>VXBS01002393.1:199395-274214 GCA_013400255.1 Sitta europaea
AGTGCCCCCAGTGCTCCCAATGCTCCCAGTGCTCCCAGTGCTCCCAATGCTCCCAGTGCCCCCAGTGCCCCCAGTGCCCCCAGTGCTCCCAGTGCCCCCAGTGCCCCCAGTGCCCCCAGTATCCCCAGTGCCCCCAGTGCCCCCGGTGCCCCCGCGGGCACATCTGGAGCTGCTCCCGCCGCCGTTCCAGGGCTCCGGCAGGAGGGGAGCGCTGCCCATGACTCTGCAAATGCCAGCACCGCTTCCTCTGGAGCCAGCGCCGAGCGCTCCCGCTCCTCCCGGCCCGGAGCTCAGCGCTGTCTGGCGCTGCTCCTCCCCGCAAATCCCAATTCTCACAAGGCCAGGGCCGGCAGGAGCGCTCCCAGCCCCGTCCCTGCCCCCGAGCTGCCCTCGGGGCGTTTCTGTCTCGGGTGGGTTTGTGGGGAGGCACTGGGGGCGCAGAGGCTGGGGCTGGGCACTGCCCGAGATTCACACCCAGTCAAACGGGGGGCAGCTCCTCCCAAAAAACCCAGCTACAGCAAGGCCGGTGGAAAGGGAGGAAACAGCAGCACGGAGTGGAGCAGTGACTTGTCTCACGGGCGATTAAACTCATCAGGTCTTACAGCCCTCCTTGCTGAACGCAGCCTGCACATTCGGGACCCCAGGGACTGCTCTGGGTTCCTTTCTCCCTGCCCGTGCTCTCCTCTGTTGGCTGCAGAGCTGAGCCTGGGCTGATTTAGCTCCAAACACAACACTTAGCTCGGCTGCCGAAGAGCTGGGGGGGTTTTCTGGACCATTTCACAGCAATGGGCTGCATCAACAGCGAGCATCTGATGCTGTTGGCCGGCATCCCAAAGCCCTCAGTGCGATCTCCTGCGCTGCCTCGGCACGAAGCTGCTCGGGGCCGCGGGCTGCTCCTCTCCTCTCCTGCAGCTGGCTAAGAAATCCCCCACGGGCCCCTCTCTCTCTCCTGCTCCTTAAATTCAGGTCTGAATTTGTGGTATGAGGAGAAGTTGCTGCAGCAGCACCACACCCGGGGTTATCCCTGCTGTGTCCCTGGGTTTCAGCACACGGGGAATCCTCCCTGCCTGGGCTCTGAACCCTTGGAAAACTGCAGCTTCCATCTCTGCTCTGGAACTGCCCCATGGGACTGCTCTGGAGATTTGGAAAACACAAACCTTTGCTGCCGTGCTGGGAGCTGGGATGGCAGATTTCTGCCCACAGCATGGATTTTTTTAAGGGCTGGAATCTACAGCCCAGAAATGTGGAGTTTATGATGAAAATGCTGCCAGAGTTTTATCTGCAGCAATTCCAGGCTTGGTAATGGCCCAGTGGAGAGCAGGAGCCTCTGTTATCTGAACAGCCAATTAATTTAAGCACATTCCCCTCTCCTGCTATAAAGATGTCACTCCCTGTGCCAGGGACATGGCTGTGGCCCCTGAGGTCCCTCCTGCCCGTTGCACTGTCCCTTTCATTCACTGGAACAGGAGCTCAGGGAGGCTGGGAGCCTCTTCCCTGGAGGAATCCAGACCCCACCTGGACACAGGCCTGGGTGACAGCTCCAGGGACCCTGCTAGGCAGGGAGGTGGGACTGGATTAGGGAATGGTTTGGGTTGGAAGGGACCTTAAAGCTCATCCAGCCCCCCCCTGCCATGGCAGGGCCCCCTCCCACTGTCCCAGGCTGCTCCAGCCCCATCCAGCCTGGCCTGGGGCACTGCCAGGGATCCAGGGGCAGCCACAGCTGCTCTGGGCACCCTGTGCCAGGGCTGCCCACCCTGCCAGGAACAATCCCTTCCTGATCTCTCTAAATTTCCCCTCTTTCAGATTTTGTTTGATGACCTCCAGCAGTCCCTTCCAGCTTGAGCCATTTTCTCATTCCATGGTTGCTGCTCAGGGAGTTTGTGCTGGCTTTGGGGAGGGGATTTTGGTGTGTGCTGGGGCAGGAGGGATGGGTAAGGGGGAGAAGAGTGGGGTGGGGAAGGAGGAAAGCAGGAGCACCAAACCAATGCCAGGGAGAGTATGACTGTGTGCTGTGCTGCTGTTGAGGTGATCCTTGGGGCCATTAGAGGTGGCCTTTGGGCACACAGGAGCCATCCTGGGATCTCTGAATATCTGGATTCTGTCGATGTTCACCTGTGCATTGAGTTCTTTAGATTTCCTTGGCACTGAGCTGTTGTTCCTCCCATTTTGTGTGCTTGGAATCCTGTGCCAAGTCATGGATCATTACTGCTGCCCTACAGAAGCTTTGTCATGTCCTAAAGGTTATAAATTCACTCAAACATCCTGCTCTTGCTGCACATCTGGCAGCCTGGGCCTGTAATCACAGCTGGATCCCTCTTTCCCCACCACTGGCCAGTGGTGTGGTGGCTCTGGCTGTTTGGAGCTCCACTCCACTCCAACAGGGCAAGAACAAGGGTTAAAGATACCAAAATAAAATTGCTTTGAGCTGTTGAATTGGTCCAGGCTCTGTCTGAGTGGGGATGGACCCTGGACACAGAGAATCTCAGGCTTTCTGTGCTGACAGGGACTGACCCTCAAAAATACCCTGAGGCCATGGAAAAGGCTTCCAAAATTGAATGAGAGCACTGAGAGTGAGTGTGGAGGTGAACAGAAGTGTGTTATAGCCCAGGGTGAGAGAGCTGGAATTGAAGGGTTTGGGATATAGTAACAGATATGTAACAAGGTGGAGAGATTAAGACGTGAGTTAGTTCTTCTTCCTCTTCCTCTTCCTCTTCCTCTTCCTCTTCCTCTTCCTCTTCCTCTTCCCCTTCTCCTTCTCCTTCTCCTTCTCCTTCTCCACAAGTTTGGGTGATTTTGTGTGATTGGTTGAAAAAATCCGCAGTGTGGAACATGGGTAGTTAGTTATTGAGTTAAAAGTAAAAATAAATTAGTTGGCATCTCATAATTGGCCAGTTTAGGCTTAAAAAGACCTTGAAGACCCTGTACTCCAGTTTTTACTCTGTTAACTTAACATGTAGAGGCACTCATGGTCAGTGAGGCTGTAGCATAAATAAAAAATAACAAACATCCCAGTCCATACAAGAATTTTGTCTCTCACTCGTTTAATCCTGACCCTGAGAGGAAGAACCAGACAAAACCAAAGAGTTCAGCACAGGGATGGGGAGAGGATTCACCTCCTGCCCCACCTGGACCGTGTTTGCAGGCTCAGGGTGGGGCAGGAGGCACAGGAGGACCCTGGTGGGTTCCTTGCAGCTCAGGATATTCTGGGATTCTGCAATCCTGTGGTTCTTGCAGCTGAGTGCAGCCAGAAGAGACTTTTTAATTCAAGAATTAAATTAAATTTCCTGGGCAGGGCCTGTGGGGTGTGAAGGATCTCACGTGGTGGTGGCAGACCCAGCTCCTGGAGCAGCACCCACCTGGAACTGCCCTGGACCTTCTCAGCTGCAGAACTCCACTTTTATCTACAAAAAACAGGGGGGAAATGGGATTTATTTGCCACATTCATGAAATACTGCTCCCCAAGCCCCCAGCATAGGAGCTGTCATGGCTAAATTATCCTAACAAACAGAAGGGGGGGAGTTACAATTTCTGGTTTTGATGCTGAAGAAATAAATTCTGACTTTTCCCTGTCCACAGCCCAGCTTGCAACAGGTTTAAAGCACGGTACAGATGGCGATGAAATTATTGCCAACAGCTACTCATTATATTAGATAAGGCCCTGGGTTTATTTAGGAGAAGCAGATGGAGGGAATACACAATATTTTAGATGTCTTGGCAAACTGTGTTTTCCTTAGAACAACATTGCATGTTTGGTGTGAGAGTTCTGGCCAAAAATAAAACAACAAAACAGAGAAAGAGGAATAATTATATCCCTTGAGGGGCAATAAGGTGTGTATTAAAAAAAGAAATATTACAGTGCAAGTCAGATTAGGAGATCTGAGGCCTTATTTTAATCCCTGTGGCAAGAGGAGAGTTTCTGATTTTACTTGAAAATCTGTATTTTTGTGGTTTGTGGATAAAGCTTGAAAACCTGACCCCAGCTGCCTCCAAAAGCTGAGGGACCACAAGTCAAAGAGAGAGTTTAAATTTGACTTTTTTTAAGGATCTCCTGAGTTTTAGTCCAGCCTTGTGGATTTAGGGGCTGCCTACCTGTGTGAGCACTGGCACCACGGGATGTCTGAGCCAGGGGAAGGTGGAAAAACGCTGGGATTTGGGATGTCTGAGGCAGCAGGCTGGGACAGGGGTGGTTGAGGAATATCAAATCTGCCTGCTTGGGGCATTCTTTGGGAACAGCTCCCCAGAGCCCTCTCATCCTGGAGACAAAGGCTCCTGTGACTCCAAACCAGCCCCCTCCACTGGGAAAAGGCAGGTCCCAGTGCCAGAGGGTTCCAGGGCCATCCCAGCCTTGCCTTTCTCCTGGGATTGCTGCTGGGGGATTTCCTTGGGGGACACTGCCAGGGATGGATGGAGTGCTGCTCTCTTGTTGGGTTGAACTCCCCCAGCACCCCCTGTCCCACTCCCTGCTGCTCCTGGGATGACCCTGGGAAGCTGCAGGGCCTTGGTGGTGCCCCTCAGGTTCCTTGGGGCCATCAACATCCACAAGGGCATGACACAAATCCTGGTCCTGCCCCAGCCCCTCTGGAGCCTGGTGTTGGGTTTTATCCATGGTTTAAGTCATCCCTGGATGTCCCATGTCCCTCCTGGGTGTCCCACATCCCTCTCTGAATGTTCCATGTCATTTCTTGTCTGTCCTACATCACTCCTGGATGTCCCACCTCCCTCCCTGGGTGTCCCAAGTCCTTCCCTCAGTGTCCCATGTCTCTCCTGGGTGTCCCATGTCCTTCCCTGGGTGTCCCATATCTCTCCTGGGTGTCCCATGTCCCTCCCTGGGTGTCCCAAGTCCTTCCCTGAGTGTCCCATATCTCTCCTGGGTGTCCCATGTCTCTCCCGGGTGTCCCATGTCTCTCCTGAGTGTCCCATGTCCTTCCCTGGGTGTTCCATGTCCCTCCTGGGTGTCCCGTGTCCCTCCCAGGGTGTCCCCTGTGCCCCCCAGCCCTGAGGCTGGGGAGAGAGCACAAAACAGTGCAAATGTGGCAGCAGGGATCACCACCGTGTCCACTCTCCGCTTTCCATGTATTTTATGGAGGTTTTGGCTCTCACTCTGCACGAGTTGCTCTTTTCTCCCCACCTGCCCACCCCAGCAGGGATTTGGGGTGGGGTGGCTGCACTGGGGCATCCCCCCGTGGCAGGGTTGGACTCCAGAGTCTGGTGCTGGCTGCAGCTGTGGCTGGGTGGGGAAAGCCCCGCAGTGCAGGGCCCAGGAAAGCAGGACCTGCCCCGAGGGCTCCTGTCCCTGCCCAGGGATGTGCCAGGTGTTTGTCCTTCCCCTCTCCGGCTGCTGCTCCCCTCCCTCTCCCGGCAGCTCCAGCAGCCCCAGGGGTGGCTGAGCTCCTCTTCCCACCCATTTTGTTTTGCTTTTCCAACACTGGTGGGGTTTGAGGGCGCTGCCCAGCCCGTGAGCAGCTCCCTCTGGGGCTGGCCAAGCGCAGAGGGCGAGTGGCTGTGCCTGCAAATAACACAGCCCTCATCCCAGCTCCCAGGGCAGCTGGCAAGGAGCTCCTGCTCCAGGGAGGGTTGGGATGTGTTTTGGTGACTCAGAGCTCGCTCCTCCTGCAGTCTGTGCTGCCCTGTTAGCCCACCTGGCAGGAATATCCATCCCCCATCCACCCACCAGCTGGCCTGTGCCCTTTGCTTTGTGCTTCCAGCCCGTGGAGAGCACAGCCCTGCTCCTCCAGCATTCCTGGCACAGCTCTGAAGGGCAGCCTTTGGTTTGGGTGACGTTTTTCACTCACACAAGGCTCGGGACTGTGTAATTTTTGGGAAAATGGCAGCGTTAAATCAAGGCAAAACTATTTGCAGGCTTGACAAGAATTGCTTCCACTAAAAAGGAAAACGTATTTAAAGCTGGGAATGCTTCATTTTAGAACTTGACAAATGAAACAATCCCCAAATGTTGTTCTGTTGCTCTCTCATTTACATCCCCTAAAGTAAAAATACTTGAAAGGTTTTGCTGATGCAGAAATTCCCCTTGAAGAATCTTGTCTGCTACTGAGACAAAACCCTGCAAATCTTGCCCGGGGGGGGGGGGGGTGACAGCAGAACTGTCCAGGAAATTCTTTCTGCTCCCAGCTCCTGCCCTCGGGAACCTCTGGGGTGCCCATTCCCAGGGACAGGCAGCAGCACCTCTCCTTTGTGCTGTGACTGGGTGAGGCTCAAGGTGTGACCTACTTTCCGAGCCCCAGTGATGTGCAGGATGGTTTTAACTCCTCTGCACTCCCTTTTCCCAGTGTGAGCTCCCTGGAATGTGTTTGGCCTGTGCATTTTCCTGCCAGCTGCCAGTGCTGTTGCAAACGAGCCTCCTTTGCCTCTCTGCAGTGCTGCATGTCCCTGTCTGTCCTGCTTAGCAGCAGCAAGGACTTCTTTGAGCGCCTGCCTCATAATCAGAACATCTCCCTTCACCCTGGGCACGACCCAAGCCCTGCACATCCTCGGTGGGTGGGTTTGAGTGGCCCTCCCTGCCTGCCAGGGCAGTGGCTGGCTCCAGACACTCTCCCTCCCTGCCTTCTCCCTGGAGCCTGGCTCAGGAATGACCCTCACAAAAACGGGGTTCAGGTGCTTTGGGGAGGGGATTCTGCTCCTCCCAGGGCTTGGGGGGGAGGAGGCAGAGGCAGAAGTGGAGGAGGAACCTCTGGAGATCACCCAGGCCACCCCCCTGCCAAGGCAGGGTCACCCACAGTGGGTGACACAGGGACCTGTCCAGGTGGGTTGTGAATGTCTCCAGAGAGGCAGACTCCACACCCTCCCTGGGCAGCTGTTCCAGGGCTCTGCCACCCTCAGGGGAAGAATTTCTTCCTCATGTTGAAGTGGAACTCCTTGTGTTTTAATTTATGGCCATTGCTCCTCATCCTGTCACTGAACAGAGTCTGGCACTGTCCTCTGCCTCCCCTTGGAGATATTTCATGGATTGATGGGATCAGTCTCTGCATGATCCCATCATGGATTGATGGGATTCCCTCTGGATCTCCCCTTCTGGATGGGCTCTTTGTGCCTCTGAAGCCCTTTGCTGCCAAGCATTGTTATTTCCTGGGTGTATTTTCCTTTCCCTCCATGTCAGAGCTGAGGAGAGGTTTATCCCTCCCCACAGTGAGCTGCTCTGATGGATACAATCCATCTGGGAACAAACACTGAGCTCAGGGATCCGCCTGAGGGGCTCTGCTGGAAGGAAAGGGTGGGATCAGCCCACGTGGGAGTCAGGAACAGCACTGGATGGGATATGCAGGGTCTGCTGGGTGCTGGTGATGCAAAGGAGAGGCACAGACCCACCGAGCCATGCAGTCTGGTTCTTCCAGGCCTGCAGCTTCTGAGTTTCTAAGTTCTGTTTTTTCCTGATGTTTTGGGTTTCTGAAACTTGTTCTCACAGCTTGAACACAAACATCGAGATTGTTTTTGTAATGAATTCATGCTTGGAATCCTTTCAGTGGGATGGACCTTCTTTTGATGTCCCTCTGGTTTGACCAGTGTGGGTGAAGGGGTTGCCCTTCTTTTGCCAATCACAGTGGTCCATGGCAAGATGTATAAAAAGGGTCATTTGTTTAAATAAACCAGAGTCAGACTGATCTCTCCAAGCTGTCCTGGGGAAATTCGTGTGCTGTGTCATTCACACAGTGACACAGCTGGGCCCTTGGTGTGGCAGGGATGGGACAGCTGGGGAGTCCCAGAGCCACCAGCTGAGCCTGCCACTGCTGTGAGTTAAACTGAGCAATTAGCACCTCACATGGGCTCAGCAGCCCAGGCTGGGCTCTGCTCCTGGCTTTGGCAGCCAAGAGAAAGCTCACACACTGTGCAGTCACCCCTGGGGAAAAGGGGCCCCTTCCCATCCACTCGGGTCCCTGAGTGTCCCCAGCCAGGGCTGCCAGGGGGGCAGAGGGGCACCACAAAGGGCTGCCCTTGGGTCCTGGGAGGGGCAGCCTGCCAGGCCATGACCCACAGTGTCCCCAGCACTGTCCCCAGCAGTGTCACTGTGCAGTGTCACACAGCAGTGTCCCCAGCTCTGTCCCCAGCAATGTCACTGTGCACTGTCCCCAGCTCTGTCCCCAGCAGTGTCCCTGCTGGTGTGGTGGCAGGGGGGTGACAGTGGCTCATGCTGCTGTGCCCTGCAGCTGGGGGCTCTGAGCACAGGGACCCCCAGCACTCCCTGTGCCTAGTGCAGTGGGTGCAGCTGGGGGGGTTCATCCTCCCCAAACCCCCCTGAGCCACTTGGAGCCTTCAGGGGTGCCCTGGGGACACCAAGTGACAGAGGCTGTAGCACCTCCAGGTGCTGCCTGGCTGCTGCTGCTGCTCTGCTGCAGTTCAGGGCCAGAATGGTGCAATATCTCTTTTCCAATTCCTTCTCCAGCCTGGGGGTAGCAGAGCAGCCAGGTGACAGTCAGCCTGCAGGTGACCCACAGGTGGGCAAACTCCTCAAACTACCGAGCCAGTCTTCATGAAGTTGTTTATTCTGTTTTCCCCACTGGATTCCATTCTCAGAGGCTTGTTAACCATTGGTTCTCAGTCAGGTTTTGGGAATGGGGGTGCTCAAAGTCAGGTTTTGGGAATGGGGATGATTTATGGGAGTTTTCTCTTAGAGGTTTTGGGGTTATTTCTAGGACTAGAACTTATAAAAATCAGCAAGGTCACATTAAAATACCCACAAGTCATTCCAGTGACTCCTCCTCACCAGTGGCACCAGTGTTATCCAGCAGTGAGATCCCACAGGAAGCACTGGTGGCTCTCACACAAGGTGGGGATGATCCTGAGGAGCAAGATTTGCTTTTCCCCACTCCAATCCTCCGGATTTGGAGCACTGGGGCTAAACCTGAGGGCATTCCAAGGTATCTTCTTTGCTCAGGGCTTCACCAAGGATGCTCACCCCCCCCATGTCTGGCAGCTGGGGTCTTGCTGGACCAGAACAAATCAATCCTGAGCTCCCAGGCCCTTACAGGAAGGGATTGCTAATTATTTATGTTATCAGAACGTTCAGAGAAGGAACTTTCCCTTCGTTCTTTGCTTTCTTTTATACCCAGAGGAACAAGCTGCTTTTATAATTTATTCCAGGCTTTGCTGGAATAAAAGTTATCAGGCATTTATCCCACAGCTGGGCTGTCTCTGGGAAGAGCTGTCAGTCAGGGCTCAGTGCTGGAGGAGAGAGAGAGAAAAGCAGCATTTAACCAAGTGATGGTGAGATGGGGGGATGAGTGCCACAGTCCTGAGCCCCCAGGGATGGCAGGGTGGGTGCCCAGTGCCTCCTCAGCAGCACGAGAACAAGAAAGGTTTGGTGTTTGGCCATCACAAAAAAGACAACTTCCACGGAGGAATTGATTTTGTTGCACTTAAACCCTTGGAAGTGCAATCCAAGGCAACATTTCAAACATATCCAATCTCTGTGTTTCTGTAGAGTCCACTGAGACACAGAAATGGCTGCAGATCGAGCCATTTATCACCTAAAATCAGATTTTTTTCTTTTTGTTTTTGCTTTTCCCAACCGATTCCCTCTTCTGGCACTGGGTCCCCCATCACCTCTGCTTTGTTCTCAGCTGCTGGCTGTGCAGCCAGGGATGCTCCAGCAGGGTTTTGGGCTGTGCCTGTCAGCTGGCTCCTTTGATCTCTGCATTTCTCTTATTTTTAAGGATGATTTCCCACTCGTCCTGACCTAACTCGCAGTGGCTTTTATGAGCTTTCAGAGGGAAGAAGTAAAACAAAGGTGGCACTTTGGCAAATGCCCCAGATGATGTTAATTAAAGTCTCCCCCTCACTGAGATGTTTTCCCAGGCACTTTAGAGCACTGGAGTCCTGTAAATGAGCTTTGGTTTTGTCGGGGGAAAAGGCACCATTCCCACCCTGGCACAGTTTCCCCTCCTGAGCTGCTTTGTTGGGCTCCAGCTGCTGCCCCCGGGTCCTTCCTGAGATCCTGAGGGTCCCTGGCATGGCTGCTGATGCCACAACACTTTTCAAAGCCTCAGGACCCCCTGTGCCCTGGGTGCACTGTTGGAATTAGCAGGGGCTGATTCCCAGGGGTTGCTTTGGGCAGGACGACCCTGAGATGTCTAAGTTGAGATATAGAAATTCTGCTGTCTCCCAACCCAGCTGTTGAAAGAATGAATCAGAAGTCTTCAGCTGATGCTCTCAAGGTTGTTTTATTGTTTNGCTGATGAGTTAGTGGGGAGAGCCCCAAGGCTGTGGGGGCAGCTCGGGGCAGGGTCAGTGCTGCACCCCCAGCTGGGGCTCCTCAGCCTGAGCTGCACGGGGGGCTCAGCCCCAGAGCTGCCCCTCAGCCCCCCAGGGGAGGCCAGGGAGCCAGGGTGGGGGAGCTGCTGCCCCCTCTGCTCTGCCCTTCTGGGCTCTGTGTCCAGGCCTGGGGTCCTCAACATCAGGAGGAGCTGGAGCTGCTGGAGCCAGTCCAGGGGAGACCCAGAGCTGCTGCAGGGCTGGAGCCAGGCTGGGAGAGCTGGGGGGGCTCACCTGGAGAGGAGAAGCTCCAGGGAGAGCTCAGAGCCCCTGCAGGGGCTCCAGGAGAGCTGGGGAGGGACTGGGGACAGGGAATGGAGGGACAGGACACAGGGAGTGGCTGTAAGTTGCAAGAAGGTCGATTTAGATGGGATATTGGGAAGGGATTCCTGGCTGTGAAGGTGCTGAGGTGCTGGCACAGGGTGCCCAGAGAAACCCAAACTATTCCATGATTTTTTCCCAGATTTGTTCTGCCTCCAGCTGTTTTTTACCTCTCTAGGCAACACCTGGGCTGTTTTGTTTTCCAAGAGTGGTGGATTCATGGGCAGAGGGAGCAGGGACAGCTCAGCCCTGCTGGTGGTCAGTGGGATTTGGGTGGGATGTGCTAGAATCCACAGAGCAGCTCTGCAGCCACAGGAGATGGGGCTCAAGGATGTCCTGTGCAGGTTAACTTGGGGGTGGCAGTGAAAATTATGTCAGGATTCATGACTTAAATGGTCAAACCCAGGAGTTTTTCTGGGAAAGGGGCTTTGTGTGTGTTGCCAGAGTTGGAACAGGCTGGTTTTAACATCAAGCCTGTTACAAAGAAAATTCTGGAATGAAGACTTCATTCCATTGTAACATTTACTGGCACCCATTCCCTCCCATTTTCTCTTTGAATTTAAAACCAGAACAAGAAGGGCATGAAGGATCCTTTCTCTCAGCTTGTCCCAAGGCAGGCCTCTGCCTGGTGATGATGCCTTAAGTTCAGCTTCCATATTTCCACATTCTGCACTGCTTTGGGGTGTGACTGAACTCCACACAAAGTGTCAGTAAGTTCTGCTCCCAGCTCAGTCAGACAGAACAATCCTTGTCCAGAACCAAGGACACAGAACAATCCCAGCCCAGAACCAAGGACACAGAACAATCCCAGCCCCAGATCCAAGGGCACTGCTGCAGCTTTGGGCCCAAAAAGTGCAAACAGCAGCAAATTGAGGAGACAATCTGGGAGGGAGGGGCAGCATCCCCTGGAGCTGGAATTGGACAATGAACTCCAACATGGAAATGGCCCAGAACTGACCAAAGTGTGAAACTCATGACCCAGGGTCCATCCTGGATCCATCCTGGCTCTTGCACTGCCCAAGGTGGATCCTTTGGATGCTGTTATTATTTATATTTTAATAAATCCCTATTTTATTCCTTTAACTGTGTCCAGCCTCTGTCCCAGGGAGCCTCTCCAGGCCCCAGTGACAGTGCTCAGTGCTGGTTGTGCTCTTGGGAGCAGCATCCAAGGTGGATGTCCAGGATTATCTCCTCTCTGTGCTACTCCCACACTGCACAGGTCCATAAGTGAGCAATTAAGCCCTGAGGATGCAGGGAAGGGAGCAGAGGATGAAATCATTGGCCTGGGTGCAGAAGATTAAATTAGAAGGCTCTGCATGTGCTGCTGCTTGGTTTAATCCTTCTCCTGTTGCTCGTGCTCCAACTGCATCCATGGAGCTGATGTCATGGGAATTTTAAGGTCGTGAAAATGTGGGAACAGGTGTCCTATAGAATAAATACTCAGCTCCTCAGGTCCTGGCTGGCTTTTGCCTCTTGCCATCCAAGCTCCCAGCGGGTTTTTTTCCTGATCTCCAGCACCTCCTGCTGATGGAGTCTGGCCCTTTCCGCCCAGCAATGCTGAGCCTGCTCTTCCCTGGGCCAGGCTCAGTCAGTCAGCAGCTCAAGGACAGGGATTTATTCTGGGAGTGCTCCCTGCACTGCCCTGGCCACGTCCTGCACAGCTCACAGGGCAATTGTACAGCTGCTCTTGGGAAACTCTGCTTCTCCTTGGGTTCCGTGCTGGCTGATCACTGCTGGATGCTCAGCAGCCTGGGGGCAAGAAACTGCAGAAAAAGGGCTCCTGTGAGCAGGAAACTGAGGGAAAGGGGCTCCTGTTATCAAAAAAACTCAGGCAAAAGGGCTTCTGTTATAAAACTCTGAGGGAAAAGGGCTCCTGTTGTCAAAAAATTCAGGAAGAAGGGTTTCTGTTATCAAAATCTGAGGAAAAAAGGGTTTCTGTTATCACAATCTGAGGGAAAAGGGCTCCTGTTGTCAAAAAATTCAGGAAGAAGGGTTTCTGTTATTGAAATCTGAGGAGAAAGGGCTCCTGTTATCAGGAATCTGAGGGAAAAGGGCTCCATTATAAAAACACTGAGCAAAAAGGGCTCCTGTTCACAAGAAACTGAGGGAAAAGGGCTCCTGTTATCAAAAAACTCAGGAAGAGGGCTCCTGTTAACAAGAAACTGAGGAAAAGGGGCTCCTGTTATCAAAATACTGAGGGAAAAGGGGCTCGTGTTATAAAAATACTGAGCAAAAAGAGTTCCTGTTATAAAAATCTGAGGGAAAAGGGCTCCTGTTGTCAAAAAATTCAGGAAAAAGGGTTTCTGTTATTGAAATCTGAGGAGAAAGGGCTCCTGTTATCAGGAATCTGAGGGAAAAGGGCTCCATTATAAAAACACTGAGTGAAAAGGGCTCCTTTTATTAAAATCTGAGGGAAAAGGGCTCCTGTTATCAAAAAACTCAGGAAGAGGTCTCCTGTTAACAAGAAACTGAGGGAAAAGGGCTCCTGTTATCAAAATACTGAGGGAAAAGGGCTCCTGTTATCAAGAAACTCAGGAAAAAGTGCTCCTTTTATCAAAATCTGAGGGAAAAGGGTTTTTGCTATAAGGAAACTGAGGAAAAAGGGCTCCTGTTGTCAGGAAAGTGAGGATAAAGGGCTTCTGCTACAAAAACATGGAGCAAAAACGGCTTCTGGTATCAAGAATCTGATGAAAAATGTCTCCTGTTATTAAGAAATGGAGGGAAAAGGGCTGTCATCAAAAAACTGAGCAAAAATGGCTCTTGTTAGCAAGAAAATGGGGAAAAAAAAAGAGCTCCTGTTGTCAAAAAAAAACGGGAAAATGGGAAAAAAGGGCTTCTGTTTTCAGGAAAGTGAGGAAAAAGGGCCAAATTCTCATTGTCACTGTGAGTGCAGCAGGGGGATGGAGGGCTGTGGCAGGGATTGGGTTGGCTTGTGTGAGAATCAGAGTAGTTCAGGTTGGAAAAGGATCCAGGAGCATTCAATCCCACTTCAGACGAGCCCAAAGGAGGGATGGTTTTGCCAGGAGGTGCAGCAGGGATTGATGGAGGTGGCTGTGCTGTGCTCTCACTGAGTTCTCATCGTGACTTGGGGACACTGGGACAATATTTCTTCCCTTGCTGTGCCCTAAACCAGGGAATCCATTTCATTTTCTGTGCAGAACATCACATTTTTAAGACTCCTCCTGCTCTGGGGGCTGGATTTCATGGTCAGACTCACACCCTGCTCTCTGCATGTTCTCCTCCAAGAGGATGCTCTGGACAAAAATTAATTTTGCACACAGAGAAGAGACTACGAGCAGAAACACCAGACATCAAATTGAGGGATTTGTGGATTTATTATAGGAAGTTCTGGCTGGTAATTTCCAGCATAACTGAGGGATTCAGTTCCCTCTCTCTGTCTCCTTTTGGGCTGTGCTTTCCTGGGACACAGGGATGTCCATGGCCTCACAAACAGGCAGAGATTGGGGATTTTCCAACACAGCCCTGGAATTTGTGGGAAGTCACTCCTTTCAGTGAACACAATCCGCAAGGTGATCACGGAGTTTAAAGCAGCTCCAATATTTGCTGGTTTTACACCACACTTATCCATGCTTTGGAAAGAGGAATTTGCATTTAATCTGGATTTTTTTCCTGTTTCCCTCCAGGATCCTGGCGACTGCTGGGACTGACTTTGACCTGCGGACCCTGCGAGCTGTGCGGGTGCTGCGGCCCCTGAAACTCGTGTCAGGAATCCCAAGTGAGTGGCACAGCCCAGGGCTCTGCAGATTTGGGCTCTCCTGGCTTTTCTGAGCACTCTTGTCTCCCCCTGCCTCTTTGGGGTGGGTGGTTCCTGCCCTTGGCAGGGTCTGCCTGTCTCTCATCCCATTTTTGTGCTGATCTCAGAGCTGCACTCCCAAATCTGCAGCTCAGGGGCAGGGATGTCTCCAAGGACCCTTTTGGCTTTGGGGGTGAATGAATTCTCTGGGTGTGAAGAAGACCTGAGAGCTGAATTTTGCAGCTTTCAGGCTTTTCAGCTCGGATCTTCTGATGGTTTTGATCAGCTGAACGTCCTGCATTGGGGATTTTTCCCTTTTAATAAGGGGGAGAAAATGAAGGGAAAGAGCAGGTGGGATCTGGCCTTGTGATCAATTTTTGTATTTTATGTGTGAACCTGAGGGGTCTGAGTGCTCCAGTGAGGAGCTGCATCATGCCCTGAAACCATCCCAGTGCCCACACCGTGGCTTTGTGCCTTTTCATTTGTCACAGCCACGGCTGCTCTGCCCCCAGCAGGGATCACCTCAGGAGCTCTTTCATTCCTGGATGTGGAAGAGAGAGGGTTGTCCCCTCCCAAGGGCGGCTGGAAGGAGCTGGGGGATGCTCTGGGGGATGCTCTGGTGTTCTCTGAATTCACCCAGGGGCAATGACAGCACCAAAACTTCCTGAAATCAGGATCCATCCATGGGCAGGGCTTCGATGTGAATTCCCAGCCAGGACAGATCCTTGGGCAGGTGGTCTTTGTTAGCAGGGTCTCCAGCAGGGAGCTGCTGCTGGCTGTTATTTCCTGGACCTTTTGCCTGTGCAGTGACAGTCTGAGGGGTCACAAAAGGACAGAGCTGTCCCTGTCCTGCTGTGGGACACGTGTTCCCACCTGGACCAGCACAACATTTCCCAGGATAACTGCTCTCAGGTTTTAATGTTGTGGTGAAAGTGGAATATTTTAGAGTTTTTTTCCCTGTAGTAAATGCATCACCTTGAGGTGCAGCTGCCCACAACTATGGGATATTCTTCCCTCTCATACCCTCAGTGTTTTTCCTGTCAAAGAGACCCCGGTGCTTTTTCAGATGTCTGTGCCCACCTCAATCTCTGTGCTGGTGCACAAGGCAAGGACAACCCCAGGGCAGCTGCTGCCCATCCCTGCAGCCTCTGCTGTGTGCACCTGCAGGATGGGATCAGCCTCCTCCATCTCCAGCCTCTCTCAGCTCCCCTGGCTTTAGCTGAAAATGGCTCAGGGCTGGTGGCCACGCTGGGGACAGGCAGCCCCGGGGCCAGGGTTTGTTTCTGCAGAGCAGGGTGGCACAGGGCTGGCAGACAGGCTGCTCTGGGTGCTGTGGGGGGAGAGGCAGCCCCTGAGCTGCTCCCTGGGGCTCTGCTCACACCCACCCACGGGGCTCTGCTTCCCTCCTCTCCTGCCAAACTCACTGGCAATATCAGCTGCTGGGAAATTCCCTCTTTGCCCTCACTTGGAGCTCCTCAGGACAGTTTTCCACTGCAGCCAGACCCTGCCTGGTCTCTGCAAGTGCCACCATAATCCTCCTTCCAAAGAAACGTTTCAGCCTCCTGTGTACAGGCACAAATTGGAATTTATTTTGGCAAATATCTGTAAGAGACCCTGGTGCAGCTAAATAATTGCATTAGCTGAGGTTTAATCTCCTGCTATGGTCTCACTTCCATTTCAGTGCAGTCAGATAATAACAGTAATTACAATTTAGCACCCATTTCTTAATTACCACTGAGTCCAGCCACTGTGTGAATTGGGTGGGATAAAGCTGACACTTCCAGCATGTCCGTGGAGAAGAGGGAATAAACTTTTCCTCCCCCTGCTCTACACCAGACTGGCTTGCTTGGCCCCAAGGTGTCCTAGGTAGAGTTCAAAGCTGCAGCACAATTGCCCCAAGGACCTGGCTCAGCTCCAGGCTGAGCCTCAGGACTCAGGACAAAAATCCTTGGAGTGGCCCTGAAGCTTAACCAACCACTGGATCTGTCACCTGAAGAAAAGACACCCAGAGAGAAGGAAAAGAGAAGGAAAACCCCCAACTGTCTCCTGCTCTCATGGCAGGAAGTTGTTTTGTAGCACCCTGGGAAAAGCAGCACTGCCTGGTATTGCCAATCCTGAACCATCCCTTGGACAGCCCCTCCCTCCCTCCTTCTCTGCACGCCCAAGGCCCCCTTTCTCTTCCCTCCCTGAGGTGTTTTTGTGTCCCCACAGGCCTGCAGGTTGTCCTCAAGTCCATCATGAAGGCCATGGTGCCCCTGCTGCAGATTGGGCTGCTCCTCTTCTTCGCCATCGTGATGTTTGCCATCATCGGGCTGGAGTTCTACATGGGCAAATTCCACAAAACCTGCTTTTCCAACGAGACAGGTGAGCTCTGCCCTTTGCACCTCTCTCTCCTGAGCCTGGGTTGCTTTTCCTTTTGCCTCTTCCACCTTCCCTGCATTCTCTCCCTCTTTAGCCACATATTCTGAGAGTTAACAGAATTTTGTGCCCTCCCTACATGGGCTGGGACAGATTCTCCTCTCTCTGGGCTGCTCCCAGTCTGCCCAAGAGGGAGATGAAAGTTCTTAGGGGCTCCTATCTCAAAAGAATTTTTTTCAGAGCAGAAGCACAGAATCAAATTCCTGTTGTTTCACATTAATTAATGGTGTCTGCTTAATTTTCCTTGGGTTTTGCTTTATGCACATTGAGTTTCCTGGGAAGGTTTCTGGGGAAATTTTAGTGCGGAAAATTAAAAGATTGAAAAGTCTGGGAGCAACGAAAAAATAAAAGGACAGGATGGGAGGCAAGGAGTCCTAGGATGGAGAAAGGATAAAAATGACCTTCAGAGAAGGGGAATTTGGCACAGAAGAGTAAATGATGGTCTGCTTGTGACTGACTGATAAACCCCAGGAGATGGAGAAGGATGATCCTGGAGATTCTTGGCTGGGAACAGCTGTGTCAAAGCATGGAATTGTGGAATGGTTTGGGCTGGGAGGGTTCTTAAAGATCATCTCGTTCCACCTCATTACTTTATAGTGGTGTTAATATATGTTTGTTATCTGATAACACACATTAAAATGTTGTTCTTGTCTCCAAACCATTGCATTTTAAGGTGCAATTGACTTTCTTTAAAACACAGCCTTGTATTTTCAGTCATTATCACTAATAGGTCTTAATATTGATTTATTTCCATGCAATCCAATGGAAATAAAACATCCCTGCCAAATCTCTGGGCATCCTTCACTGTGCTTTCTGATGGGAACAGTTTAATACACTCAGTGTGCACAGAGATTTGCAAAGGGAATTCTTGCTCATGTTCCTTTGGAATGCTGGAAAAACATAACCCAGGTTGTGAAGGAGAGTTGGGAGTTGTGACTTGTGAGAAAACCCTGGCAATTCCTGGGGTCTTGGGGGTTGCTTGGGTCAGGATGACCCACAGATGTATAAAAAGTCTCTTTTTCCCAACCCAGCTGTTGAAAAATGAGTCAAAAGTCTTCAGCTGATGCTCTCAAGGTTGCTTTATTTCTTCTTATCTCAGATATTTTCTGTCTGGGCTGCCCAGG
This sequence comes from Sitta europaea, assembly GCA_013400255.1. Lineage (NCBI taxonomy): Eukaryota > Metazoa > Chordata > Aves > Passeriformes > Sittidae > Sitta > Sitta europaea. The sequence continues at coordinate 217,276 of VXBS01002393.1, forward strand.
TCTGTTCAGCAGGGCAGCCCCAGGCACTCTGCCCTCCCCTGGGGCAGGCAGTGATTTTATACTCCAAATTCTCTGTGAGTTATTGACAGTGATGATCCAGTGCCCATCACCTGTGTTAGACAGTTCCATCCTACTCCAATCCCATCCCCAAGTGCCACCATCCCCAAGGAGATGGGGTTGGGGAGAAGAAGGAAGGAGGACAGGACAATGCCCAAGTCCCTCCATCTCACCCCCTGAGCCCCCATGGTAAAAATCCCCCAAATTTCCCTTTTCACTCTACAACTGCTACTATCATGCTATCTAAACTTTTGTGAGCTTTAGTTCTTCATTCCCAGGTGGTAATTTGTTCCAGGGGTCAAACTCAAAGCCCCAGGAGTCCCTGGCTGCTGCCAGGGTCTGTGACCCCCCTGCCAGGGTCTGTGACCCCCCTGCCAGGGCTTTGGAGCCCCTGGCTGGAGCTGGGATCAGCCAGGAATGTCAGACATATCCTGGGTTCTGACACGGGGGGAAATGACTTTTTGGGCTGGATTTGTCGGATGGAAAAGTCTCTTTGTGGGTGGCGTGGCTCCTGTGAGGTGGGGCACAGGGGCAGGATGGGCGTGGAGGAACCAGCAGAGTTCCTGCTCAGGTGCTGGGGAGGATGAAATCCTGAGCAGGTCGGGGTTTTGCAGGAGCATTTTCGGCTCTGTTAGACTACAAACACGGCGGGGGATGTTTGTGCATCCTCCGTGTGCAGGAGGAGCTGCAGGCAGAGCCCGAGGCTCGCCCTCAGGCTGACACCCGAGGAGGGAGGGTTTCCCTCCCTCAGTGCAAAAGGCCAACATCACCCCATCCCTGGGTGCTCCTGCAGCTCACCTCTGCCCTCACGGTGACCACGACAGTCTGCCAGCCCTGGGGACCGAGCACAGGGTTTTGTCCTGGGAAATGCCTCGTGCAAGCATCCCTTGCTGGCTGGGTGCGTTCCAGCCCGGAATGGGCAGCGCAGCTCTGCTGCCTGTGCTGCTCTGCAGCAGCTGCTGGGTCCGGACCCGGCGTGAGTCTCTGACTCTCGGGGCTTGCTTTGGTCAGGATGACCCCCAGATGTACAAAATCCACTGTTTCCCAACCCAGCTGTTGAAGAATGAGTCAGAAGTCTTCAGCTGATGCTCTCAAGGTTGCTTTATTGTTTCTTTTCTCAGATATTTTCTGTCTGGGCTGCCCAGGTCTGTTCAGCAGGACAGCCCCAGGCACTCTGCCCTCCCCTGGGGCAGGCAGTGATTTTATACTCCAAATTCCCTGTGAGTTATTGACAGTGATGATCCAATGCCCATCACCTGTGTTAGACAGTTCCATTCTACTCCAATCCCATCCCCAAGTGCCACCATCCCCAAGGAGATGGGGTTGGGGAGAAGAAGGAAGGAGGACAGGACAATGCCCAGGTCCCTCCATCTCACCCCCTAAGCCCCCATGGTAAAAATCCCCAAAATTTCTCTTTTCACTCTACAACTGCTACTATCATGCTATCTAAACTTTTGTGACCTTTAGTTCTTCATTCCCAGGTGGTAATTTGTTCCATGGGTCAAACTCAAAGCCCCAGGAGTCCCTGGCTGCTGCCAGGGTCTGTGACCCCCCTGCCAGGGTCTGTGTCCCCCCTGCCAGAGCTTTGGAGCCCCTGGCTGGAGCTGGGATCAGCCAGGGCTGGCAGACACAGCCTGGGTTCCAACATATGACAGTCCTGGATGATCTGAGTTTTAGCTAAGGGGTTTCAAAGCTTTGGTAGGAGGGTTGGAGGCCCTGGTATGTAGCTAAGGGCTCTTGTGGTTTTGAATTTGACTTGTGGAATGAATTACTACCTGTGAATGAAGAACTAAGGGTCACAAAAGTTTAGATAGCATGATAGCAGTAGTTTTAGAGTAAAAAGGGAAATTTTGGGGATTTTACCATGGGGGCTTAGGGGGTGAGATGGAGGGACTTGGGCATTGTCCTGTCCTCTTTCATTCTTCTCCCCAACCCCATCTCCTTGGGGATGGTGGCACTTGGGGATGGGATTGGAGTAGGATGGAACTGTCTGACACAGGTGATGGGCATTGGATCATCACTGTCAATAACTCACAGGGAATTTGGAGTATAAAATCACTGCCTGTCCCTGGGGCAGGGCAGAGTGCCTGGGGCTGCCCTGCTGAACAGACCTGGGCAGCCCAGACAGAAAATATCTGAGATAAGAAACAATAAAGCAACCTTGAGAGCATCAGCTGAAGACTTTTGACTCATTTTTCAACAGCTGGGTTGGGAAACAGAGACTTTTATCCATCTGGGGGTCATCCTGACCAAAGCAACCCCTGAGACTGCTGGGGCCCAGAGACTGAGCTAGAACAGAGGCTGGGCACAGTTAAAGGAATGAAATAGGGATTTATCAAAAGGCCTTCAAGGGATGCATCTTGGGCAGTGCAAGAGCCCAGCTGGGGCTCTGCCCAAGATGGACCCAGGGTCATGAGTTTCACACTTTATCAGTTCTGGGCCATTTCCTCGTTGGGGTCAATTCCCAATTCCAGCTCCAGGTGATGCNAATGGCAGGGTGAAAGGTGACAGGGTGACAGGGTGGCAGGGTGGCAGGGTGGCAGGGTGGCAGGGTGACACGGTGGCAGGGTGGCAGGGTGGCAGGGTGACAGGGTGACAGGGTGGCAGGGAGGCAGTGATCAGTGCCCTCTCACTCCCTGCTCCAGGGTGAGCTCTGAGCCTCCAGTGCCAGGTGGGAAATGCTGTTTCTGGAAAGGGGAGTGGGGTGAGCTTTCCTGGCACTGCATCCCCAGGGAGCAGAGCAGCACAGCAACNGGCTGACACTTCGTGTGGAGTTCAGTCACACACCCCAGTGCAGGGCAGAACGTGGAAATATGGAAGCTGAACTTAGGGCACCAGTGGCAGCTCGGTGGGGTGAGCAGGCAGGGCAGGGTGGCAGGGTGGCAGGGTGGCAGGGTGACAGGGTGACAGGGTGAAAGGTGACAGGGTGGCAGGGTGGCAGGGTGGCAGGGTGACAGGGTGACAGGGTGGCAGGGTGGCAGTGATCAGTGCCCTCTCACTCCCTGCTCCAGGGTGAGCTCTGAGCCTCCAGTGCCAGGTGGGAAATGCTGTTTCTGGAAAGGGGAGTGGGGTGAGCTTTCCTGGCACTGCATCCCCAGGGAGCAGAGCAGCACAGCAACCCACAAAGCTTTTTACAACCTAAGTGCTCCTCATCTCCACAGAGGTGCATTAAGGAGCTTGGGCAGAGACCACGGGCTCCAGACCAGCCTGAGGGTGGAAATGTGAACTCATTAAAGAGATGCCTCTGGTAGGGGGTGGAAAACGGGAGGAGGGAGAGCTGCTCCTGCTTCTTTCTCTTCCAAATCCCCAAAGTGAGCACCCCCTGGGATTTTCTTGGAGTCAGGAGCCAGAGGTACCAACTGTGCATCGTGAGGGGACCAAGCAGAGGTGCCAACACCGAGTGTTGCTCTGCTGAGCCAATGCTCAGTGATGAACTGCAGCACAAAGGGGTGCTGGGCACCAAAATATGGCCAAAGGGTTATTCAAGGCCTTTCCCCTCCTGCCTGACTGCTCTGAGCTGGGAACATGTCATTATTTTAATGAAATGTGGGTAAAACTCAATGGCAGTGTGTGCTCCAGTCTTGTTTCCCTCTCCCTCCTTGCTGTCCTCTTCTGCTGACTCTGGATTATTTTTAAGCACCTGACCCAGCCCAAATACCCCAAAGCTGCTCCAGGAGAGAAGGGCACCACCTTTATTTCCCATTTTCTTTGAGATTCCCCCTCTCTCTGCCTTCTCCATCCATGAGCAGTAAAGGCCAGTTCTGGAGACTGTTTTAAAAAGGAAAAATCACCCCCCATACACACTTTGTGTTCCATGTGCACTGCATTTTCAGAGAATTCCCTGGCAGCAAAAGGCCAAACCAGATGAAACTGGATCCTCTCTTAATGCACACTCACAAATGGTCAGCAGGAGCCAGCTTTGGCATTTTCTCCTGTCCCCAAGCCAGTGTGAGAGCCTGTGGTGACCCATCTGGGAGCTGGAGGTTTGCCCTGCACCCAGGTGTTGAGTCAACAGGGAAGTGTCACATATATATTTATATATATCTACACACACTTATATCCTGCTCCACGGTGACAATTTTGCTTTCCTCCTGCAGGCTCTGCTCCGTGGAATGATTATTCCTAATTCTCATTAGCACTGCTCCTGCTCTTCCCCTGGTGAATTGGATTCTGTGCTGTTTGCTGCTCCATTACCATAACGTGCCCCTTTAAAATCCCTTTAATGCTTCCCCTGTCCCAGCTCCCTAAGCAGGGATTTATTGCTCGGGGTGTTTGCTTACTCTGAAAACCCAGCACTGGAGTTTCCCAACCTGCAGCACTCCCCAGCTGAGCCTGGAAGGTGCTGGGCACCCTCCTGGTCATTCCTGGTGCTCCTTCCCTGGTGGATTTATCCACCTTGGCCCTCTGGGGCTGCAGTGAAACCCAGCAGAGATGAACCATCCCACGGGCATCCTTTCCCCCTCTCTGGAGCAAAGTGTGCACCTTCTGGAGGAGCTGGAGAGCCTGCAGTGCTGCCTGGGGGCAGCACCAGGGGCTCCTCCTGCAGCTGTGCTCCAACATCTGCACCTGAGCAATTCTGGGGCAGTCCACCCCCCCAAACTGGCACCAGTGCACTTTTGCTCTAATCTTACAGAGCAAATATTTAGCACCTGGATGGTGTTTGAAGTGTGTGCCATTCCCAAAGCCCTGCTCTTACCACACTGTTGGGTTTAGTTTTTTGTGGTGTTGCTTTATTTTGTGTTTTTGGGGTTTTTTCCGTGTGTGTTTTTTTCATGCTGCTCCCTCACCAATTCCAGGCTTCTCAGATGTACCCAGCTGTCATGAGCCAGAAATTATTTGCAGTTTGGAAGCCTCTTCTGCCAGGTAGCAAGTGGCAGGACAAGAAGAAATGGCTTAAGGTGCACCAGGGGAGGGTTGGATTGGAGATTAGGGGAAGTGTCCTCACTGAAGGGGTGGCCAGGCTTTGGAAGTGGCTGCCCAGGGTGGAGTCCCCATCCCTGGAAGTGCTCAAAAAAGCATGGATGTGGCACTTGGGGACATGGGTTAGTGGTGCTGGGTTGATGGTTGCACTTGATGATCTTAGAGGTCTTTTCTGACCTAAACAACCCCACAATGTGAGATGGCAAACTGAATTTTGGACACCTCAGGGATGGCTCTGCTCCTCCCTCACTGGCCTGTCTCTCACAGCCCAGCAGTGTGGAAAGGATTCCAGGGGCACAAGGAGGTTTCCATGTCCACAGAGGCACAAAGAAACCCAAAATGTGAATTTAATCCTGCAGTGGTGCCAGGAGGATGCAGCAGAACCAACCAGACAGGAACTTCTCAGGATGGTTCCAACAAGCAGGAACCTTTCAGGATGGTTTCAATCAGGAATTTTTCAGGGTGGGTTCAGTCAGGAACCTTTCAGGATGGCTCTGATCAGGAACTTCTCAGGATGGTTCCAACGAGCAGGAACTTCCCAGGATGGTTCCAGACAGGAACTTTTTTGGATGGTTCCAATATGCAGCAACTTATCAGGATGGTTTCAGTTAGGAACTTCTCAGGATGGTTCTGATATGCAGGAACTTTACAGGATGGTTCAAAGCATGAACTTTTCAGGATGGTTTCAGTCAGGAATTTTACAGGATGGTTCCAATCAGGAGCTTCTTAGGATGGTTCCAACAAGCAGGAACCTTTCAGGATGGTTCCCGACAGGAACTTTTTCGAATGGTTCCAATATGCAGCAACTTTTCAGGATGGTTTCAGTCAGCAAAGTCTCAGGATGGTTCCAATGTGCAGGAACTTTTTAGGATGGTTTCAAGCAAGCAGGAACATTTTAAGATGGTTCTTAATCAGGAACTTCTTAGGGTGGTTCCAAACACAAACTTTTCAGGATGGTTTCAGTCAGCAAAGTCTCAGGATGGTTCCAATCAGGAACTTTTCAGGATGGTTCCCGACAGGAACTTTTTCGAATGGTTCCAATATGCAGCAACTTTTCAGGATGGTTCCCGACAGGAACTTTTTCGAATGGTTCCAATATGCAGCAACTTTTCAGGATGGTTCCCGACAGGAACTTTTTCGAATGGTTCCAATATGCAGCAACTTTTCAGGATGGTTCCAATCAGGAACTTTTCAGGATGGTTTCAGTCAGGAATTTTTCCAGATGGTTTTAGTCAGGAACTTTTCGGGATGGTTCCAAGCAAGCAGGAATATTTTAGGATGGTTTCAGTCAGGAGCTTCTCAGGATGGTTCCAATCAGGAACTTTTCAGGATGGTTTCAGTCAGGAATTTTTCAGGATGGTTCCAATCAGGAATTTTTCAGGATGGTTTCAGTCAGGAGCTTCTCAGGATGGTTCCAACAAGCAGGAACCTTTCAGGATGGTTCTGATCAATAACTTCTCTTCCCCCTCTGCAGGTGAGGAGGTGGGGGATTTTCCCTGTGGAGAGGAGCCTCCTGCCAGGCAGTGTGAGAGTGGGACCACGTGCAGGGAGTACTGGCAGGGCCCCAACTATGGCATCACCAACTTTGACAACATCCTCTTCGCCGTGCTCACCGTCTTCCAGTGCATCACCATGGAGGGCTGGACAGACATCCTCTACAACGTGAGTCCTCTGCTGGGGCTGGGGGGTTGGCTGGGGAAAGATGGTTCTGGAAGGAAAAAGTCCTTTTGTTGGTGTGGTTTTCACCTCCCAAAGCCCTGCTTTCCAGGAGGGCTGGTCCTGCTTTCCTGAGGGTCTCTTTCTGGTTGGATCTGTGGTGCTTTGAGGTTGCAGAGCTGCTCAGCTCTGTGGGATGGGGTGGCAGGGCAGGAGCTGGTGTCCCCCCAGTGTGCTCTGCTGGGTGAGTAGGAGCAGGCTCTCACAATGCCCCACAGAAAATCCAAATTGTTCAAAATTGGGTGGCAAACCCAGCAACTCTTTAACAGTTTGTACCTGGAGGTTTCCTCTCCTGGCTGGGTGTAGCTCTTGTAGCTCAAACTTGGAACACGGAGCTCCAATGTTAGTTTTGGTTAGTCCAGTCCAGATTTACCAATGCCTACCACTCACCTTCCCCCTGACTCTGTGGGCTGCAGAGCAGAGGCACCAGGCTGAATTTCCCTGCCTCCTGCACGGCAGGACCACGACTGGCACAACCTCTTGGCTGCTTTTGCTCTTCCCAGTTTTACAAAGAGCAGGATGATTTCCCCCAGGCTCTGCTGGCTCCCAGGCATTGCAATGCTCCTTTGAGGGTGCACTTGCTGTGGAAATATCCCCAAGTCAGGCATTGCTGATGCCCTCAGCCCATTTCTCTGGCTGGAGGGATGATGCTGTGCTCAGTTTTCTCCATCACAGACTCCAGAGCCATGCTGGGCCCTTTTGGTCCTTCCTGGGAGGGCTTTTGTAGCAACAGGAAAGGATTATCCTCAGCCACAGTAAATTCTGCTGTGTTTGGAGCCAATAAATGTGATTTATTCCCTTCTCCCTTCCTTGCTCAGTCCCTCCATTTATTCCCAGTCTCTGGCCACTTAAAGCCATCTCTAGAAGACTTCCCCTGCATTTCTCCCCTCACCCCAAAGCTTCACCACATCACCAGTTTCTCCCCTTCTCATTCAGCATTCCTGCTCCTTCCTGCTGGTGCCAAGTGTTGTAAGAAAAGCCCATTAGCATCCTGGCTGGAATTGATTAATCAATATGTGGTGCATGAGATCATCTCCCAACCTGCCTCTCGTACCACATGCAAAACCCCGAGCTTACTATGGGGGTATTGATTTTGGGGGTTGCTTTGAAGCTGTTGTAGCTTCATTCCAGATACCCATTAATTGGGAACAGGTGCCTGGAGCAGCTGCAGAGTTGGATTTGTTGTGCCTGAGACCCCAGATTAGGGTTTGGTGCTTGGAGCTGGCAGAGCTGAGGGCTCTGGATGTTCTCACTGAGGGCAGGGGGAGTGGTTTGTGCTGTGCCACAGGACACTCAGCACTGGTGCTGATGCCAGGAGCCATCCCTGTCACCAGTGTGATGCCATCCTCTGCCACCTGTCCCTTGTCCCCGAGTGCTGACCCCCTCCCTGTGCTGCTCTGCTTTTGCAGGTTGGGAACAGAGAAGCTGTGGGTGGAGCAGCTCCACTCCGAGCAGCCCTCAGCCTTTTCACAGCTTCAGTCATGTGCTGCTTCCTGGCCACTTGTTTTTTTGGTTTGGCATCTTCTGTGCCTACTCCAAGTTCATCAAATTGAAAAAGGAGACAAAAGCTCAGACTGTGCTGTAGCAGAGACTGCAAATCCTCCATGGGGTGTTTATGGATGCAGTGTCAGGCTGTGCACTGATATCAGCACTGAAGTTGTAGAATGGTCTGGGTTGGAATGGGATTATCCCTCCCACTGTCCCAGGCTGCTCCCAGCCCCATCCAGCCTGGCCTGGGGCACTGCCAGGGATCCAGGGGCAGCCCCAGCTGCTCTGGGCACCCTGTGCCAGGGCTGCCCACCCTGCCAGGAACAATCCCTGCCCAATATCCCATCTAACTCTGCTCTTTCAGTTTGAAATCCTTGCCCTTTGTTCTGTCACTCTGCCCATATAAAAAGTCTTTCTCCCTCCTTTTCAAAAGCCCCTCCAGGCCCTGCCAGGGGCTCTGAGCTCTCCCTGGAGCTTCTCCTCTCCAGGGGAGCCCCCCCAGCTCTCCCAGCCTGGCTCCAGCCCTGCAGCAGCTCTGGGTCTCCCCTGGACTGGCTCCAGCAGCTCCAGCTCCTCCTGATGTTGAGGACCCCAGGCCTGGACACAGAGCCCAGAAGGGCAGAGCAGAGGGGGCAGCAGCTCCCCCACCCTGGCCACTCCTCTGTGCATGGAATCCATCTGTCCAGCCCCAGGCAGGTCAGAAACTGCCCAGGGATGCTGCTGGACCCAGCCTGATCCCTGCTGGACCCAGCCTGGGAAGAGTCTGGAAGATGTTTCCCCTTGAACCCAGAACTGGTGGAGTAAGTGGACACATGCTGAGACTTAGAAAAAGGGGGAGTGTCAGAGGCTCTTCCTTCTTCAGGGAGCTCTGATTCACCAACTGAGCTCTCCACTGCTGAGGAAAATGCTTTTTGTCAGGAAAGTTTTATCAGGAGAAGTTTCCCTGTCAGCCCCAGGCTCTGGTCTCCTCAAGGAGAGCAGCATTCCCCTGATGCAGGATACTCATCAGAGCTGAGCTCTGGACCTACTTTTAATCTTTTGCTTAATTAAGATTTGCAAGAGGCTGTGGGACCACAGGAGGCAAGATGTGGTCTGTGTAAACTGTGATTAAGCATTAGTAAGAAAAAAGGCTGGAGCTTTTTCTCCTGCTAACTCATGAAAGCAGAAACACACAGTTCTGGTGCCCCAACCATAAGGAGGTCAGGGAACTGGGGGAGCAAGTCCAGAGGAGGCCACAGTTTGGGAATAGAGCATCTCTCCTATGGATAGAGAGGAGGACACAGAAGAGGTTTTGTGGAGAGCTCAGAGCCCCTGGAGGGGCTCCAGGAGAGCTGGGGAGGGACTGGGGACAGGGGATGGAGGGACAGCACACAGGGAATGGCTCCCAGTGCCAGAGGGCAGGGCTGGGTGGGATATTGGGCAGGGATTGTTCCTGGCAGGGTGGGCAGCCCTGGCACAGGGTGCCCAGAGCAGCTGGGGCTGCCCCTGGATCCCTGGCAGTGCCCCAGGCCAGGCTGGATGGGGCTGGAGCAGCCTGAGACACTGGGAGGGGTCCCTGCATGGCAGGGCTGGGATGGGATGAGCTTTAAGGTCCCTTAAACCCAAATCTGTGATTCTGTAAAAGCTGCTGATCCTCAGGCTGAGCCCTTCCTTCCCCCCTTCCCGTGTGTGCCACCACCAGAGGCTGGGGCAGATTTGTCCCCCTGCTTGTCCAAACCCCTCCCTTGCAGCTGCTGGAGCTGCCAGCCCTGCCGGGACCCAAATCCCGCAGCTGCCAGGCAGCCTGGCAGGAGAGCCGGCAGGGGAAGCTGAGCTTACAACTCCCCCCTTAACAGCCCATCCCTTTCTGCTGGATTGATTATCCTGCATCCCCGGGGCTTTGCCCTCTCTCTGCTGGGCTGGGCTGCAGCTGGCAGGGATGGGTCACTGGGTGGGATGTGCTTCACCAGCTCAGCACTGGCTGAAATCCAGGAGGCTTTGCTCTGGCTGAAAGCTGGGCTGTGTTGGCATCGGGCAAACTGAGGAGTTTGGAGTCAAGGGTGCTCTGCAAAGAGGGAGTGGGGTTTGAGGGCTTGGCTCAGCTCTGTCCAAAGCAAGGGGTTTGTGAAGGGTTATTCAGCCATTCCCAAAGATTGACTTTATAGGTGGTCCAGATCCAGCTTTCCTACAGATTTAGAAAGTCACAGCATCAAAGGCTTCAGCACTGCCACTGCAGTTGGAAATCTACCTTGTAAATATTCACTCCTTGGCCTGTGATAAATTGAGGAATTAGGAGAGCAAGGAGAAAGCAAGTTCACAAATCTCAGCACGTTTTTTCCTTGCTGATCCACTCTTTATACTTCCAGAGACTTTTCCTTTTAATTGGGGCCCATGAAAGCTTTCTAGCAAGGCTTTATCTTGGAGGTGATTTATGTTTGAAGCAAAGAGGCTGAATCATCAGCAGGGAGAAATTCTTCAATAATAAGCTGGGGAAAAGACCTTCCTGCCTCAGCAGCACAAAAGCATTGGAACAATGACTCCAGCCAGGCTCTTCTGGGAGCTGCAGGTTTGTCTCAGCTGTGGCTTGTTTGTGCTCAAAAGTGCCCAGGGAGCAACAGGTGATTTAGGAAAGTTGGCAATGGGGAAGAACCTTTTTTCCAGCAAATGGAGCACCTCCTGCTAATTCCAAGCTTTGGCATCACCTGGGAATATATTCAAATAAACCATCCCAGCTGCTTTCCTCGGGGTGGGGGTCTAGTGCTGTGAGCAGGGTTTCACTCTGACCACTCAGACAGGTCAGAGACCCCTCAACATGGGCAGAGCAGTTTCTGGAGATGAGGGAAGGATCTGCTCCAGCAGCAGCTGGCTGTGGGGCAGTGCTGCTCAGGCCACGTGCCCTAGAGCTGGCTTTGTGCAGCTGGGCCCAGCCAGAGCCAGGCTCAGGCAGGAGCTCAGTGCCTGCAGTGTGGATTCAGCACTCATGGGGTTGCTGCAGCTGCTCTGCCTCTGGGGTGGTGCTGCTGGGGCAGGCTCTGCTCCAGGCTCCCTGGCTCAGGGTGGCCCTCTGAGCTTGTGGTGTTCACCTGGAGCATCCCACTGGCCTTGGGGTGGCATGGGACACCAAGGCTCCTGCTGAGGCTGGGACAGCAAGGACCCACTTAGCTCGTGCCTCAGTAAGAGGACACTGGTGCTCAGGTCAGCTCTTGGGCTGTTATGTGCCCAAGATATGTCATTCATTCCTTACCCCCCTATCTGGGCATGCCAGGCATTGCTAAATCTGTTTTCATGCTTTGAGCAGGGCTCTGACAACGACCAGGGGCTGCTGGAGCTGGGAGCTGTGGGTGATGCTGAGGGAGAAGATTTCCAGTGATAGGCTGCAAGGGCAGAGCCTGGGTGAAGAAATCATTGTGCTGGGGTGGGAGGACACAATGCCACTGCTCAGCAAGGGAAGCTGTGGTGCCCTGGGATCTGAGTCCTCCTGAGCCCTGGTTCCCCTCCAGATCTAGTTTTCAAATTTCCAATTTCTGATCATTTTAGATCCTCTTGTTTACGTGCTTGGTGTTTGTGAATGACAGTGACTCATCTGTTGCTAATATGGGCTCTGTGGAGGTGGAAAACCTTTTGAAGAGGCAATAGTAAACTCTGGTTTCCTTTTCTGAGCAGTAATTCCCAGTTTTGCCCATGAAAGAACCTTATTGTCCATCGTTGAACCCTCCACTGGTTGCCATGGGAAGCTCCCCTTTTTTTTGCAAAGTGAGAAAAGCATGAAAACTTTTGTGCCTGCCCATGAATTCCTCCATTAAAATCATCCTTTTGCTAGGCTGGGTCTAAGCACTCCTCACAGAGGAACCAGCCTGAGGGAGCTGCTGTGGACCTGGCAGAGAGTTGGGAGCTCAGAGCTTCCTCTGGGATCCTCAGTGGATTGGGAAGGGGCTGGGGCTCCTTGCTGTCCTCCAGAGCCAGCAGGCTTTGCTCTGCTCTGTGCCCTTGGGAGGTGCAGTGGTGCCTTTGATGAGCACCAGGACCTTCCAAGGCACTGAGAATTGTGTTTGTGGTCCCAGAAAACCACTGCTCAGACGTGGAGCTGTCTGAAAGCTCAGTGCTGGCTCTCACTGAGCTTGGCTTTCACCTTTCATCTTTCCTCTCCAGGAGTTCAAAGCTCCAGGGTGGAATTTGCTTTGCAAAACAGGGGCTCCTTGCAGGAGAGGAGAAATGTCAGAGTGCACCCTTGCTCTCTTTTGATCTTAATGGCAAGAGATTTTCATGTTTCTTCCATTTCCTGCTGACAAATATTAGTGTCCAGTGGTTCTTCCAAGACTCTGCACTGGACCTAACCTAATATGCTTGTGAGCAGGGATGAACAGTTCAAACAAGATATAAATCTACCTTAAATTGGATCCCAACTGGAACTTTACCCTCCCTGAGTTAAAATAGCTTATGATTCACTCGGTATTTTTCATTCCTTTTTGTGTCTTTGAATTTCTTTGTTCCTAAGAAGACAGAGAAAGGAAAGGCTGGGATGTATTTGCTGTTCCATTTCCAGCCCAGCCCCGAGATGGTTTTGCTGGTGGGGTGGGGTTGGGGCTCTAGGGGCAGAAGAGATTCTATTGCCCCAGTTTGGAGAGCTCACATGTGTCTTTTTGGGGTGTTTCATAGAATCATGGAATGGTTGGGTTGGAAGAGACCCTAAAGCTCATCCCATCCCAGCCCTGCCATGGCAGGGACCCCTCCCACTGTCCCAGGCTGCTCCCAGTGTCCAGCCTGGCCTGGGCACTGCCAGGGATCCAGGGGCAGCCCCAGCTGCTCTGGGCACCCTGTGCCAGTCAAAGGATTATTTATGAAGATCAAACCTGTGGCTCTTGGTCTCCTGTGCTCACGAGGGTGATCCAAGGTGATGTTCCTCAGCAGGAGTTTGGATGGGACCAGCACTGGTTACCTGGACCTTGAGGTGATTCCTGAGCACACCCCCAGGCAGGAGGTGTGAGGGGCAGTTTGAATGTGCTACAGGAAACAGAAGGGAAATCAATAACACAAATTACATCCCCTCATCTCTGACTTGGCTGAAGGCTCCTCTTGCTGCTTGAGGTTCCTCAGGGCTCAGGAACCTCCACACTTGAAGCACCTCTGAAACCTGCCAGCTCAGGCTTAAGGGTGACTTAAGTAACCTTTGCTCTGATTCTGCTTTCCTGGGGGAGTTGCACTTGTCTCTGCTCATGGAGACTCTCACAGCTGATCTGGTGGTGCAGTGACTGCTCCAGCAGAGCCTGTGGGGCTCTGCAGGTGGCACTGGAATTGCTCTGGGGCACTGGAATTGTTCTTCTCTCCTTGTACACCTGATGAGCAGCTGGTCTGCTCTGTTAGGAGTGACCTGAAACCAATCCACTAAATCAGACCCACAATTGTTAAATATTGAGAGGAGTGAGGAGAAATGTTGTGTTTGCAGTGGTGTCTGTGTGTCCTGGGCTGGCAGCAGTGGTGTGAGGAGGTTTAGGGTGGGCTCTGTGTCCTGTGCTCACTCTCTGTGCACCATCAGCTCTCCTTGTGAATAAACATTGGGAAGCAAAGCTGCTTAACCAGCTAGAGTGTGAGCAGGCAGCCAAAGGAAAAGCTGCTGAAGGGTTTTCCTTACATTAACAGGGAAAACAAGCACGAGGAGAGGCTTTGTTCTGCCACTCTGAATCCCAAAAAACATTTCTGACATCGTTCCTTTTTTGCCACTGCATTTCCTGTCGTGCCCAAGGATCAAGTTTTTCTCCAGGTGAATGTGGGGGGTCAGAATCCAGGGCTGGAAAACAGAGCAGGGGCTGTGCCAGCCGTGCTGCTAAGAGCTGCACCAGAGCAAGGATGCTCTGCTTCCCCTGGGGCAGCTCAGGGTTTGGCTGGGCCTCTGAAGAGGTGGAGATCAGGGACTGACAGCTGAAGGGATGACCAGGACCCCAGCCCCACCCTGGGCACCCCTGGGATGCCCAAAGGCTCCTGGAGCTCTGGGCTGTGCCAGCACCCTCGGGGGGATCCAGAAATGGAGCACACGTGGGAAGGAAGGAGCCAACAGATGAAAAATGAATGCTGAAACATGCAGTGTGCACAGGTGTGTGAGAAATGACACCCTGGTTTAGTCTGCAGCAGAGCCTGTTCTGGTCTCTCAGCTCTTTAGAGCAGCTCAGAGCCAAGAGCACACAGCATCTGCCTCACAGCTGGGCCACAGATTTAGTGTGAAATCCCCTACAGCCCTGACCCAGGGAGAGGTTGCCCTTGGGACTCGATGCTTGCAGTGCTGAGCTTCTCTTGTCACTGTGCATTTGCTCCTGGAGATGCCCAGGGAGTGCTGGGGACAAAGCCAGCAGGGCACATGCTGCTGTCTGCTGGAGATGGGAGCTGAGCTCCTGAGCTGTGCCACGCTCTGGCTGTGCTCTCTCTTTCTCCCTGCAGCTTCATAGAGAAGAGAAAGATCTCCTAATGCTGTTAGTGCTCAATTGCACTCACTATCGAGTTAGGCTGATTTGAATTTGCTAATAAGAACCAGCCACCTTCAGCGTGCACATAAATGGTAATTCCCAGCCTGTGGCTGTGGGGTTAATGTTGATTTTGTTGATTTTGTGGCTCAGTATCACCAATCATCTGCAGGAAAGTAGGGCAGTGATGGCAGAGTTTGGAGCAGGCAGCCAAGGGCCTGGCAGCAGCTCTGAGTGCAGGGCTGCTTTGTGAGGGAAAGGCTGGGGGGGAAAAAAGGGAAAAACCTCTGCTGTGGATGGTGCTTTTGTACAGGTGGTACTAAAAGGCAGGGACACACTTAGGGGTGACCAAACCCTTGTACAAAACCCCCAAAGCAGCTCAGCCCAGCTATTGGTGAGCACAAAGCCACACTGGGAGTTGTGGGTGGGTGAAACCCATCCCAGCAGAGACACACATATGGCCTGTGTGTCCCCACACCCCCCTTACACCCTTGCTGCTGGCACACTGACTTCTTGCCAGCTGAGACGTGGATCTCATCCATGTTTCCTGCTGGATTTAAGCTTCCTCCATCCCATTATGTTGTTATTACCTGTGGCTTTTTGGAGTATCAGACAGATTTACCATAATGTCGAAAAATCAGTCCTTTAGGTCAAACTTCATTCACTTAGCTGGTCACTGGGGTGTGACAGACATCTCAGCATCTCAGGCTTCAGAAATTCTTGTGTAAACAGACTCACCTACCACCCATGTGTGTAAAAATAACAAAATTTCTCTGTGCCTTAAACCCCTCCCTGGAGCTCTGTGTCCAAACTCTCCTGAGCAGCAGATGAGTGGATTTCTCAACTCCCTTTTCCCAGGGAGAAGCTTCACTCCAGGCTTTGAAGTAACAAACTCACTGCTAATGTGACCTGGTTGGGGGTACACAGTCCAGGAGTGTAATAAATTGGGGTGAGCAGCCACGGATTTGTAGGAAAAATCCCTGGTGCAGCATGGAATGAGCAGCACAAGCTTCTGTGAGAGGAAAGCACGTGGTAAAAGGAGGGATCTGCACAGCTGATGGATCCTGTGTGAGCTGTCAGCACAAGAATCCCACCCCAGCCCCAGTTCTGCCCTGGCTGATAGCCATAATTCCTGATTTCCTCCTGGATTCTGGAGGAATCAGGGCCTGTCTGCCAAAGGGCTGAATTCCCAGCTTTTTTAAGGGATGCAGCTTTGCCTGCCTCCTCCTCTGGAAGGGTTGCAGAAACCCAAAGATGCTGGAATAGGAAATGTGAGGAGCAAGCCTAAGGCTAAAGTGGCTTTGGAATGTTTAAATGCCAGGAGCACTGCATGTTTGTGCCCACCTGGGTCTCCACCCATCTGGGACCCCAGCCTGGCTGACCCCAGTGGGCATTCCCTCCAAGCCTGAGAGGACTGGGACATTTCCACCCTGCTCCAGCAAATTTCCCTGCTCACAACAGCACCTGAGCAAATGTGTGAGGCTGGGCAGGAGCTGGAGCACCTCCCTGCATCTTCTGGGGTTTATTTAATGTCTCAGGGAAGATTTATTCAAAATGATGGTGGGGTGGCCACCTCCAGGTTTAACAGGAGATGTTTCAGATGTACAGCAGGAGAGTGACATATGTCAGACAAACTTCAAGAGTCTCTTCAAGGCAGCAATTGCTCTCTGAAAAGAAATGAAACCTCTCCAAAGAGCAGTGTAATCATGGGGGCATGCCAAGAAAATAACCTCCAGCTGAAGAAATCCACTGGGAGCTCAACAGCATGAAAGCACCGAGGGTACAAACAGCTCTGGAGGGGCCTGGAGTGGCTCTCCTGGCCAGGATGGAAAGGGCAGCTGGGCACTTTCAGAAGGTGCCAGTGCCACCCCTGCAGCACCAGGGGCTGTGATGCACAGAGGGGACACACACACAGGGGTTCAGGCAGAGAAGAAGAAAAGAACTCTCCAGTTTATTGTTGACCTCGTATCTCTCAGTTTCTGGACAGTGCCCAGAGATTGGACAGAGAAGTTCCCACCTCTCCATCCCCACTGGGCACTGGAGAAGTCCATCAGGTGATATCTTTTACAAAGGAATGTAAACATGATTCTTGTTTATCTTACAATTCATGAGAACTGACTCCATTATACCAAAACAAATCAAAAGGTTGATTTTCAGGGACAGCATGGGGCTGCAGTGACAGAATGGGCTGGAGAAAACCACACGTGGGGGTTTCAGCTGATTTTGTAGTTCTGACAGCTGTCCCAAACCCATGCCCCAGCAGAAGGGGCTCTGGGGGCTCTGGGGGGAGGTTCCTGCTCCTTGCTCAGCACAGGGCAGTGCTGGGTGCTCTGTGTGGGCTGGGGCAGCTGCACAGCTGGCAGGGCTGCTTTGTGCTGTGCCTCCAGCAGGGAGGAGGGGGCACAGCGTGGGGGGGTAGGGGTCACCTGTGGTCAGTGTGTTGGGCTCCAGGGGGGAGCTGAGAGCTGAGGCTGCTCAGGGCAAGAAGGTGCCACCATTCCCTGTGTGCCCCTGGGGACATCCCAGCCTCCCTGCCTCTCCTCAGGGAACCCTGGAATGGGTTGGGTTGGGTTGGGTTGGGTTGGGTTGGGTTGGGTTGGAGGCACCCACAAGCTCCCTGCTCCCAGACTAAATTCCTACCAAGGCTCCCCAGGCCAGCCTCTGATTCTCCAACAGGGATGGAGATCTCCACAGGAATTCACAGAGTGGTCTCAGGTTTGTAGCTCTGACTCTCTGAAGTAGTGCAGAACCCCAGGGTGGTTTGGGAGATCTCAAACTGATCTTGTTCCTCCTCCACCATGGCAGGGACCCCTCCCACCACCCCAGGCTGCTCCAAGCCCTGTCCAGCCTGGCCTTGGACACTTCAGGGATGGGGCACCCAGCACCTCTCAGGCAATCTGTTGTTTCTCCTCCAAAGGATAAAGTTCCTGGAATGACAGAGCCTTTAACAGGAGATGTTTAACCCATTTTTTTATGACAGCAACACTTTTATTCTTTTCACACACCATCCCTGGCAGTGTCCAGGTTGTGGATGGGGCTTGGAGCCACCTGGGATGCTGGAGGGTGCCCCTGCCCATGGATGAAATGGGTTTTAAAGTCCTTTCCAACCCAAAATATTCTATGATTCTAAAATCCAGCAAGTCCCTTGCAGGGGAGGGAAATCACCAGGAACTGTGGGAAGCAGCTCATCCCAAAAATCCCCTGGGTGTCCCTGTCCCTTCTGGGGTTGGTTTGTTTATTAACTGGTCTGTAGCAAACCCTTTGCTGTTCCTCCCTGATCCCAGGCTGTTTCCTCCTCCTGGAATCCAGAGAGGAGCAGCTTCGAG
This sequence comes from Sitta europaea, assembly GCA_013400255.1. NCBI lineage: Eukaryota > Metazoa > Chordata > Aves > Passeriformes > Sittidae > Sitta > Sitta europaea. The sequence goes on from VXBS01002393.1 coordinate 235,214, forward strand.
CTGCTCTCATCATTTTTTACAGGCTTAATGAACATACACTGTAGTAAATATTTTCACACTTCAATTTGGAATTTCACAGGCAGTTATCATTCAAATTCGAAACAACTTGGCAATGCTTGTGGTTAGGAAAAACCTTTTTTTTCTTTCCTATAGCAGAGAGTCCTTTTTATTTAAAATGTCTTCACAAAACCTTGTGAAACATCTTTACATGGAGCTGAGAGGATCATGCCCAACTGGTTTCAATTTGTTCTCTTTTGTCTGAAGCAGGGAAATGGGAGGGATAAAAGACCTTTGGGATCCTGTTCTGAGTAGGGATTGCACTGACAAAGGGCTGCTGGGCCTGGGGGCTTTGCTGTGCTCTCACTTCTGTGGGACTGAGCTCCAGCTCCTGAGCCTTAGGTTTATCTACAAGGATATTTTTTGCACATAATTAAGGAAAAGCTGAGCTGCTGGAGGTGTCTCATTAGAAGACAAGAATGAGAAGGTGTCCTAACCCAAATAAATCAGTGCTCTGCTCACTCCCAATCCTCTGCTGGAGAGTGCAGGTGTGCAACAGCCCTTGGTTAGGATTTTATATGATGGAATCAAGGCTTTAATTTATTCAACCAATTTTCTGCTACTGGAAACTTCTTGGGAGTCTTTGCTGGTGATTAGAGGGAAAATCAGGAAGAACCTGGATCTGCATTGGGATGATGAGGAAGCCTGTGCATTATCCTTAGGGCTTTTGTTATTTGCAATGATTTTGGGCCTTACCCCACAATTTCTTCTGCTCAAAGCCAGCAAATGCTGGTGTATTGGATTGCTGTGGTGCTCTGGGAATGGCTCTGTGTGACTGGCTCTGCCCTGCTGACTCAGGGGCTGCAGGGCCCAGGGACTGCTGAATGGCAGGAAAAGTTTATTCTGCCTCTNTTTCCCAAAATCAGAATTTTTGGACTTTTGCTGGATGCACTGCCTGCCCCTGTAGCATCTCACCTTGAGTCACCTTTTATGGACCTGCTGGAACTCCTTGCTCTCAGGAGCTCTGTGCTTTTTAGATTTGTGGTAAAATGTGTGAATGCATCTCTCCCTGCTGAGGACAGGGACAGCTTCCACCAGCCCAGGGTGCCCCAAGCCCATCTAGCCTGCCCTCAAACCCTCCTTCTCTTCCAGATGAGTGCCCCTGGGGCTGGGCAGCTGTTTCTGGGACAAAACTTCCCCTTGGAACCCCAGCCTGACCTGCCTCACCCTGTTGTGCCTCACCTGTCCCCACCAGGAGCTTCCATCCATAATTCAAAAATTGAATTCAAATTTAAGTGTTTAAAAATAAAAGAAAGGGAGGACAGCTTTTGAGGCTACAAAATCAAAACAAAAACATTCAAAGAGAGGGAGAGTCCCTTGGCCAGCCTGTTCTTTCTGACAGTGGCAGAGCTTTGCCAGTGCCAGGCAGGCTCATGAATAAAGCAGCTGAGTGAGTTCATGCTAGCTGGGGAAAGAATGAATTTTTTATCAAGAAACCCTGTTAGCATATTTATGTATTGATATATTGGTGCCANAAATCCAGCAAGTCCCTTGCAGGGGAGGGAAATCACCAGGAACTGTGGGAAGCAGCTCATCCCAAAAATCCCCTGGGTGTCCCTGTCCCTTCTGGGGTTGGTTTGTTTATTAACTGGTCTGTAGCAAACCCTTTGCTGTTCCTCCCTGATCCCAGGCTGTTTCCTCCTCCTGGAATCCAGAGAGGAGCAGCTTCGAGCTGCTCTCATCATTTTTTACAGGCTTAATGAACATACACTGTAGTAAATATTTTCACACTTCAATTTGGAATTTCACAGGCAGTTATCATTCAAATTCGAAACAACTTGGCAATGCTTGTGGTTAGGAAAAACCTTTTTTTTCTTTCCTATAGCAGAGAGTCCTTTTTATTTAAAATGTCTTCACAAAACCTTGTGAAACATCTTTACATGGAGCTGAGAGGATCATGCCCAACTGGTTTCAATTTGTTCTCTTTTGTCTGAAGCAGGGAAATGGGAGGGATAAAAGACCTTTGGGATCCTGTTCTGAGTAGGGATTGCACTGACAAAGGGCTGCTGGGCCTGGGGGCTTTGCTGTGCTCTCACTTCTGTGGGACTGAGCTCCAGCTCCTGAGCCTTAGGTTTATCTACAAGGATATTTTTTGCACATAATTAAGGAAAAGCTGAGCTGCTGGAGGTGTCTCATTAGAAGACAAGAATGAGAAGGTGTCCTAACCCAAATAAATCAGTGCTCTGCTCACTCCCAATCCTCTGCTGGAGAGTGCAGGTGTGCAACAGCCCTTGGTTAGGATTTTATATGATGGAATCAAGGCTTTAATTTATTCAACCAATTTTCTGCTACTGGAAACTTCTTGGGAGTCTTTGCTGGTGATTAGAGGGAAAATCAGGAAGAACCTGGATCTGCATTGGGATGATGAGGAAGCCTGTGCATTATCCTTAGGGCTTTTGTTATTTGCAATGATTTTGGGCCTTACCCCACAATTTCTTCTGCTCAAAGCCAGCAAATGCTGGTGTATTGGATTGCTGTGGTGCTCTGGGAATGGCTCTGTGTGACTGGCTCTGCCCTGCTGACTCAGGGGCTGCAGGGCCCAGGGACTGCTGAATGGCAGGAAAAGTTTATTCTGCCTCTACTCACTAGAGCAGCAAATCTCTGTGTGGGTCTGAGTGCATCCTGATCTGAAAATCCTGTGTGTCCCTGGGCAGCCAAAGGGAGCAGGGCTCTAAATCTGTGTCTGTGTTTTATCCATTTATACCTGGGGATATTTCTCCCTCCTCATGACTTTCAGAGCACGTTTGGGGACAGCTTTGGCACTTCAGACACTTGAAGCCTTTGCAGAGTGAAAAAAACATGTCCAGAGAGCACTGAATTACTCCAAGTGCAGCCTGACTCACACAGGAGCTTCCTCAGGCAGTGAATGATTTGTGTTTGATGAGAATTCCCAGCTCAACAGCAGAGCCAGCCAGCCTTCCTTCCTTCCTTCCNATCTAGCCTGCCCTCAAACCCTCCTTCTCTTCCAGATGAGTGCCCCTGGGGCTGGGCAGCTGTTTCTGGGACAAAACTTCCCCTTGGAACCCCAGCCTGACCTGCCTCACCCTGTTGTGCCTCACCTGTCCCCACCAGGAGCTTCCATCCATAATTCAAAAATTGAATTCAAATTTAAGTGTTTAAAAATAAAAGAAAGGGAGGACAGCTTTTGAGGCTACAAAATCAAAACAAAAACATTCAAAGAGAGGGAGAGTCCCTTGGCCAGCCTGTTCTTTCTGACAGTGGCAGAGCTTTGCCAGTGCCAGGCAGGCTCATGAATAAAGCAGCTGAGTGAGTTCATGCTAGCTGGGGAAAGAATGAATTTTTTATCAAGAAACCCTGTTAGCATATTTATGTATTGATATATTGGTGCCATAAGCCTTTGGATCAAGGCATAAAACAGAAGTGGTTTTGCTTTTTTCAGCCTCCCCAGCTCTGGAGAAGGGGGGAAACAAAGGAGAGGATTTATTAAAATCTATTCTATTTAAACTTGGCTGAATTAACATTAATATTGCTTGCAACAACTACAGTTAAATGTGTTCCTACATCTACTGCTATTGTGCAAAATTAAAATGCTGCCAGCTTTGAGGATTTTACCCGGAGTCCTCTTGTATTTGGGTTGATTTTATGCATTTGGATGCTTTCAGAGGAAAGCCCAGCTCAGGATTGGTGTATTTGAGGGAATTATATCTTCCTTCACTCTTCTTTGGCACTTTCTGAGTCCTGTCAGGGGAAATACAAGGTGGGAAAGGAGAATCCTCTGGGGGGAGGTGATCTAGGTGTGTGTGGAGGTGAAAAGGAGGAGTGGAACAGCTCAAAGACCTCAAAGAGAGAGGATCTTCTCAGGAACAGGATTTGGGTGTGAATGTGCCAGGGGGCTGCAGCTCTCCCCCAGGAGCTGAGGCTTCCTCAGGGCTCTGCTGTCAGGGGAGGGCAGTGGCCACTGAGCCTCTGAGGGCTTTGCCCACCCTGCTGAGCCCATCCCAAAGGGCCCCCAGCACACCCTTCCTCTGCCATGGGATCTGTCCTGGTGCCCAAACCCCCACCAAGGCACAGTTATGGGGTGCTCTAGGAGGAGATCAGCTCACAGAATCCCAGAACTGGCTTGGAAAAGACCTTGGGGCTTGATGAGTCTGTGACCTAACCCCAGCTTGCCAAGGAAACCACGGCCCTGAGTGTCACCTCCTCCTTTTGAACACCTCCAGGGACAGTGGCTCCATCCAGGGCTCAATCCCTCTCTCAGTGAAGAACTTTTCCCCAATTCCCAGCCTGAACTGCCCCTGGTGCAGCTTAAGGCTGTCCCAGATTGTAGTCTGGACCTTGCAGGAAGTTTGGAGGTTCCTGCAATCCTGCCCATCCCACCTCCAGCCACGGGAGCCTCCAGGGAGGGCTCTTCCTCACAGAAGGCATGAGCAGGTGAAATCCTCAGCAGAGGTGTGTGAGCTTGGCTCCCAGTGCCCTGCAGCTTGTCGGGGGCTCTTCCTCTTGAATCCCCTCCCTCTCTGCCAGTGGCCCCTGCTCTGACCCTGCTGATCCCTCTGAGCCCAGGTGGGGAACTCTGAACCAGCCCCACCTCCGTGCTCAGAGCACAGTTTGGCTGATCACCAATTGCATGAAGCCCATTTCAGTTTTCCCCTTCCCAGAGAGCAGCCCCAGCTCTCCCTGTCCCTGCCGGGGGTGCCCAGCCCCGGAGCATCCATGGGGATGTCCCTGTGCCAGCTGGATGTGGCTCTGGAGGGGCAGAGCCCAGCACCAGCTGCTCCCTAACACGGGCTGGAGCATCTGAGAGCCAGAAACCAGGGGAACTGGGCTGGGCTGGAGCCAGGATGGCGTTTAAACTGGGCTGGGGAGAGAAAGGAAAGGCTTTCTGCAGATCCTGCTGCTCGGGGGGGAGCAGCACACGGCGTCAGCCCTGGAGAAATGGGATTTCTCTCGCTGCTCTGCTGGGGAATGTGGGAGCAGCTCACCTTTCACCTGGCTGTGACCTGATTTCACCTCCTGGGAGGCTGGGGATTGCAGCAGAGACCTCCTCAGTGCCCAGCCTGGGGGTGTTTCTGGGTCACAAAGGCTACAGAAGGTTTAAACGATGAAAGCCTTTTTAAAAAAAAAGGTTTTATCCTCCTCCATGTGCTCTTGAACACACTTGTAATATTTTTGATTTTATTCTTAGTAATTTCTGTGTTCATTTAAATGTAAGAATAGGAGCAGATAGAAATAAATTACCCGTAAATAGCTTTGCTAATTATCAGAAATGGTGAGGAAGAGAGTTGTGAAAAATCAGACGGAGGGTAAAGAGAGTTCATCTCTCCATGACAGCTGAGAGTTCTCAATGTAGAAGCACTTAACTAAGGGAATATTACCCTTTAATTGCCCTGAATAAGTCAGGCTGTGCCATTGATTAGATTCAATGAGGAAATCTAGGTGTGCTGTATTTTGTATTTTGATTAAAACCACGGTAAAAGCAAATGGTCTGTGGTGTTAGGCTGTATCTGTCCAATTAAATTCCTTTATTGACCCCCACTCAGGAAACAGCTACGTGGCTGCCCCTTAACTGTTTCTTTCACAGGAAGGGTTGTTTTATGTGAAGCTCCTTCAGCTCCTGCTCGAGTCAGCGGTGGGATGTGGGGATGGGGAGCAAGGGGCCAAAAGCAGGCAGAGACCCTGGGGAGCCATGAAGGGATGGGATGGGAGAGGGCTGTGGAGCAGGCCAGGCTGTTTTGGCCATTTCCTGGCGAGGGATGGGGCTGGAGCAAGGAGCAGCTCCACCAGGAGAATCCCAGATGGGATTAAAGCTCCCCTCAGCCCACCTGCACCATGGGCAGAGCATCTCCCACTAGCCCAGGGTGCTCCAAGCCCCGTCCAGGCTGGCCTTGGGTGCTCCCAGGGATGAGCAAATGCCCCTGGAGCGTGCCCTGGGAGGGTGGCTGGTGGCCAGGGCTGCAGGGCAGGAGATGGAAGGTGCCTCAAAGGCACTGTGGGCTCTGCAGCACGCTGCCAGCAGCAGCTGGCTGCTTTCAAGTCGGTTGTTTGCAAACACATCTTGGAAGGAATTAACAACCAGCCACAGCTGCCACCTTGTTAACAGGGGCAAGTGGTGCCTGAGCAGCTCTGTGTGCCTGGGACACAGAGTGAGGATTAATCCTGGCCTTGGACACATCACAAAGGGCCTGGTGGTGGGAAGGATTGTGTGCTGTGCTGGAGGAGGCTCTTTCTGCAGCTCAGGGTGTTAATCCCCTGCAGGACAGCAGCCTTTGGCTCCTGGGTCTGTCACAGCTGCCAGCATCCCCAGAGCCCTGCACCTGCAGAGCTGTCACTGCCTGGGGACACCAGCACAGAGGGAGGAGACAGTCCCTGGGGGCTCAAAGCCAGCACAGTGATCCCTTAGGATTTGATATTTTATATTTTCATGTCTTTGTAACCCTGCAGTTCCTCAGTGCCTCACTGCAAACTCCACACCCAGTGGAGCTGCTGCTCTCCCCTCTGGGGCAGACACAGCAATTCCTCTCCAGGCCTGGCACTCAGGGACCCCTCACTGCCCCAGGGCCAGGGATGGGAACAAAAGTGAGCTGGGGGGAAACTGGGGGTAAATGACTTCATTAGCTGGGGCTGTAACTGGGAGATTAACCCCAATATGCAAATGGACCAAACTGATCAAAGTGTGAAACCCCTGACCCAGGGTCCATTTTGGGTGCAGCCCTGGGGGGCTTTGTCTGCCCCAAATGTACCTGAATGACCTTCAGTAAATAGAACTGCTTTTTATTCTCTTAATTTTGTCTGGCCCCTGTTTTTAGGTAGCCCAAAAAGACACCAGCAGGGAGTGAACAGAGAGAGGCTGTGCTGTGCTGCAGGCTGGTTTTCCAGGCCTGCAGCTTCTGAGTTCCTAAAGCTCTGTTTTTTTCCTGATGTTTTGGGTTTCTGAAGCTTGTTCCCACAGCCTGAACATAAACATCAGGATTGATTCCGTAACAAAACTCATGTTTGGGATTCTTTCTGTGGGACAGGCTTTCCTTTGGTGTCCTCTGGTTTGGCCAACGTGGGTGAAGAGTTCTGTTGCTCTCTCACCAATCACAGTGGCCTGTCCAAAATGTGTAAAAAGGGAGCCATTGTCTGAATAAATGGAGTCAGATTTATGTCTCCAAGATGTTTTGGAGAACTTCATGTGTTATTGACCTCAGCAACACCTGTGACACCCAGCTGTGAGCAGGGGACAGCAGCTCCAGGGTGGTGATGGAGCAGAGTCACCTGGAACAGGCTAGAGAGATGCTTTAGGGCATTTAGGAATTGGGTATTTGGGTATTTTGGCATGCTGGGTGCATCCTGCTCCAAGTGCCAGGTCAGGGGTGGGAGCAGCTGGGGGCTGAGCAGAGCTCAGACTTCTCAGGGAAAGCACTCCAGGGGCTGGAGAGTTTGTGTGGGTTTAGAGGTCTGAGGTGGAGATCACTGTGGCCCCTCAGATGCCTCAGTTTCCCTCTGTGCAGCTGTGCTGACACATTTAGGGGACGTGGACCCTTCCATGGGTGGGCACTGCTCAGGGGGTGCCTGTGGAGAGCCCCATGGCTGTTTCTAACCAGAAGGCTCAGGAGCAGAGTAAGAGCCCCCTGTGAGCCTCTCCTGAATCTCTGGATGTAATTCTGGCACCTTGTGTTGAGTATTTCCTTCCTCTTGCCCTCCTGTTACATCTCTGTGGGCACAAGAGGCACTGACAGGCGGCCAGACCTTACAGCAGAGAAATGTTGCAGCAGGAACATAAAAATTGATTTGATCTCTTGGCTCCTCCTGCTCAGTGAGCGAGCCTGGAGCTGGGTGGCTCTGTGGAGGGAGGCTCAGGGCAGACAGAGCAGCCTGTGAGACTCTGGGAGCTTTCCCTGGGGGAAGGAGTTTGGTTTTCCTGGCAGCAGAGAGGGTTTGAGTCATTAAAGCATCTCCCTGTGGCAGAGCCAGTGCTGTACTCTGTGCCTGGGCTCCAGCTCGCTGGGGAGCACTGGCAAAGGTGTGGCACACCCAAGAGGGCTCTGCTTTTTCCAGAGCAGTTTGTCACCACTTTTGCCTGGTGATTGTCACCATATCCCAAGGGGAGTTTGTCCTGGATCCTCTTGAGCGAGGCAGAGCAAACAGAGCCAGCCCTGCCCTGAGCAGGAGGCAATCCAGCAAATGCTCAGGGAAGGGTGGGTAATTGGTTGTATTTCAACACATTTCGTTTTTAAGGGCTTTGATCGTGGCATGGAATTGTGGATCTGTCGCCAAGTTTGGGTTTCAAATGGAGCAATAAATGATAAATGATCATTTGGCAGCAGTGAACCCGCTGCACTCCCTCTGCATGTTTATGTGGTTCCCCCTTCTCCCATCTGTTCCTCCCTCCAGCTCCTCCCCATGGGCTCTGCAGCCCCCCTTGCCTGGCTGAAAACATTCCCAGACTCACAGAACCATGGAACTGCCTCAGCTGGAAGGGATCCTTGGGATATCCTGAGCTGGAAGGGACCAATGAGATATCCTGAGCTGGAAGGGACCCCTGGGATATCCTGAACTGGATGGGACCCCTGGGATATCCTGAGCTGGAAGGGACCCCTGGGATATCCTGAGCTGGAAGGGACCCTTCAAGCCCTCCCTGGATGGGATCTGCTTGCTGCAACCAGAGGTGTTTGATTGACAAGATGAGAGCTGAAGAACAGCCCCTAAACAGAAAACCCGGGGTTTGCTCTGAAAATTGCCCCAGGCACTTCCCCACTCCTTTTTCTCTGTTTCCAGACAAATGGTGCTGCAGGCAACACCTGGAACTGGCTTTACTTCATCCCTCTCTTCAGCACTGGCTCTTTTTTCCCTCCTTTGGGAAGGAAGAACTGAGGATGAGTTTCCTTGTTCCCCTCGAGCCCATCTGCAGAGGTGCAGGGCAGGAGAACAGGGCAAGGAGAGAGCTGAAAGCAGAGAGAAGAATGGAAAGACAAAACAGGGAATGAAGAATTGGGGTGGGATGTCAGGTATTCCAAAGGCCTTCCAGACCCTAACTGGGCAGCTCAGAGCTTTCCCTGTATCTCTGCTCCTGTTTTCCCAGCCTGTTTCTCCTCAGACCCATTTGTTCCTCTCCTGCTGGTTCTGCCTTGAGCAGGGGGGTTTGTGGTGAGGTTGGGGGGTGCCCATTCCTGTCCTCTGAGTCACTGACAGCTGACACAGAGGAGACCAGGCAGAGCAGAAGGACAAAGCAGGGATTTATTAAAAGGCTTCACTGGACACACCTGGGCAGTGCCAGAGCCCGGCTGGGCACACCCAGGGTGAACCCAAAATGGGCACAGAATGGACAAATGGTCACCAGGGCTCACACTTTGATCAGTTCTGGTCCATGAGCACATTGGAGTTAATTGTGCAATTACAGCTCCAGGTTATGAAGCTCCATCCTCCTGGGTTTTCTCTCTTCAATTCACCGTAGTTTATACTCCTGGGCTTGAATTTTCTATGGGTGTCCTCGGTCCCAGGCTAGAGAAGGAATTGTTTTGTCCCCCTACTCTGTGAAGAGAGCTCACCAACACTCAGTATGAAACCCAGAGCTACCCACCAAAACAGCCCAGAGTCTGAAAAATATAAAAGCTAAAACTTAAGGCATCACTATTGGGAGATGCTTGTCTGATGTTTGATCTGGAGCCTGTTTTGGAGGAGGGATTTGTGCAGACTGTTAACCACTATTAACCACCCCCAGGGATATTTACTTGTGCCAGTGCTGTAAATGTTATCACCTGTCAGAAATACTCTGACAGTTTGGGGTTTGCTGTTCACTGGGTGACTTCTTACACAGAGACTTTTGAGGTGGTACCAAGCACGTGCACAGCTGAGGTAAAACACATTTAAAACACTTCCTTTTCTCAGTCCTGCAAGCAAAATTATTCTTGGAAATATGATTGGAAACACTGGCCCAAAAGCATCACAGATAATAAGTGAAAGGCACCAATATCAGTTAGAATGAACACAGATTTTGCCAGGTGGAGTTTGAGGGCAGTTTTCCTTTGGGCAGGGAGGTGAGCTCAGGGCTCCAGCTTTTCTTTACCCTCTGCAGGAGGAGGGAGAAGGACAAGGAGAATGCAAGAATTTACTGTGTCGGTGCTATGAGTGTTACCACCTGTCAGAAATGCTGTGATGTGGATTTTGCCTGTTCATCAGGTGACTTGTACAGAGATTTTGAGGTGGCACCCAGTGCATGCATGGCTGAGGTAAAGCACATTTAAAGCATTTCCTTCTGTGAATCCTGCAAGCAAAATTGCTCTTGGGAATATGAGTGGGAACAGTGACCAAAAAGCATCACAGATGAGAAGTTAAAGCACCAGTACCAGAATTAATGCAGTTTTTGCCAGGTGGGGTTTGAGCACTTCTCAGTAGGCTCTGCCTTTGGGCAGGGGGGTGAGCTCAGGGTTCCTGTTCTTCTTTACCCTTGCCAGGAGGAGGGGGAAGGATGAGGAGAATGTGTTTAGGTCTTTACTTTCCTTTTTGCTCCCCTTCTCGCTTTCCTTCCACCCAACATCAGATCCTCAGATTGCTGCATTCTTCCCGCACAAGAGAGGAATTTGCATTTCCCTCAGCACTGGGATTCTGTCAATGGCCATGTGGCATTTTCCTTCTCAGCACTTCCCCAGAGAGCTGCCTCGTGGCTGATGAATGCAGAAACTTTGTCATAAACTCCACCACCCTTCCCTCCCGTTCATCCCCCCCTGCTGCCTGCCCAGGGTGGGTTTGGCTGACGGGAGCCCGAGGTGCTGAGTGAGCAGATGTGGAATTCCAGCATTCCAGACATCCTGGGTTCCTTGCCTGTGTGTGAGCAGATTCTGGGCTTAACTGCAGCCTGGCTTCAGGGAAGCCGTGGTTCCCTGCTGGAGAGGCTCAGTTCAGATGGAAATGTGCTGCTGTTGCTGAGCACAGGAGGTAGAGCTGAGATGGGCAGGGAGGAGGCAGCTGTGGAGAGCCTGCACAGGGTTAGGGCACCTAAAAATGTGGTTTTGTCCTGCAGCAGGGTCAGCCTGGGGCTGTGGAATCGTTTAGGTTGGAAAATGCTTTTAAGGTCATCGTTCCCCCAGCACTGACCCATGTCCCCTACACAGCTTTTAAATAAAATCCCTTCAGGGATGTGACTCCACCACTGCCCTGGGCAGGATTCGAGGTGCCCCAGCACAGGGGTGGTCACTGCTCTGGTCCTGCTGGTCACACCATGGCTGGGAGAGCCCAGTGTCACTGGGCACACCTGGGCTCTTGTCCAGACACTGTTACAGCACCCCCAGGCCCTTTCCCAGCTTTCCAACCCCTCTGACCCCCAAGGACAGGAGCCTTGCTGACCCTCAGCCCATCGGTGTGACCCAGGGATCCCCCCTGGGCTGACCCCCCTGCAGCACATCCACACATCCACAGCCAGCCTGGGGCACCTGTGAACTCCATCCCCTCACCAGGTCATGGGCAGAGACAGCAGAGGGATCTCCCCACTGGAGCTGAGATCACAGAGATGTGTTAAATCATGGTGAGGATGTTGGGACAATCAGCTCCTTGGCTGGAATTTCAGCAGAACTGACCAGGACCTCAGGGGTGGACACTCCCATGGAATCCCAAGGGGAATGTCCTCTGCCCTGCAGGCTCTCTGTGGTGTTTTCTTTCTGAGGTGAAATAATCTTTGTGTTTGTCTCTCCCTTTTCCCTTTGTTTCCAGACAAATGACGCCGCAGGAAATACCTGGAATTGGCTTTACTTCATCCCTCTCATCATCATTGGCTCTTTCTTCATGCTCAACTTGGTGCTGGGCGTCTTATCAGGGTAAGGCACGGAGGAATTTTTGTCCCCAGCTGGATATTAAAAGGTTAGATGTGTTGAATTTAGCACTGGGGGGACATTACTGAGAGGGGTGGGTGGCACATCATGGTGTCCCCTTCCCACATATCCCACCCCGTCCTCTCCTTGCAGGGGGATATTTCTGTAGAGGCCTAGGGTGGGGCCAGGCTGGTGAAAAACCCTGAACTGAGGTGATTCTGAATCCAGACCCAAGAGTGAGGTGAACTGGTTGTGGTCAGTGCAGCCAACACTTCTGTGCTGCCTTGAAAAGCCATCAGGAACCTGCTGGTGCCAATGAAATGCTGGAGTGGGACATGGGAATGCAGATAATGCACTGGGGGCAACTGTGCAGCCTGGGCAAAGGGGAAACTCAAACTCCAGGCAATTCAAACACCCCAGGGTTGGGATTTCTTTTTTGGTGGTTGTTTTGTTTTGTTTTCTTGCACTTGATTTCTCTGTTGACTTGTTTTGTTTGTTTGATCTCTGCCTGCTCGAGCCAGTTCTGGATTTTGGGAACACGCTGGTCCCTTGGTGTCCAAACCCCAGGGGTCATCCAGGGATTTGGTGCTTGTGGCTGCTGAGTGTTGGGTTTGGACCTTTGCAGGAATCAAGGTGCCAAGTCTGAAGCTGGAACATTCCCAGCATCTGGGGAGATGTGAGCTGGAATTAACACACTCCAGGACTATAAAGCTCTCAGACTTTGGCACCTCATTCTGCATTGAGTTTCTTCTTAGATGATTGAGATCATAGGGATGTATTAAAATCTGGATTTTTTTTTTTCTGCCTCTTGGCAGCAGGGGAACAAAAAACGAGTTGTTGCTGCTGTGTGGTAAAAGCCCTTCAGTGCTGCACCTTTCCTCTTCCTTTTTAGAGTGACTGGAGAAAGGAAAGTGTTTTCCAAAGAATGTATCAATGCTGATTTGTATTATTTTGTTATTAAGTTCCTCCTCAAAGCACAGGCTGTGGGCAGCAGTGCTCTGGTGTTTGTGGGTGAGGTGGTGTGGCACCCTTCAGTGCAGGAATAATCATCATGATCAATAGCTGATCAAAGCCATTTATAACTGATCAATAACTCGTCAAATCCATTTATAACTGATCAATAACTGATAAAATCCATTTATAACTGATCAAATCCATTTGTAGGGCATCCTGGTGCACAGAGGCTTTGNCTCTCCTTGCAGGGGGATATTTCTGTAGAGGCCTAGGGTGGGGCCAGGCTGGTGAAAAACCCTGAACTGAGGTGATTCTGAATCCAGACCCAAGAGTGAGGTGAACTGGTTGTGGTCAGTGCAGCCAACACTTCTGTGCTGCCTTGAAAAGCCATCAGGAACCTGCTGGTGCCAATGAAATGCTGGAGTGGGACATGGGAATGCAGATAATGCACTGGGGGCAACTGTGCAGCCTGGGCAAAGGGGAAACTCAAACTCCAGGCAATTCAAACACCCCAGGGTTGGGATTTCTTTTTTGGTGGTTGTTTTGTTTTGTTTTCTTGCACTTGATTTCTCTGTTGACTTGTTTTGTTTGTTTGATCTCTGCCTGCTCGAGCCAGTTCTGGATTTTGGGAACACGCTGGTCCCTTGGTGTCCAAACCCCAGGGGTCATCCAGGGATTTGGTGCTTGTGGCTGCTGAGTGTTGGGTTTGGACCTTTGCAGGAATCAAGGTGCCAAGTCTGAAGCTGGAACATTCCCAGCATCTGGGGAGATGTGAGCTGGAATTAACACACTCCAGGACTATAAAGCTCTCAGACTTTGGCACCTCATTCTGCATTGAGTTTCTTCTTAGATGATTGAGATCATAGGGATGTATTAAAATCTGGATTTTTTTTTTTCTGCCTCTTGGCAGCAGGGGAACAAAAAACGAGTTGTTGCTGCTGTGTGGTAAAAGCCCTTCAGTGCTGCACCTTTCCTCTTCCTTTTTAGAGTGACTGGAGAAAGGAAAGTGTTTTCCAAAGAATGTATCAATGCTGATTTGTATTATTTTGTTATTAAGTTCCTCCTCAAAGCACAGGCTGTGGGCAGCAGTGCTCTGGTGTTTGTGGGTGAGGTGGTGTGGCACCCTTCAGTGCAGGAATAATCATCATGATCAATAGCTGATCAAAGCCATTTATAACTGATCAATAACTCGTCAAATCCATTTATAACTGATCAATAACTGATAAAATCCATTTATAACTGATCAAATCCATTTGTAGGGCATCCTGGTGCACAGAGGCTTTGTCTGCTGGCTGATTTTCAGGGATTACCCCAGCAGGGCTGAGTGTGGTTCATTAGGTGCCTCATCTTCCACAGTAGGATTTAAACCAACCCCAAATCCTGCAGGCTCCTGTTCCTTTGTGCTGGAATCAAAGGGGTTTGGTTAGCAGGAGCTGGAGACCTCTGTCTGACTCTCCTGAAAGCCTCTTGTTGCTTGGGGCAAAATATGAATATTATATAAATGTGTATCTCCTCTTAAAAACACAGCTCTGTGCAGGCTTCCCTTTGTCAGTGGTGAGGATGAGAAAATCTTCCTCACAGAGGGGAGCTTTTAATTTCTGTTTCACTGAGTGGTTTGACATCCTTGCCTGGAATAATTCCAGGGGAGAGGCTGAGGATATAAACATCACAGCACAGGTGTGGAGCACAGGGCTCCTGGTGGGCTTGGAGCTGCTGAGCAGGGAAGGAAAAAGGTATGGAATGTATAAAAATCCTTCCCAGTGAGGGTGGGGAGACCCAGAGGGGCTGAGGCTGCCCCTGGACCCCTGGCAGTGTCCAAGGCCAGGTGGGACAGGGCTTGGAGCACCTGGGATGGTGGAAGGTCCCTGCACATGGCAGGGGTGGAACTCTGGGTTCTTTCAAACCCAGACCATGCCATGATTCTGTATCTGAGTGGAGCAGTGATAAGAAGGCACCAGAAGAAAGGAAAGCCCCTCAGAAAGCAGAGACTGCTGTCAACGTGCTCTGCAGCCAAAAGCCCAGACAGCACCATGGGAAAAAAAAAGAAGGAAAAAAGAGAAATTTCTTTTGGGGTTGTTCTTTGCCTGGGTGTCTGCATGGAGAAAGGCAGGGGGAAGGTGACTTCCACAGGAGAGAGGGCACTGAGCCATCCCAGCCCAGGGCCAGCAGAGGCTCCTGGCTACACCTCCCCTCCTGTTTCAGTAAAACAGAGCTGGGAGAGGGTTAGGGAGTCCACAACAGCCCTGAGCTCAGGGACTGCTCCCCTGCTGCTGATTCTCACGACCTGTGCCCCTCCTGGGCCTCGGTGGGACCCTGCAGGCTCCTGGGGATGCTGGGCTCTGCTCCCTTCCCTCCCGTGCCAGGCAGGGAGGAGAGGCAGGACTGAGGGATGTGAGCCCCTCAGGAAACAACTGCAAAGCTGAGGCTGGCTCTCTGCTTTTCTGAGCTCGTGTGGGGTCTTTATTATGTCCCTTTTCACAACCCCCCTGCTGGAATCACAGAATATCCCGAGTTGGAGGGACCCCAGGGACCGTGGGGTCCAAGCTGGTCTGGCTGTGTTTTATTTTCCAACCCTTTGCCACGTGCAGCACCAGCAGGATGGGGTTAACCTTCAAAATGTCCCTGCTTGCATCTTTTTAGGATTTGCCTGGCTCTTTCTCCTTGCTGTTAGTTTTGAGCTGTTCTCTCTATCTTTATGCACCTCTGTGGGCAAAGAGGAAGCTGCAAATTTCTGAAGGAGGTCAGCAACTGCAATCATTAACATGGCAATAATTAATGCCAGAGTCCCAGGCTGGATTGGGTTGGCAGGGACCTTAAAGCTCATCTCATTCCCTCCCCTCCACACTTTCCACTATCCCAGGCTGCTCCAAGCCCTGCCCAACCTGGCCTAAATCGGAATAATAACAAATTATTTGTTTATTTAATTTGACAATAACAAATTATTGAGCTTCCTCCTAAATTGTGCAGAGTTTTGCCATAAATCTCGATGGAATTTTCTGCTTTTCTGGAATTATTTGTGAATCTGTATCAACACTGAGCAGATGCCAGTTATGACTGGGTTTGGCTCCTGCGTTTGCCCTTTTGAGCAAATCTGAAAAACTGACCCCAATGGGATGCCCAGACTCAGCTGCTCCCAAAATGGGCAACAAGAGATGAAACCTGTGTTGAAATAAAGAGCAAAATTGAAATTCCCTCTCTGCTGATGCTTCTGGAACCACAGGATGACAGGAAATGGCCTCAAGTCGTGCCAGGGGAGGCTCAGGTTGGATATAAGAAGAGAATTTTCATGGAAAGGCTTGGGGAGCATTGGAATGGGCTGCCTGGAGTGTCAGCAGCCCTGGAAGTGTTCCAAAACAAAGAAAAAAAAAAAAAAAAGTGGCATTTGAGGCCACAGCTGATGGTTGGATTTGCTGATTTTAGAGACCTTTTCCAGCCTTAAGGATTCCATGATTCTGTAACAGCAGCAAAGGCAGGGAAGTGACAGGAGATGGGGAAGTTTTATAAAGACAGAAAATAGAAATGAGCCCCAATCTTGGGCCCAGAGGGGATGCCAGGAAGCTCAGTAATTCCTGGTGGTGCCACAGGGATGTGGCTGCTGGGCTGGACCTGCTCACCCCAGGGCCAAAGGGGGGACAATTGATTAGGGAGCTTGATTGGAGAAATTGGGATCAGCTCCTCCTTGCCAGGCTGGGTATGGCCAGAAAATACAGAAATTGTGCCACAGAAATACAAGAAATACAGGAAACACTGTGCTGTTTCCAGGGGGATTGAGAGATTTGCTGGAGNGCGTTTGCCCTTTTGAGCAAATCTGAAAAACTGACCCCAATGGGATGCCCAGACTCAGCTGCTCCCAAAATGGGCAACAAGAGATGAAACCTGTGTTGAAATAAAGAGCAAAATTGAAATTCCCTCTCTGCTGATGCTTCTGGAACCACAGGATGACAGGAAATGGCCTCAAGTCGTGCCAGGGGAGGCTCAGGTTGGATATAAGAAGAGAATTTTCATGGAAAGGCTTGGGGAGCATTGGAATGGGCTGCCTGGAGTGTCAGCAGCCCTGGAAGTGTTCCAAAACAAAGAAAAAAAAAAAAAAAGTGGCATTTGAGGCCACAGCTGATGGTTGGATTTGCTGATTTTAGAGACCTTTTCCAGCCTTAAGGATTCCATGATTCTGTAACAGCAGCAAAGGCAGGGAAGTGACAGGAGATGGGGAAGTTTTATAAAGACAGAAAATAGAAATGAGCCCCAATCTTGGGCCCAGAGGGGATGCCAGGAAGCTCAGTAATTCCTGGTGGTGCCACAGGGATGTGGCTGCTGGGCTGGACCTGCTCACCCCAGGGCCAAAGGGGGGACAATTGATTAGGGAGCTTGATTGGAGAAATTGGGATCAGCTCCTCCTTGCCAGGCTGGGTATGGCCAGAAAATACAGAAATTGTGCCACAGAAATACAAGAAATACAGGAAACACTGTGCTGTTTCCAGGGGGATTGAGAGATTTGCTGGAGTGGTCAGAGGTGCACAAGGGAGTTGTGATTGAAGCAGCTCCTGAAATCCAGGGAGTTTGGTTGTTTTCTGTGGGATATCCAGGGCTCTCCAGCAGGACTCAGCATCCCACTGGCTCTGGAGCAGTGGTGTTGTGTCCCTTGTTGGGGATTTTCCTCCCTGCTCCTCACTTTATCCTCACCCCCCTTTCCATTTTCCTTCCCTGGTACTTGATTCTTCTGTGAACCAAGAAAACTCAGCAGCCCTGCAGATCCCAGTAGAGCAGAAAAATACAGATTATTTCCTCCTGCAGGAGCTTTTGCTGAGTGCCACAGCTGATTTGGGAGCTCAGGACTGCACAAGGGCCAGGAGAGCAGCAGGAGGAGAAATTCCTCTCCCTTTTGATACCAATAACATCCAGGAGCTCATTTCCTTCTGTGTGTGAACTGTGGAATTCTGGAATTCAGAACATGGGTGTGTTCTGCCCATCCATGTGCTGGCAATTGTGCAGTCACAGACACACACAAGAAAGGGGAAAATATAAATGATAAAAATAAATAACTGAAAACTGGGTGGAATTAGGAGGTTCAACACCTGCTTGAGGTTTTGCTGGCCCATCCCTCCAGCCCCTTGGGTGATGTTATCCCTGTTCCAAAAGCTGGGGCACCTTGCTTCCCAGAAATTGAGGTGGCATTTTCAAAGAGTGGAACTAAGCAGCGGTGAAAACGTTTAGGAATCTGTATCCACAATATATTTCCCTCAGAACATCTTTCTGTGCTGACTGCAGTGAGGGGTCATTTTTATTATTTGTGAACTCTCTGTTTGTGATCTAGGTAGCAATAAAATGGAATACAACTTTTCCCCCCTCAAAAAAAAGAAAAAAAAAAAAAAAGAAAAAATTTTAAAAAAAAGAAGAAAGATTGGCTGCCTCTGGTGGCCCCATGAGATTGTTCTGAGTGCAAACTGTGTCAGGAAGTGCTGACCCCAGCTGTCCCCCCGTGTCCCTCAAACATGGGGTCATTTGCTGCTCAGGATGTCACAGCTTCACTGCTGACCACAAGACGCCCTGGGATGAGCCCCATGAATTTTTTATTGAACTCTGCCCACGGTTTGCAGCAAGGAGGGAGGAAATCCCCACGTGGAGTTGAGAAGTGCTGCCCCACAGTGAATCTTTTTCTGACTGAATTCTGGGTTTTTGCCTTGTGTCCCCAAGGGCTGGGCACCCTGTCCCCATCTCAACCCCAACCCCATCCTCATCATTATCCCCATCCCATCCCCATCCCAACCCCATCCTCCTCCTTCTCCTTCTTCTTCTCCTCCTTCTCCTNTTCTCCCCCTGTTCCCCCCCCAGCCCTCAGCCTCCCCCCATCCCAGCTCCCAGAGTTTTCCCACAGCCTGCTGGCATTCCAGAGTTCCCTACAGCTGGGGCATTAATCGTGCCTGCTAACGAGCTGGATGAGGCCACACCCGACCCTGGCACCTGTCCTGATGCTCTGGACTGCCCCAAGCAGAGGCTCAGCGTTATCCCGGGATGCTGGCAGGGGTGACTGCACTCAGCCCAAGGCTCAGTGCTCCTGGGCACGGGTTCAGGCAGGGGCAGCACCGAGGGTGCTGAGACAGCCGGAATTCTGGCCAGAGAGGCTGGGATGCACTGGGATCCTGGGAGTGTGAGGAACGCTGCTCGTCCTGTCCTCCAGTATTGATGGTGGGGCTGAGGTGTTTCCAGCACAGGCAGGGCAGAGTGGGGGCTGCTGCCAGGGTTTGCTCAGCTGCCTGAGTGCAGAGGCTCTGCAGGGCTGGGCTATCCCAGCTGCTCTGTGCTGCACCTGCCTCTGTTTAATGGGACCACCCGGGGCAGGGATGCCTTTTTACACATTTTGGACAGGCCACTGTGATTGGTGAGAGAGCAACAGAACTCTTCACCCATGTTGGCCAAACCAGAGGACATCAAAGGAAAGCCTGTCCCACAGAAAGAATCCCAAACATGAGTTTTGTTACAGAATCAATCCTGATGTTTATGTTCAAGCTGTGAGAACAAGCTTCAGAAACCCAAAACATCAGGAAAAAAACAGAGCTTTAGGAACTCAGAAGCTGCAGGCCTGGAAAAGCAGACTGCAGCACAGCACAGCCTCTCTCTGTTCACTCCCTGCTGGTGTCTTTTGGGGCTACCTAAAAACAGGGGCCAGACAAAATTAAGGGAATAAAAAGCAGTTCTGTTTATTGAAGGGCATTCATACATTTGGGGCAGACAAAGACCCCAGGGCTGCACCCAAATGGACCCTGGGTCAGGGGTTCCACACTTTGATCAGTTTGGTCCATTTGCACATTGGGGTTAATCTCCCAATTACAGCCCCAGCTAATGAAGTCATTTACCCCCAGTTTCCCCCCAGCTCACTTTTGTTCCCATCCCTGGCCCTGGGGCAGTGAGGGGACCCTGAGTGCCAGGCCTGGAGAGGAATTGCTGTGTCTGCCCCAGAGGGGAGAGCAGCAGCTCCACTGGGTGTGGAGTTTGCAGTGAGGCACTGAGGAACTGCAGGGTTACAAAGACATGAAAATATAAAATATCAAACCCTAAGGCACCCCAGGGACTGTGGGGAGATGTTTGGAGTGGGTGCAGCAGCTTTGTGCCAGCAGGAGCCTGGCAGGGGACACAGCTCCAGCTGTGCTGGCACCACACAGGGGACAAGGGGCAGGGAAAAAGGGGCAGGAAAAAGGGATTTAATTCTTTTTCACTCCCTTTTCTGAGTAGTCTGGAGCCTGGATGCTTCATCCCACCAAACACCCTCCTGGTGCTGTGCTCTGGGTTCCCTGGGGGATCTCCCCTTCCAGGGGTCACTGAGGGTTTTTGGTGTTGGAGCAGCTCTTCAGGAGGCAGCACAGCCCCACCCCGACATCCCCAAACCTGGCTGGCTCAGGGACTTGTCCTGCTGAATTTCATGAGAAGTTTTCCCATCCTGAGGACTTTTGCCAGATGGAGATCATCAAACCTCTGCCTGCAAGACGTGCAGAGGCTGGGGGAGAGCAGTGCTGATTAATTTGTCACAATGGCAAAGTGTTCTTGTGTCCTCCTTCCCCTCATTACTGAGACAATCCTTCATTTCCCTGCACATTTGTTCCCAGTTCACTGCTACCTGCTGCGATCTGACTTGGCCTGGTGTTAATTATTTGCAGCAGAAGAGCTGCATCATGGAAAGAGATGAGATTCTGGCTTTCTCCTTGCTTTTAGTCTGTTCCAAGGCTGTGCTTAAAAGAGAGGAGAAAGAGAAGAAAAAAGCAGAATATTTTTTTCTCTTTTTCTTTGCTCATCACCCTTTTTAACAAAGCCATCAGTGCAAACATGAAATGAGGGAGAAATGTGTGTTTCTTGCAGGAGGGGGCAGAGAGCAGTGACTGATCCTCTGAATGTGGGTCCTTTGCTCCTTCTGTGGTTTTGGTTAGTCCAGGAGAGCTGGACTTCCTTTATTTGCCCTTCTCTCAAGCCACAATGGAAATCAAAGCCTGGAATACAAAAATGATATAGAGGAGACCTGAATTTGAATTTCCTGGGGCCTCTGCTTTGTCCTGGGAGTGGAAACTTGAACGGAACCAGAGGTTCATCCTGCAATTGCAGCAGGCTGAGGCAAGGAGATAAATGAGGCTTTTGAACTCCTTCTCCTCCCTTTTTCAGTGCCTCCTTCGAGCCAGGTTTGCCCAGCTGTGGCCCTTGCAGTTTTCAAATCAGATTAGGGGGAATCAAAGTCAAATTGGCACAAGCTGAATGTAGAGACAAAGGAAAGGGGGGAGGAAGATGCATGGGAGGCTTCCCTCTGTGCTGTTCCTCTTCTCTTCCCAGAAATTCAGGACATTTCCCATAGCTGGCCTGCATTTGAAGCCTCTGGTTGCTGTGGCAGTGATTAAAGTGACTCTGAAGCCTGGCTGGGTGCTCAGAGATGATTCTCTCTGACATGCTCCATCCCTTATCTGCTGCTGGAGGAGAGCAGAGATTTCTGTGGAGCAATGGGAAGCAGGAGCAGCTCTCCCTGTGCAGGAGTGATGGAGCCAGGGCTTTCTCCTCAGCACTGGGATGGGCTCAGCAGCTCTTTGGGCTCTGCATCTTTCCCATCTTTTCCTGGCTGGCTGCAGCTCCAGGTGGAATAGAAACAAAAATGTGTTTCTTTGGGAGCCTGAGGGGACAGCCTGGGGTGGGTGAGGAGCCACAGAGCTCTGTCAGCTCAGGCCCCTGGGCTTTCCTTTAATCAACTCTGACTTCCCAGCAAACTGCAGCAAAACTTATCTTAGAGGTGCCAACTGTCACCAGCACAAAGGAATTCTAAAAATATTCTGGCTTTTCAGGTGAATCCGTTGTTTGGTTTCCTCTCATTCCAGCAGTTTTCAGTGTGCTCTCCCTGTGCCCCATGGATGGGTTTCCTTTCACCCCCCTCAGGCTCTTCCTTGCCCAAATGAGCTGCATTTCCATCTTTTGCTTCTTGTTCCATGTGGCCTTTCCAATCAAGATCCTTTGCCTGTGTTCAGTGGTGACCTGGTCCTGATTTTTAGAACTATTTGAAACCAGTGATTTAACAATACACCACGTTCATCTCTATTCATGTTTTCAGAGCAGTAAGTCAGAGGCATCAAATTATTTTTAGTTTTGCCAGCAGATTTCTGAGGATTTTGTCTGTGGTTGAGAATAATCAAAGTCAGCTCATCCTGAACTTTTCCTGATCCTTGCTGTGGTAAAGACCTGATGTTATGGGGGAGAAATCTATGTTTTTACTGCTTTCTTGTCCTTCTGTTTGCAGCCCTTGTGGGTGCAAAGTGACAGCTATGCCAGCTAAGATCTGTCCTCTGGGATTTGCATCTTCCCAGCTGTGGGTCATGTCCAGACAGCTGGAAATTGCACTGCTCTTCTGTGCACTCCTGGATCTATTCAGATTTTCTTCCCTGAGCCAAGTTTCTAACTTCTAACAGTGTATTTCTAACTCACCAACATACTCCCAGCCTTGTGTGCAGCAGGGAATAAATCTCTCCCTCCTCTCCCCCATCCCTTGCCTCCTGCTGTTGCTGTGGCTACCTCAGCCTCTGCTGTGGTTGCCTTTCCTCCTCTCCTTCAGGAGTTTCAGTGAGAAACTCCAAAGGTTGGTGTCACTGTGACACACAGAGGGAACACAGCATAACACACACACAGGGGTTCAAGCAGAGAAGAGAAGAACTCTCCAGTTTATTGTTGCCCTCGTATCTCTCAGTTTCTGGACAGTGCCCAGAGATTGGACAGAGAAGTTCTCACCTCTCCATCTCCACTGGGCACTTGAGAAGTCCATCAGGTGATATCTTTTCACAAAGGAATGCAAACATGATCCTTGTTTATCTTACAATTCATGAGAACTGACTCCATTATACTAAAACAAATCAGAAGGTTTATTTTCAGGGACAGCAGGTTGGTGCCTTTGGGGTGCCTGATCCCTGATCTGATCCCTGCAGGGCTGCTGCTGCCCTGCTGCTGCCTCCCTGGCAGCCCCTTCCAGGCTCTCAGAGCTGCTGTGGGCTGAGCTGTGTCCTTGGAGAGCCCCAAGAGCCCCGGGTGCTGCTGGTGGTGATGAGCACCCTGCTGGAGGGAAATGCCTCAGGGATGGGGGAGAGGTGGTGTCCCCTGGCCCTGCTCAGATCCTGGGCAATCCTGTTGTCCTTCAGATCTCCCCTTCCTACCTGGTGTCCTGCCTGCCCCTGTCTGCCCTGCCAGGAGCCACCTCAGACCCAGCACCTGGGGATGCTCAGCAGCTCCCCAGGCTCCCCCTTCACCTGCAGCCAGCCCACTGAGCCCCTGCTTTCCTCTGTCCCCCCTTCCCAGAGCCCACTGAGCCCCTGCTTTCCTCTGTTCTCCCTCCTCTCTGTGGGCTCTGTCTGCTCCAAGCCCCTTGCTGCCTCTGCCTTTCAAAGAACAGCTTTGCAGAAGGCAAAATAAATGTTTAACCCCACTGAGGCTTTGTGTCCTTTGCTGCACAAATAGTCCCAGCCACGAAGGTGTTGGGTTTTATTTTTGTTGCATCCTGCAGAGGCCTCCCCTTATAAAGGATTTGCTGTTCCCCAGGAAGACAAAACACAGAGTTCTGCACCTGCAGAACAAATTCTGCTCCTGGAGCCACAATCTGCTTTTCTACAGTGCATGGATGCTGCTGAAATGTTGGGAATTTTGACTGGATCAGATCCTGGTGCAGTGAGACAGGAGTGGGTTTACAGGGTTTTGTGTCTGAGGTGGGAAACCCAATCCCACAAGGACTGCAGCACCCACGGAACAGCAGGAGCATGAGGAAGGGCTGCTCAGCAGGAATCTGCCTACTTTGGCTCAAACAACCAGTTGGAATTTGCCTGGACTGGGACAAGGTGGCAAATCCCAGCATAAAAACACAGAGCTGGGAAGGACAGGAAAAATTAACTCTCTATTTCCTTCTTGAGTTTGATTAATCAAAATAAATGGTAGGAGATGGACTTCCACCCTGGAAATGGAATTTTGTGCTTGCCTGTGGAAGCCCTCAGGACATGGGAATTTTGGAGGTGTGTGGTGCCAGTGCTGAGCAGCTCCCCAGGCACTCTGGAGGATCTCCTGAGGGATGTGCAGCCCTGGCAGGGCTGGGCCTGCCAAGAGCACCAGCTGTGGTTTTACTGATGGATGGGGATGGCATTGCACTCTTATCATCTGTTCAGTGTCTGGGGTGCTACAGCAGCATCTGCTGAGCTCTGCACTTCCCCTGCAGCCTCTTAGGGTGTGGAAAATCCCACTGGGAAAAGCCAGTGTCCATGCAGGAGACAGAGGAGTGCTGCAGCTTCACTCCAGGCAAGGGCACTATCCCTGCAGGGTCTCTCTCTCTCTCAGTTTTGGAGGCTGCAGCCTCCTTTTATCCCAAACTCCCAGCCCCATTTTCCCCTCTTCCTTTCCCCATTGCTGAGGTACCAGGAATTTACTGTCTTCCACATATTCCACCCCTTGAACCTGTCATTTCCCCCCAAAGTGCAGAAATTGCAGAGGTCTGAGGATGTGATCAGTCTCACACTGCTGTGTAAGCTGAAGCAGGAGGAGCATCAGTTCCAGATTCTGTGATAATGAATGATCAATAAATTCCTTCCCTGAGGGCCTGGTGTCCATTACCATCATCTTCATCAGATAGGAGAATCCAAGAATGTAAAAATTTCCTGATTACCATTCTCTGAGTTAGTTACAAAAGCTTTTTTTACATTACCACATTAAAGCCCAAGAAAAACATATTTATCACACTACTATTTCTAAGTTTTGTTAATAGCAGAAAAAAAGGAAATTATATTAATACAGCAGAGTGTCACTGAGGTGAATAACAACATGACATGAAATCTCCAAAAGCATGGAGAGATGATCTGACTCCCCTTTATTCAAACCAGTGAACCCTTTTATACATTTTGGACAGACCTGTGACTGGTGAGAGAGTGACAGAACTCTTCACTCACATTGGCCAAACCAGAGGGACATCAAAGAAAATCTGTCCCACAGAGAGAATTCCAAACTAAGATTTTGTTACAGAAACAATGACCTGATATTTATGTTAAAGCTGTGAGAACAAGCTTCAAAAACCCCCAAAATCACAAAGAAACAGAACTTAGAAACTCAGAAACTGCAGGCCTGGAAAAACCAGACTACAGCAGAGTTTTTCAACATTATACCTATAGCATTCATTTTAATATTTGCAAAAACCCAACTTTATAATATGCATTTATAACATGAGTGATGCTCCTGGCTGCTGACAGCTCTCAAATCCCTCCTGGGGCACAGCTCCACCAGCACAGCTCTCGGGGATTCCTTTGTTGAGATGACCCCCAAGATGTATAAAAAATCTTGGTTTCTTAACTTAGTTGTCGAAGAATGAGTCAAAAGTCTTCAGCTGATGCTCTCAAGGTTGCTTTATTGTTTCTTCTCTCAGATATTTTCTGTCTGGGCTGCCCAGGTCTGTTCAGCAGGGCAGCCCCAGGCACTCTGCCCTCCCCTGGGGCAGGCACTGATTTTATACTCCAAATTCCCTGTGAGTTATTGACAGTGATGATCCAATGCCTATCACCTGTGTCAGACAGTTCCATTCTACTCCAATCCCATCCCCAAGTGCCACCATCCCCAAGGAGATGGGGTTGGGAAGAAGAAGGAAGGAGGACAGGACAATGCCCAAGTCCCTCCATCTCACCCCCTAAGCCCCCATGGTAAAAATCCCCAAAATTTCCCTTTTCACTCTACAACTACTCCTATCATGCTATCTAAACTTTTGTGCCCTTTAGTTCTCCATTCCCAGGTGGTAATTTGTTCCAGGGGTCAGACTCAAAGCCCCAGGAGCCCCTGGCTGCTGCCAGGGTCTGTGACCCCCCTGCCAGGGTCTGTGCCCCCCCTGCCAGGGTCTGTGACCCCCCTGCCAGGGCTCTGGAGCCCCTGGCTGGGGCTGGGATCAGCCAGCACTGTCAGACACAGCCTGGTTCTGACACAGAGCTGCCCCTCGGGTCCTCCCCTGCAGGTGTGATGGGTCCAGCTCACTGCTCCATCCAGGACTGGCTGTATCCCTGCCTCCCGAGGTGTCACCCACTACCCAGACCAGGCTTTATGCGTTCCTTGGATGTACTCAGGCTGGAGACAAAGCCAATCCTAAAACTCATTGGATTTTAATTTTTTTTAATGTTAATTCGAAGACTTGAAATCCCAAAAGTTCTTCCCAGCTGCTTTCCAGGCATCTTCCAAGATCTGCTGCTTTCTCCACAACCCTTCAGCTCCGCGGATGGCGGCAGCTCTGCCGGGCAAAGTCTGAGCTTTCCTGAGATCTGAACGTGGGATCCTTCTCAATGAGGAGCTAATTACCTGTGCTGTAATTACGAGTCGCTAATCACCAGCACTATTAGCGCTAGCGATGACAGCCGTGCTGTCTCATCCCTCTCTGCTCTTCCCCGCGAGTGGGGAGCGTCTGTGGCTGAATTCCGAGCTGCAAACCCGACCTGCAGAGGTTTGAGGATGCGATCAGACACTCCATCCCAGCTCCCTGCTGTCACACAGAAAGTTAATCACACTCAGGGGATGAAGATTGTGTTTTGTTGATTTTTTTTTCTCTTTGGCGTGACAGTATTTTTAATTTAAGGCCAGCGTGGATAAAGGACTTGTAAGAATTTCATTAGTTTATTATGTTTACTGACCCTGGTGGTTATTCAGGAGCTGCCTCTGTCTCTTGGGTGGCTCTGGGGGGCTCTGGAATTGCCCTGGAGTGGCTGTTTCAGCGCATACTTCACACCGAGACTGATTTCACTCCTCCACCCACCAAGGTGGAAAGCAGCAACCATCCATTTCCCGGGGACATTAAACACCGGCCACTCTGGAGGAGAAAAATGTGACACGTCGAGCCTGGCTGGATGTGGTTTCCATGAAGGATGCGCTGCTTTGGAATGCTGGCTGTTCCTGCTGTCTCTGTGGAATCAGCTACAGCGTGGGCAGGGACACCTCCCACTGTCCCAGGCTGCTCCCAGCCCCATCCAAGCTCTTCACCCTCACAAAAACAACATTACACATTCCAGAATTGGCCAAAGGGCGGGAAACCAGCTCTGAAAAACATCCTGGAGGTAAAACTGGGCAGGAAGCAGCAAATTTCTTCTCAGGTTTTTCCTTTCTGGTGATTTGGGAGATTTTTGCAAGTCAATGGCATAAATGGGAATTATGCTGAATAAAAGAGGAAACCTATTTACTGCTCCCAACCCTTCCCATGGGGCTCTCTGTGTTTTCATTTGGAGCTGGCAGGGAAACTTCAGTTGAAATATTTTTAGATGAAATATGGCATTTTGATATTATTTCCCCCCTTTTCTTTGAATGTGTTCTGAAATTTGTTGAAGAGCTCTCAAAGGGAAATTCTGGGAGTTTTCCAGTTGCAGCAAATGGGGAATATTTCAGTTCCTGAATAGTGATGGATATAGTGGAAGAGACACACATCATTTATTATTACATTTCTTATAGAAACCCCTCCTTTTAACAAGTCCCAGCTTCACCAAACCTCTCCCATCTCCTGAAATGGGAAAGAACAAGTGGAGCTCCTTTCACCAGACCTGCACTCTTGAACCTCATTGTGCAGCAGCTCTGGAGCATTCAGAAGGAATTTAATGGGCAGAGACCCAAGGAATTGCCTTCTCCTGGAAGTTACATTCCCAACTTCTACAGCAGTGCCTGGACAAGGACCTGGACAAGCTGGAGCAGTGCCCCACAGGAACCTCAGGAGCTTTCACAGGGCTGGAGCTGCCCCTGGGTCAGGAGAAGCCCCAGGATCAACCCAGGCTGGGCTGAGCACAGGGAGCAGCCCTGGAGAGGGAGCTGGGGGTGCTGGGGGTGAGAGCTGGACCTGCCCCAGCCCTGAGCCCTGGGCTGAGCCCAGCGTGGGCAGAGGGAGGGGATTGAGCCCCTGTGCCCTGTGCCCAGGTGAGACCCCACCTGCAGAGCTGCCCCAGCCCTGGCCCAGCACAGGAGGCACCTGGAGCTGCTGCAGAGACCCAGGGCAGGCTCAGGGGGATCAGAGGGATGGAGCAGCTCTGCTGGGGGAAAGGCTGGCACAGCTGGGAGTGTTCACCTGCAGAGGAGAAGCTTTGGGGGGACCTCAGGGTGGCCTGGCAGGGCCTGGAGGAGCTACAGGAAAGATGGAGAGAGACAATTTACAATGGCCTGGAGTGGTGGGACAAGGGGGAGTGGCTGTGAACTGCCAGAGGGCAGGGCTGGGTGGGATATTGGGCAGGGATTGTTCCGGGGAGGGTGGGTGTCGTGGGTGAGTGACAAATGACACGAACCTCTTTTGGTAAATTCATCTGATTCTAATCTTTATTCAAAAACTTACCTTCTTTATATATCTCCTAGAATAGGCCATCTCATTGGTCAGAAGGGTGCCAGAACTCTTCATGCCATTGGCCTAAACCAAAAGACAGAGAGAACATCCATCCTACAGACAGGAATTCAAAACATCACTCTTGTTACAATAACACTTGTAATGTTTATGTTAAGCCTGTGAGAACCAGGTCTTCCTAGACCAAAACATCATGAAGAAACTGAGTCTAGAAACTCAGAAACTTCAGGCTTAGGAGCCTCAGACTACAGGTGGGCAGCCCTGGCACAGGGTGGGCAGAGCAGCTGTGGCTGCCCCTGGATCCCTGGCAGTGCCCAGGCCAGGCTGGATGGGGCTGGAGCACCTGGGACAGTGGGAGGGGTCCCTGCCATGGCAGGGGTGGGATGGGATGGGCTTTGAGGTCCCTTCCACCCCAACCCATCCTGGGATTGTGTGCTGGCTGAGTTGCAGGGAGCAGGTTAAAGCACAGGTGGTTTTAACTCCAGTGTCCCTCACGGGTGCCTTGAGAGATCTGTGCACGGCTGTGCAGACACTGCTGAAGGTTTGCAACTTCCAGCAGTTTCTCCCTCATTTTCTTACACTTTTAAAGTACAGATCTCCCACTTGAGATTCCAGGCTCTGATCCTTGTGGGTGCTTGCTGTTTTGTCAATCTGCAATGTGAGGTTGTGATGAAAGGGATGAGTCCTGGGTAACTGTTACTGTCCTCAGGCCAGACAGGACCTGGCAAAAGATGAAAAGCTCTGCAAGGAGAGCTCTCCCTTTGCTGCTCCTGAGGGGTGAGGGAGCAGTGCCTGGCTCATCTGCTGTCCTTCCTGCCCACGGGGTCCTCCAGGCAACTTCCCACTGCTGCTGTCTCCTCCCTTGGGAAATCTGATGATGCTGATGCGAGCCCGTAACGCCTGGAAAATGGAATGCTCGTTGTCACCTTGTGCTGGCTGATCTCATTCCTCCTGCTCCAGACACAAATGCAGGCTGAGGGAAGGCCCGTGGCCCCAGGCAGCAGGGGCTGAAGCAGGAATGAGAGCAGGAAAAGAGAAGAGGGGTGACCCAGCAGGATCTGAGTGCCAAGGAGGAGCTGTGGGCTCAGGGCTGAGTTTTGACTCCCTCTGTCCCAAGGATGGGGTCAGGGGCTGTGGACACTGAGACTGGTCAGGGGACAGAAGCAGGTCTGCTTCTGCCAGGCTGTCCCTGGGAAAGTGTGAGCAAAGAATGCAAATCTACCTAACACCTGGTGTTTTGAGCATTTTCCACAACGTGAGAAACTTGTGCTGAGCTGTTTACCAAGAGGTGGGGTTTCTTCTCTCCAATGCATTCACTATATTCAGGTTCTGGACTGCAAAAGACATTACAAAAGTGCCTGCACAATTGAATAAATGTCTTTTCTGCCTTCTGAGAAACTGTCCTTGTTCAATGCTGCTCCTGGCCCAACAGCCTCAGGGGCTGTCCTGGCAGGTGGGGACAGGAGAGGGGAGTCAGGAGCCCGGGATGTGCTGCCAAGATGAAGATTCCAGCTGAGCTCTCCCATCAGTGCTGGGTGCTCCCTCAGTGCCTTCTCCTGGTCACATTCCTGCCACACGAAGCAGAAGTGGCACCTCTCAAGGGCCAGCTGCAGACTGGGAATGCAAAGCTGCCCCCGGCACTGGGAGCTCCTTTTCCCCCCATTCTTCCACCCTTCTCCCAGCTCCTGCTCCTTGCTGGCTTCTGATGAGCACATGTGGGGTGATTAGGTGGGTTTTTAGCAAAAATCATTAGTTAGCTGATTGATTAATTAATAATTAGCTGAAGGACACAGAAGAGTTAAGATGTGCTGGAGACTCGTGATGGCACTTTTATCCACACACAGCTCTTGTGGGAGACACTCCAGTGTGTGCTTAAAGCAGGGAGTGCAGGGGCTGGTTCAGAGCTCCATCAACAGCAGCTGGACACCTTCATGTGTCCAGAAAATCAGAACATTTCCAGAAGTGCCAGGAATTACCAGGAAGGCCCCAGTTGGGTTGTCAGGCTGGTGGCTGCACGTTTTTCTCACCTTCATTTCAAGCTGGAGCAGCAGGATGTCCTTGGAGCTGCTTTCTGGTGCTTGGATGACCTTTCCTCTCTGCCTGTTCTAGTGATGATATCCAGATTCTTGCTGTCCATGGGATTTTAGCAAACAGCAGGATCATTTTTACCCTCAGCCCAAAACACCTGGGCTATTTCACCTCAACCCATCCCCACCCAGTTCCCATTTGACTGCTGCTTGTCACAATCACCAAAGGCCTGGGAAAACTTGAAGAAGGGCTGACAGGGAAGAGCAGATCCCTTTAGAAAAGTACTGATGTCTGCCACTTAATCTTGGCTTCTAGAGGAGATTGTGCTGTGGGGAGAGCTGGAGGACGGCTTTGAGCATTGAGGATGATGAGTTGTGTTTCATGACTGGCTGTGGTGTGTGCACATGGAATTTTCCAGATCTTTTTTCAGGACGAGGGAGGCAGAGAAGCAGCCACGGAATGATTTGTTGGACAGCAAGTCCCTCGCTGTGGTTTCCACTCCCTCCTCCCACCTGGGACTCCTCTGGAGGGCTGAGGGAGGGCTGTGTGCCTGCCCTGGCTGCCTGTGACGGGTTTCCCCCTCTTGTCTCCTGCAGGGAATTTGCCAAGGAGCGGGAGCGGGTGGAGAACCGCCGGGCGTTCCTGAAGCTCCGCAGGCAGCAGCAAATCGAGCGGGAGCTCAACGGATACCTGGAGTGGATCTTCAAAGCAGGTGAGGCAGGGAGCTCCTGGGCTTGCCTGGATGTGTCCTGGGGCAGGTGAGGTCTGGGGATGGGCTCCAGGACTGGTCCTTGGGGTGGCCAAGGAGTGCAGCCCCCGTTGGTTTTGCTGGAATTCTTCCCGAGCGTTTGCGCCGAAGTTTTCGCGGAAAGCTCTCGCTTTGGTTTAAGCACAACTGAAGGAGCTGAGCCAACTTCACTGCTGAGATCAAAGCAATTGTCCTACTGCAGGATTATATAAAAAAGTGCTCGAGTGCCCACAGCCTGCACAGAGGGGAACTGTCCCCTTCCAGGAGTAATTTCTGGTTTATTTACTCCCTGCCCCAGCTGGTTTATCAGCCTTTCTTTCTGTGCTGGTAAAACCCACCCCAGTGGCATTTTTTAGGAGCTACAAAGATCATTTGCACGAAGCTCCCCCCAGCCCATATTAACATTGCTTTATAACCACTGGAACTGAACACTGCTCTTTATTGCAAGGCGTGAGCCACTTTAACCAGGGCCCAGACACATTAATTTAACAGAAAATAGCATTTTTATCAGACTGCAACGATTACCAATAACCTTCCTGCCTTATGGAGGAGCTGATATTTATACATTGACATAACCACAGTCAATTCTTTCAGGCAGCACCCAGAAAACCGGGGGGGGGGGGGGGGGAAANATCGCCCGCCGGGCGGCACAGAAGGGGGGGGGGGGGGGGGGGGGGGGATAATTTCCTCCTTGCTTGCTTTTCAACGTCTGAGCCAAGTGAAAAGGCCTTTTAAAACAATGATGGGGAGGAAAAGAAGTGCTGCTTTCTCAGATGGATTCCTGGGTGCCATTTTAGACAGATCAGCTTCATTTTTGCTCTTTACAACTGAAATGTAAATAGAAATATCAGCAGTTTATGTGGTGCTTTAAACCCATTATTTCTTGTAGCACTGCACAGGGTGACAATTGAGGGCCACTTGTGTTGTCAGACTTTTATTCACTGTGACTGTTCAGCAGCAACTCAGGCAGCCACCCTTCATTCTGTGCTTCTGGAGGAAGCAGAGAATAAAGAATTCCCTTTCCTTTCCATTTGGAATTTGTCTTCTCATTAGTTCACAGCTTTTGTGCAGCCTCAAACCCAGGTTAACTCCTGGCTTGCCCAGTGGCTGCAGCAGGGTTCTCTGGGCTTCTCCCTTTCCCATCCTGTCTTGCTTTTGAGGCTCTTGGTGATTTTTGGTCTCCAAATCCTGCTCTCACCAATAAAACAGCTGAGAATTCCCCTGCAGGGTTGAGGGGGGGCTTCGTGTCACTTTGGGGTCTGCCCTGCCCATCACCAGCTGAACTTGTGACAAACTTGGGATGGAGAAACTATAAAATGCACGGTCAACCTCTGCTCCAATTCCCATCCCACTGGGAATTCCTGGCTCTTCCATTTCTTTGTTGCCAGGGTTGAATAAATGCCTCACCAATCTCGGGTGAAACTGCTGGAAAATGCACATTTTTTAGCCTAATAACACAAGATCCAGAAGGTTTTGTGGAAGTGCATGCAAAAGAGCTGAATCAGGGAATGGTAAAAATACTCTGGAAAGGCATTGTTGAGAGTACAATAGGAATACAGAAGAGCCTCCTAGTACAGCTGAATAATAACAGTAATTAAAATCAGCTTAGCAGTGTTAATAAAATCTCTGAATAAAAATGCAGTGTGAAGGGAAAGCAGAGCAGAGAATCCAGGCTTTAGGACTGAGGCACTGGAAACTGGGACTGTGCTGTGGCCAGGGATTTCCCAGGTCTGCTTTGGGGCTTTCAGCTCTGAAATGATCTGGAATTCCTGGGGCAGGGTTTGGAGGGGGAGATGCAGCCAGGCAGGACAGACAGAGGTGGACAGAAAGACAGACACCCCTGGCAGCAGCCCCAGGCAGGAGCTCTTGGCAGAAAGGGAAGAGCAAAAGCTCCTGGGATTCTGCTCCAGTGGAACTCTGGAGGATTTGGTCATTATTCCTGGGAATATCTAATTGTTCTTAAATCCTTCTGCCTTGACCTGGCTGGCTCTTGGAGCAAAGAGTGCCAGGTGCTAACACTCAGTTTGATTTTAAAAAACAAACCAACCCCACCCAGCTGTGTCCTGCCCTCACTTTAAATCCGTTGCCTTTCTGCAGGGACAGGAAGAATTCAGTTGTTCTTTTAATTACTTTTCGATCTCTAATCTCTCTCTACCTTGTTTCATCTTATTTTTTCCTCCTCTACAGCACCCAGAACCAATCAGCCCAATCCCCTCTCTTCCCCTGGAAGCCTCACCAGGTTTCCAATATTTCTAATATCCACCCTGAGCATTTGGTTTATTTGGGTTTTTTTCCCCTTGTTTATTTTTGAAGCAAGGCAGGAAGAGTGGAAAGCTGCATTCCAGTGCTTCATAAAATGATGTCTTAATCCTTAGATGGTTTTTGCTCTGTAATTTTTTACTGATTCTATGTAGTTGCTGGGGCTGGGCAGGAGGAGCCCTTGTCCTTTCTAGTGCTCAGGGTTTTACCTCAAGGGTTGTTTTAGCACCAAGGGAAGTGTGAGTGACTGAAATCACTCCTTTATCTGTGCCCTACCTCCCCTCAGTCAACAATAACTTCAATTTAACATCGTGGTTATTGCTCATCAACCTCTCAGAAGTGTCCTTAATGTTTCTCATCAATGTCTGTAATTTGAATTATCACAGAATCCCAGACTGGTTTGGGGTGGGAGCCCCATCCAGCCTGGCCTGGGGCACTGCCAGGGATCCAGGGGCAGCCCCAGCTGCTCTGGGCACCCTGCCAGGAACAATCCCTGCCCAAAATCCCACCTGAACCTCCCCTCCTTCAGTTTGAAGGCAGTTGTGCTTTCCAGAGGAATTAAAAAGTGATGCAATCCATGCAAATTATTTTGCCCCTGCTGCTTTCTCCACTAAACTCCTCAGAACTGCAGGAACTCCAAGGCTGGAATTTTTTGGAGAACAGGGAACTACAAGTTCTCCACAGAGTAAACAGCTTATAAACCCACAAACAGTCTTTTGAAGATGTTTCTCTTATCTTACAAGGACATGAATCATTTGGAAAACACTTTGCTCCGAGACTCAAAGTCTTCCTGTTCAGGGCTAATCAAGTTTCATGGCTTTTGCATTTTAATTCTTTCCAAATCCACCTTTTTCACACAAAACTGGAGTGCTTCTTTTCTGGAGTGGGGAATGGTTTCACCTCTCTCTCCCAGCCCTCTGTCACTTCAGGGCCATGCCTTGACACGACAGAGCTTTCTGAACTTTAGGTTCCAGCTTTCTTTAGAAGAGCAGAGCCCCTGGGTGGAGATGGGAACCTGCAGCAGTGACCCCTGGGTGAGATGCCAGGGCAGGGAACTGC
This sequence comes from Sitta europaea, assembly GCA_013400255.1. NCBI lineage: Eukaryota > Metazoa > Chordata > Aves > Passeriformes > Sittidae > Sitta > Sitta europaea. Next base: position 269,391 of record VXBS01002393.1, read on the forward strand.
CCCCAAGGCAAAGCAGAGTGTCCTGGCAGAGTGTGACAGCCACTTCTGAGGGCTGCAGCTTTATCAACTTCTTCTGCTTACCCAGCCAGAAATCAAATTCATTTAGTCTTTGTTTTTCCTCACCTCTGTTGCCTGTTGAGTGTGAGTTATTTCCAGTAATCTGCTGCTCCTTTGAGCCCCCAGTGTCCTCTCTCCCCACCCCAAAGGGGCACCACTTTCTCAGCTGCTTTGCCTTTATTTCCAGCCCAGTCACACCCAGCACTTACAGACCAAAATTTCCTCTTGCTGCCGAGACACCCCTGGCTCTGATACCCTGGCAAAGCCCCTGAGCCTTCGTTTGGAGGCTCAGAATTGTTGGTCTGGTCCCATCTCTCTGCTGGCCATTTCTCCTGATGCAGAGGCACCGTTTGGGGGGATTTTTCAGGTGCTCAATTATCTCCTTCCAGGCTCTGTTAGTGGTGACTAAAGGCAAAGCTCCTGAGCCTCTGTTCAGGATGCTGGCTGGTTAAAAACCCCTCCCAGCAGTGCTCAGTGAGCTGCTGAGCTCTTTTTAGCCTTTAACACCTCCTGGGGTAGCTGTGGTGCTTTGGATTCCCAGAGGACACGAGGCAGACAGGAATAACTGCCAAGGGAGAGACCTGGGAACACTGCAGGAGGAGAGAGAGGCTTGAGGGAATTTCAGAGGGGAAAGAGGGCTGGGTTATTTTCAAGGAACAGCAAAAATGAGACCAGCTGTGTTTATGGAAGGAGATTTGTTTGGGCACCCTGGATTTGGGGCAAAGGTTTGCAGAACTGTCTTGCAAGAGTAATTTGTAGTGAGAACCCAGCACAGCAGCCTTTGGGAAGGCTCTCCCTGCCTATCCCATCCCTTCCTTGTGTTTCCCAGGCAGACTGGGAATTGCCATTTCATTCCTCCCATATTTTATCCCCTGAACATCAGTACAGCTTTCCCTGGGCAGGACTTCAGAAGAACCCTTTGGTCTGAGGTGCTGGTTGGTCAGAGAAGTCTCTTGAACTGTCTAAAAAAGCCCATTTCACTCTTCTGACCTGTCCTAAGAAGACTTGAAAACCACCTGAACTGTAGGTGGGAATGGCAGGCACCACTTGTGGGTTTTTGGAAGGATTTTACACCTTTCAAAGTGCAGCTTTGAGCTCTTCTGACATTTTAAAGCCTCTCAGCTCTCCTTTCTTTCACATCTCTGGTGCATTACTTTGCACTTTTGTATTTCCTTCCCTTCTGCTTGGGTTTCCAGCCTTCCTCAGTCCTTGGTATTATTTTTCAGCCTTCTCAATTTGCTGTCTTATTAAAGCATCATTCCCTCTCTCTCCCAGAAGATTAATAAAGAGATTATATAAGGCTCGTGTGGCTTATACAGGCTTATATAAGGCTGATCCCTCTGGTATCCTTCTAGACAGCTCTCAGCTGCACACTTTGATGTTTGGCCTCTGGTTTGTTTGTATTTATTTTTCTGAAGTTCCTCTTCCATCTAGACTGGCTTAAACAGACTGTAAAGCAAAATTTGGTGGGAATGCCATGTCAGATGTTTTAGTAAGAGTCCAAATCACATCGATGCAATCACAGGCGTGTGAATTTGCCATTTATAAGAATAGAAGGAAGTGTGGAGTTTACCAGCTGCCAGCTCAATGTTTTGTTTGCTTTTTGGGTTGTCCTTTAGGAGATCCTCACATCATTTTCCAGCAGCAAACTAAAAATCTGTGGTTCTGAGTGTGGTCTCAAGGATTGGCACAGCACTGCAAACTGGCCACGGGGGTGGCAGTGCCCTGCGAAACCTCAGGAAATTGGGTTGTCTTTCACACAGATAAAAATGATTCCGTTTTGGGAAGTTGGGTTTTAGCGTTCCCTGATTTTTCCTAATTTAAGAAAGTGCAAGGTTGTATTTTGGAGAGGAGTTGCTGAGGAATGGAAGGGTGGTGTTGCAATCACTGTGCCAGGCAGAGTCCCCCACTCACTGTGGAATTTATTTGGACAAAGATTTGATGTGATGGCTCTGTGGTGCCAGCGAGTCTCCTGCCTGTGGCCCTGCTGCTCTCACCCTGGCCACCACTCTGCTCCCCAGGGCTGAATCCTGATTTTTGGAGACAAAAATGGGTGTGGACCATCCTTCCCAAACTGTCTCCAGTGTGGATGGGCAATGAGGGACCTTCCTGGGGCTACTGGGGACTTGTGGAGGAAGGACAGAGGAGCCTTGGGGATGAGAGCCGGGAGAAGAACCCGGAGCGGGTGTCTGAGGAGGGATCTCCCGGAGGAAGTGGCTTGTTTGGAATCCTTCCCCTGGGCCAGAGGGACACGGGCTGAGAAACACATCCGTGAGCCACGGCTCCCCCTGCAGAGTCCGTCAGGGCTGGGCGGGGGGCACCGGCTCCCACCGCCTCCCCCGCCGGTGTCGGAGCGCGGCTCTGAGCGACCTGAGGCTGACCCTGGCCGCTTTTCCTTTTCCAGAGGAGGTCATGCTGGCCGAGGAGGACAAGAACGCGGAGGAGAAGTCCCCTCTGGACGGTAGGTGGCTTTTCCTCCTGTGCCACGGGAGAGGTTCCACTGCTGTCACTGCCACGCCTTCCTCCCGGGCAGGAGGATCCTCCCGCATGCACCCGGCACAAATCCGGCCACAGAGCCCCTTCTCTCGGGGCTCCTCCGGGCTGCAGGTGGCCGAGGAGCAGTTATGGGACACCCCACACCGCCCCGGGATGGGGATGTGCCCTCGGGGTCGGTGCCCACGCCCTGCCGAGGGTGGCTGGCTGTGTGTGCAGGGGGTAGAGGCTGCCAGAAGGATGGAGAAGAGCGAATGCGCTGACCGAGAGGAGGCAGGGCTCCGAACGGATTTGACCAAGGGACTGAGCCCCCTGTTAGCTGTAAGCAGTAAGACATAACAGGGTGTGGTGATCCTTCCTTCCGACGTGCGAGCCCGGCGTGGCAGGACGGCCGGAGGAGCCGAGCAGCGAGGCCACGGGGATGCTCCCCCTGTGCCTCCAGCCCCGACAGCTCTTAGGATGCGCCAGCCACTCAAAGCTCAGTTAAAGATTCTTCCCTCTCCCTTTTCTGACCATCTTTCGTCCTCCCATGTCTCCTCCTTTCCCCTCCCCTCCCTCCCCCCCCTCTTTTTTTTTCNAGCGCCGGCAGCCGCGCTTGGCGGCTGCGGGAGCGCTCCGAGAGGCTGAGTGCGGTGAGGAGCTCCAGGTGGGTGCAAGGCTCGGCGAAAAGACCCAGAGATAGTCGGGCTCCTCTTATCCTAAAGCTAAAGGAGCCCGAGAGTGTTCGCAGCCTCGGAGCAACTGGTGTGGAGCAGCCCAGGTCACGGTGGTGAAATCCTGAGCCCCCCCCAAATAGAGGGACGTGGCATCCAGGGTGCCTGGAGAGAGGGCTCAACCTCACTGCCAAACACACGGAGGAGATTTCTGGGGGAGAAGATAAAAAGCTGCTCAATTCAGGCCAGGGAGTGTTGGAAAAGTTGAATCCCAGTGCTGGTTGCGTTCCATGCTGGAGTGTGCTGGCACAGACCCGGCCTGAGGGACCCCGAGGCTGCTCCTGCTGGGGCTGAGCGTTCAGCTAGAGCTGGGTGGGACAGCAAGGAGCACGAAGGGTTATTGCAAAACAATGGATCCAGATCACAGGTTCAGAGCATCCTCTGCTCCCCGAGCCTCTCGGAAGCTGGGTGACGCTCTGGGTGTTCCCTTGAAGTGGCTCAAGCACAGCCCTTAGGCAGAGGAAGCGCATCCACGTGTGTCAGGGCAGGGCAAGCCGTGTAGGGTGAGGGGATGTTGTGGAGGAGCCTCCCCGGGGCAGTCTCTGCAGCGTGAGTGGCTTTGCTGTGTGTGCCCACGGACCAGTCTGTATCACCACACCGTGGGGTGTCTTACTGCTGATAGAAAGTGCTGCTTTAGTTACTGTATGTCTCGAAGCTGTCACCAAACTGTACCAACGTGATTTTTTTTTTCTGCCACTTCTCAAGGTTCTGCAGGTAGGTGGTCCTGGGAGCAGCGTCCTCAGTGCTCCTGCCTCACCCCCCTGCTCTGGGTGGACAGAGCTCTCATTCCCTGTTGGAGTAAATGTAGTGATGTTTGCCCTCCCCACCAAAAGCTGCTTTTGGAGGAAAAAAAAACCCCGTGTTTTCAAAGCATTCCGACATCCCCAGAGGGCAGGGATTGCACACCGGGTGCTGCTGGGAGGCTGCTCACTGATGTGTGGCCGCTTTTTCCACGCAGCATTTCTGCTCCTGGAGGCATGGCTGGGGGGTAACCGGAGCTCTGTAAATGCTGACTCCCTCACGGTGCCCACTGCAAACAGCGCTGACGGTTTCAGGGGTGGCAGCACTCATCTCCCAGCCCCGAGGGGCTCAGGAAGCTCCAGTGCCCCTGCCCAGCCTTTGTGCTGTGCTGCAAGGGCCAGCAGCTGCAGTGACCCCCCCACCCTCCTGCATCTGCTGCATGAAGGGAAACGTGCAGAGCTGTGCCTGGCAAACCTTCAAGAGCTGGAAGGGCAAAGACTGAAGCACCCTGGCCCGGAGGCTGCAGAGGCCCTGCAGGGTTGTGGGTTGTCCCGTTTGCTCCAGGGTACCCTGGTGGGAGAGCTTTAAGCTGGCATTGGGAAGGAAATGCTGGCCCCTGAGAGTGAAGGNTCCCATTCACTGTCAGGGAGGGCCGCCTCGGAAGGGCCGATTCCTCAAGGCACGGCGCCGGCAGAGACTGGCAGCGGCAGCAGCTACAACAGTGAGTGGATTGCAAATCACCAGGGGCTTAGGTGGCACACAGGGGCAGCTTCCCCGCACGCCGCCGTGCCCAGGTCACCGGTGAGAGTCCCCAGGCGGT
>VXBS01002393.1:274449-300454 GCA_013400255.1 Sitta europaea
AATGGATCCAGATCACAGGTTCAGAGCATCCTCTGCTCCCCGAGCCTCTCGGAAGCTGGGTGACGCTCTGGGTGTTCCCTTGAAGTGGCTCAAGCACAGCCCTTAGGCAGAGGAAGCGCATCCACGTGTGTCAGGGCAGGGCAAGCCGTGTAGGGTGAGGGGATGTTGTGGAGGAGCCTCCCCGGGGCAGTCTCTGCAGCGTGAGTGGCTTTGCTGTGTGTGCCCACGGACCAGTCTGTATCACCACACCGTGGGGTGTCTTACTGCTGATAGAAAGTGCTGCTTTAGTTACTGTATGTCTCGAAGCTGTCACCAAACTGTACCAACGTGATTTTTTTTTTCTGCCACTTCTCAAGGTTCTGCAGGTAGGTGGTCCTGGGAGCAGCGTCCTCAGTGCTCCTGCCTCACCCCCCTGCTCTGGGTGGACAGAGCTCTCATTCCCTGTTGGAGTAAATGTAGTGATGTTTGCCCTCCCCACCAAAAGCTGCTTTTGGAGGAAAAAAAAACCCCGTGTTTTCAAAGCATTCCGACATCCCCAGAGGGCAGGGATTGCACACCGGGTGCTGCTGGGAGGCTGCTCACTGATGTGTGGCCGCTTTTTCCACGCAGCATTTCTGCTCCTGGAGGCATGGCTGGGGGGTAACCGGAGCTCTGTAAATGCTGACTCCCTCACGGTGCCCACTGCAAACAGCGCTGACGGTTTCAGGGGTGGCAGCACTCATCTCCCAGCCCCGAGGGGCTCAGGAAGCTCCAGTGCCCCTGCCCAGCCTTTGTGCTGTGCTGCAAGGGCCAGCAGCTGCAGTGACCCCCCCACCCTCCTGCATCTGCTGCATGAAGGGAAACGTGCAGAGCTGTGCCTGGCAAACCTTCAAGAGCTGGAAGGGCAAAGACTGAAGCACCCTGGCCCGGAGGCTGCAGAGGCCCTGCAGGGTTGTGGGTTGTCCCGTTTGCTCCAGGGTACCCTGGTGGGAGAGCTTTAAGCTGGCATTGGGAAGGAAATGCTGGCCCCTGAGAGTGAAGGGAGGGGGAGAGAGAATCCACTCTGCATCCTCACGGGGCATTTTCTCTTTAATTTGCACGCAGTGTTGAAAAGAGCCGCAATAAAGAAGAGCAAAAATGACCTGATTCATGCAGAAGAAGGTGAGGACCATTTCACAGACATTTGCTCCGTTGGTGAGTACTGGCTTCGCATCCCCCGAGGTTTCGAGCTCCACCTGAACCTGTCCATGTCACCTTTCCTCCTCTGGAGCGGCTCCTTGGCTCCAGCAGCTGCAGTTTCCTGAAGGAGAATGAATTTCCACACTGCTGCAGCAGCACTCGACTTCCCACAGCAGAAAGCTCCGTGGCTTCACCCTCTCCCTGCGCTGCCTGGCTCAGCTCTTGCATGCTGCACCCTTGAGAGAGCCCTGCAAAGCCTTGGGACAATCCCTGCTGGGCTGGCCATCCTGGGATTCTGCTTGGAACCTGCTCACTCATGCTAACGAACCCCAAACCTGCCAGACCACACTGCTGGAGGGAGGAGAGGAGGTGGCCACAGTCCCGTTGTCCACTAGTGCCCAGCTGAGGTGTCACAGCCTTTGCTGTGGGAATGGTCACTGGGAAGTGCTGGGCAGTGGCCTCAATTCTCTCATTCTTGTCCTAGAGGAAGATCTTAAAGCGATTTTAAAGCCAGATCTGGAGATCCAGTGCAGAGCAGGGCGTCCTGCACTGTGGGGCATTGCTGGGGTGAATTCGGGATCCTCAGGCTGAGCAGGTGCTGCCTGTTCTGCGGCTCCCAGAGCTGATTCCCCGCTGAGATGTGCCCAGGTGGGGAGGCAGAGGCAGCTCTGGGCTGCCAGGGGAGGCTCTGGGCACTCAGGGAGCTGCTGGAGCCCAAACCCTCCGAGCCGTGGGAGAGGCATCTCCTGCCGCTCTGCAGGCGGGAGCTCTGCCTATCCCCGTGCCTGTTGTTGGAGCCTGTTCTGCTGCTGAAGCAGCAGATGTTCTCATTATCTTCCAAAGAAATGTCTTGGCAGCCCAGTCCCCACGAAGCAGCAAATCCTGGCTGCACAGGAGGAGCAGCACAAACAGCACATTTCAGAATCCGTGTCCGTGGCTGCTTGCAAAGCATGAGTGCCTCAATTGCCCTTTGGAAAGTTGGCATTGATGTTTTCAGGGGTCACAGCTGCTGCTGGAATATTTTCTTCCCCCTCTAAAGGAAGACGTGGTTGCAGAAAATGAGCGTGGCTTGGCATGTTCCTGACACCAGCACTGAGCTGCCACAGTCCCCTGGGCTGCAGGGTTTGTGGTGAAACTGCTGCCACTTCCAGGAGAGGTTTGGTGCTGAAAGAGGGCAAAAATGCAGCAGCCTGTGTGCATTTTTGGTTTTGGTTTGTTGTTGGTTTTTCTCGGATCCCTGCATGGATTACAAGGAATGGTCATTTTTGGAATATTTGCTCACGGTTGCAATAATTACGAGATTTTTGCCTCCAAATCCAAGTCCCTCCAGGCTCTGGGCAGCCAATGCCACGCCAGCAGACCCTGGAGTTCAGCATTTCAGGTGGCAACGGATGATGGAGCATCTGGGCTTGGGAATAATCCCAGGCAGAGCTGGGAACTGTCTCGGGAGCATATGGCAGGGAAAATAACAGCAGTGCTTTCCACCTTCTGCGAGTGCTTCACCCACTTGGGAAAAGTGCTTTTGATTTTGATTCATGGGACAAGGCAGAAAAGAAGGAATGGATGAAGCAGCTACTTCTGCAGGCTTGTGAAGAGGCTGAAATGCAGAGCATAAACAATCAGCTCACGTGGGCAATTATGCATAAAGGATCTGTTTTGGAGAAAAGGGGGTTTTGGATGGTTTTCTGTAACGTGTTCAGATGGGAGCAGAAGGAGCGTGGAAGAACTGACAAATAATCCCTGAGTGCCACGTGAAGATGCAGCTCAGGGTGGGGGAGACTTTGCCAGGTCTCTCTGGCCTTTGGCTGAAAATGTTGCACTTTACTTCAAACCCAAGCACCTTGATGAGCTTCATAACTGCAGGATAAAGCTCTGTAGTTGTAAACACTTCCCAGGGCGTTCCCTGCAGTTGTTCTTAGCTTTTATTCTCTTCCTTCCACTCCCACTGGCTTCACACCCTCTGTGCTGTACCAGGCACAGGGCAGTGCCTGGATTCCCAGGCACCAAAGCCTGGAGAAGGGGACGTTTTCCATGTTAGAGCAGGTTAAATATCACTGCCTTGCTTTTCTGGAAGATCACCAGAGAGGGGTGAGAGGGCAGCACAGTTCCTGTGCCAGGCTGGGAGTACAGAGGGGCTTGGATGGATATCTGAGAGCTCTGTACCTGCTAAGGAGTGCTGTGATACGAAGCAGCCTAAATCCCAACCTGTGGCTCTTCTTGTTGTCTTAAAGCAGAGGAGGAGCATTGTGATTTCTTCTCTTCCAAACTGCCAAAGGCAGGATTTTCAAACCAACAGAAGAACACACTGATTTTTTTCAGCAGGAGATTGTTCAAAGCCTGGCCAAGGCCAGCTCTGCTTTTGGAGTGCTGGTGGATGGCCAGAAATGTGAAATGGAGCAGAGAGCTCACTCCCCATGGGGGAACATCCCACTTGTGTGGGGCTGTGAGGCTTGGAGAACCTGCTGCTGTCACAGCTGCATGCCTCATCCTTTCTCTGGCTGCCGTGGCCCATGTTGCAGGATGAGGCTGGGTGAGATTTCCACCGTTTCCAAGTGTTGACATGGAGGTGATCACACTCTGAGATTTGCCTGCTGAAGCCAGAACTCTGTGTTCATGTCCCTGAGCCCAGGAGAGTCACCTGCTCCAGGCCAGGACAAGGACGTGTCCTGCTGGGATGCTCCATGGGGATGGGGAGGGGCAATAATCTATCTGATAATGATATCACAGCAGGCACCATCACCATTTCCCCTGCTCATAGCAGCTCCCGTGGCTGCTGCAGAGGAGCCTCAAGGGCTCCAAGAGTCCCAAGGAGGAATAAACTCCTCCTGTGTTTATTCCCTTATTCCTGATATCTCCTGCCTCAGCACTGGCCAGAGATTGCCTTTTCATCTGAGCAGTGCCTCTACCCCAGGGGAGCAGCTGACAGCAGGGATCATTTCTTCCATCAGCTTCCTACTGTTGAAACACTTGACTCTTTGACTCTGGGTTTCTGCCCAGAGTGGAAATGGAGCTGATAGAGGCAGAGTTGAGAGAACTGTGCCCAAAATCTGAGGCACAAAGGCACACTGAGCCCTCTTCTGAGGAAATACCTGAGGCTGGAGACTAAAATAGGGAGAATTCACACAATTCCATAATGTTGGTCCTTGGAGCAGGGAAAATAGGGACCAGCTTTCCTGTTGCACCTACCAGCTCCACGAGGACGTGCTCCACACGGTGAGCAGAAACACCTGTGCCAGCTGCTCTCTGTCCCTGTCAGCCAGGAAAAGGGATGAGTGTAACTGCACTGCAGAGGTTTGGAAGCCCAGTTTAGATGGTGGAGCCGGACATTGATCCATGAAGTTTTAAAATGCCAGCCTTCATCCCTCATTACAAGCAAGATGCCCTTGCTCAGCCCATTCTCAGCATTCCCAGCTTCCTGCTGAGCTGTTTCTGGTGCTTGGAGAGGCTCTGTGTGCCCAGGACCCCCCTGCAGCCTTCTCCCTGCTGGGATGGGCTGTGGTGACTCTTCTTTCTGTCCCAGGGTCTCCCTTTGCCCGTGCCAGTTTGAAGAGTGGGAAGAACGAGAGCTCGTCCTACTTCAGGAGGAAAGAGAAGATGTTCCGCTTCTTCATCCGGCGCATGGTGAAGGCTCAGAGCTTCTACTGGGTCGTGCTCTGCGTGGTGGCCCTCAACACCCTCTGTGTGGCCATGGTGCACTATGACCAGCCTGAGAAGCTGACCACTGCTCTCTGTGAGTACTGGCCACTCGTGCTGCCTCGGCAGCTCTGGCGTTCCCCGTCCCGCGGGATCCCGGCTCCCCGCAGAGCTTGGCTCTTCCACTCATGGAATCACAGAGTGGTTTGGGTGGGGAGGGAGCTTAAAGCTCAGCTTATTCTGCCCCCTGTGCAGGGATACCTAACACTAGATCCTGTCCAACTTGGACTTGGACAATTCTAGGGATCCAGGGGCAGCCACAGCTGCTGTGGGAATTCCATTCCAATCCCCTCCTCACCCTCACAGGGAAGAGTTCCTTCCCTGTATCCCATCTGTCCCTGCCCTCTGGCAGTGGGAAGGTATTTCTCTTGTCCTGGCACTCCAGGCCCTGGTAAACTGTGTCTCTTTACCTTTGCTGTCAGCCTTCAGGTCCTGGAAGGCCACAGTTAGGTCACCTCAAAGCCTCCCTTCTGCAGAATGAACAATCCCAATTCGCTTTCAAATCATATTTCAAATTATTGAGTCACACAATTCAGAAAAAAAATCCACCAGGGCATTAGTTTGAGAGAGGAATGTTATCCTGAAGGTTATTGCAAAGTTGAGATTCAATCAGGTATAAAGCCTGGAACGGGGCAGGAGGAATTGTCCTGGAATGGGGAAAGAGGAATTGTCCTGGAATGGGGCAGGAGGAATTGTCCTGGAATGGGGCAGGAGGAATTGTTCTGGAATGGGGCAGGAGGAGGAATTGTCCTGGAGCAGGGCAGGAGGAATTGTCCTGGAGCAGGGCAGGAGGAATTGTTCTGGAATGGGGCAGGAGGAATTGTCCTGGAATGGGGCAGGAGGAGGAATTGTCCTGGAGCAGGGCAGGAGGAATCGTCCTGGAATGGGGCAGGAGGAGGAATTGTCCTGGAGCAGGACAGGAGGAATCATCCTGGAATGGGGCAGGAGGAGGAATTGTCCTGGAGCAGGATGCACAAGGGCAATGATGCCAGGGAAAAGCAGGATTCTCTGGCTAACCTGTGCAGAGAGCTGCCAGTCTGTGTCCCCTGTGCAGCTGCTCTGCACCCAGGGGTGATTCCTGTTGGGGCCACACTCCCAGCTCTGCCAGCTCTGATATTCCCTGGATAGCAGCAGGTGGAAGAGCCTGTGAGATGGAAATCCTGCCAGTGCCTCTGGAATCAGGCATGGAGCCCCCCAGGTGCTGTGACTCCTCTCAGAGCCTTAAAAAGGTTGCAGCTTTACAGCTTTTTTCTGGCCCTCCCTGGATGACAAGGGCTGGGTGTCACGGTGCCCTCCTGTGACATTCAGTGACAGGAACAATCCCAGAGAGAAGATTATCCTGTATTTGTGAAAAGATTTTATTCTAGCTGGTCCCTGTGGTCACCTGGTTTAGCTCAGAGAGTCCAGAGTGAAACAGGAGTTCTGGGTTTTCCAATTGCCCTGATGAGTAAGAAATGGTGTCTCCCTGAGGTCACAGACTCGCTCACAAACCTGGTTTTAAGGAAATGTGGAAGGTGAGGTTTGGAGCTTTTTTTGTTTATTTTAATAAAGTTTGGAGGCTGGAAAACTCCTAGAAATTCCTCATGGTGATGGTGCAAATTTTTCCTTCTGAAGGGGTGGAATGAGGTTTGTTCCTGGAAGACAAAGCCATTCCTTTGGCCATTCCTGACCCTGTAAAATGGCCAGGAACAAATCTGTGTCCAGCACCTGACCAGATGAAAACTTCAGAAAAAAACCAAACAGAAGACTGGGAAAAAACCTCAAATATTTTCAACAGCCTAACAATGTTGGCTTAGATCTTTAAAGATCTTTATCTACCTAATTTGCCTTGATTTCTCTATAAATTAGATACTTAAATATTTCTTGCCTCAGATCCTCAGGTCTTACCTTATTACAAGGAAGGCAAACTTTTGAAGTTTTTTTTTACAAGACCTAAGAGGTCAGGAATACTGACTGCTCTGACATCAAAAGCTCCTTATTAATATTTGTTGAAATATTTAATGCCACCAGGTAATGGAGCTCTAATGAGAGATGTATAATAAGGACAGAAATTTCTTTCAAGTCTTTTTCTTTTTTTTTTGCAAGATTTCGACTGAAAAGAGAGACAGACCACATAGAGAAATCACTCTTGCTTATTCATTACCTCAATTTACCAGAGGAAATAATAAGCTAGATTGGCAGAGTAATTAAAAGTTTGAGGATTAGGATTTCCTCTGGAATTAGGACTAAATGTTTAGGAAACAAACCCCACACTTGAAGTATTTCAACTCAAAAAAAGGCTGCAGATTTACAAACCTCAGTTTGGGGAGCACTTTATGCAGTGACTTTTCCAAGGAACATGGAGAAATCCAGGAGCCAGAGACTCCTCAGTGTTCCTGTGAGGGCTGGTTCTGTCTCTTGGAATTAAAGATTCACCCCCAGCTGGGAAACTTATCTGAGACAGAGCCCACAAATTCAGCTTCCAATCTATTCCAGCTGAAGACCAAAAATAGGGAATAGGTTGGAATTAGGGATGGGTCCATTTTCCAGGAGCTCTGCTTTTGTCCCTAACTCCCAGTAACATCAATTAGTGTCAGGAGCACTTGGGCAGTGTTTGAATTTCTTGGTGTGGAGTCCCACTGGGCTGGCAGGGGGGCCTCCCACTGCCTTACCTTTAACAGAAGAGGCAGAAAACCACCAAAAAATTGGGATTTCTTGGGGATTGAATTCCCAGCATCCTCCCAGCCTTTGCACCATCTCCCTGCCCTTCACCTGTGAGAGCCCTTGGTCAGCAGGGGAGCCCTGCACTGGGGCTTCACAATCCCCCCCCAAAAGAAATCCCAGGGTGGGGCAGGGGAGGCACCTGGGAGGGTCACCTGGTGCCACCCCCAGCTCCAGCAGGACACAGGATTGTGTCTGGAATATCCCCAGGCAGGGGGTATTCCCACACCCTCCTGAGCTGCTGGCTCACCTCACAGGGAAGAAGTTCTTGCTGATGTTCAGGTGGAACTTCCTGGCATCAGTTCCTGCCTGTTCTGCTTGTCCCACAGCTGGGCCCCTGGAGCAGAGCCTGGGCCCTGCTCTGAGCCCTCCCTGCAGGTATTTTGATAAGATTCCTCTCAATCACCTCTTTTTGAACAGCCCCAGCTCTCTCAGCCATAAGAGAGATGCTCCAGTGCTCTCAGCATCTTTGTCACCCTCCAGCCAGGAGCTCCCTGTGTTTCTGGGATATTAAACCCTGCTGGAAACATCACTGGCACTGGGGAGGGGCAGCCCAGTGTTGATTACAGAAAAAACCCCAGATTATCCAAAAATAGGGAAAGGTTTTGTGGATGCTCATGTTGGGTTTTTAGACGGGGTGGTACAAGTTCGGTCACTGTGACAATGAGAATAAAAACCAGAAATCCCAGCCTGGTTTGGGTTGGAAGGGACCTTAAATCCCATCCTGTCCCATCCCTGCCATTCAGGGACCCCTCCCACTGTCCCAGGTGCTCCCAGGCCTGTCCAGCCTTGGACATTTCCAGGGATCTAGGGGCAGCCCCAGCTGCTCTGGGCACCCTGTGCCAGGGCTGCCCACCCTGCAGGGAACAATCCCTGCCCAATACCCAACTAAATCTCTCCATGAATGGTCATCATGGAAATTCTAATGTGCACCAGACAGTTTTTGTTTGTTGTGGGTTTTTTTTTTTAATTTGTTTGTTTTGGGGTTTGTTTTATTTTTTAAGGTGGTTTTCTCTGAGAGAAGAAGCAGAGGCTCTGTGGGCTCATTTTGGGGATGATTGTCTGTGCTCTGGGCAGAAACCTATTTTAGTGTAATTTTTGAACAAAAACTTTGGAGAATTGTCCTGAAAAGCCCTACACATTCTACCTCTTAAATTCCAAGTATCCCATACCTCCAACCCCTCCTGAATTCCAGGGTGAGGAGCTCTGGGACTGCATTCACCCCTGGCTGTGCACTGGGGGTGTCCTGAACCTCTCTGCCCCTTTCCTGGGGCATGGCAGAGTTTTCATAGCCCCATATTCCTGCAAATCCCTAATTTAATGCTGGGTGCAGGGGATGTCTGGTGCCTTAAGGACTTTGCTGGCTCCTCTGGGGTGGCAGGGGTGGCCAGGCTGGAGGTGTCCCCTCACTCCTGCAGCACAAACCCAGGGAAGGAGCCCAGCTGGGGCTGAGCCCTCCAGGAATGCTCCTGGAAAGCCCAGTTCTGCCCAAGATTTGTGCACAAATCCATCAGAGGCAGAATGAGACAGCACAAAACCAGGGGGTTGAAACAGCTCCTGGAAATACCTGGCAAAATCCTTTAACTGAGAGTGACAGAGTTGAAAAATGGCTTAAAAGTTAATCCATGATGAGGGAGCATTGCTGCACAGAAGCAGGGCCTGGCTGGTGTGGTGCAGGGCAAGAGAGAAATCACAAATTCTGGTGATGCTGTTCCAGGGAAGGTGCCTGGGAATGAACTGAGGAAGCTTTTGGTGAACTGTAGCAGCAGGAGAGGAGCCTGTGAGGATCTGCTAAACCCTGCAACTCTAGCCAGGCACCTCTAATTCAATTATACCTGTCCCTCTGGGGAGAAGTTTAATTACATTACAAATTAATTTTACTTAAAGAACAGTTGGTAAAAGCCTACGGGTCTGCACTGATTTATTTTTCCCTTGGTCTTTTCTTTTAACTTTTCTGTTTTGAATTGTTCTGATTAGCTTTCTCTGCTTGATGCTCCATATCTCTACAACTGCTTTGGAAAAAGGACTGCAGGAGCTTTGGAGAGAGGCTTGGGATTTCTGTAGCCTTATTGAAAGAACTGATGAGGAATTCTTTGAATTCTTGTGGTGTGATTAATAACAGGCTGTACTTCATGCCCCTGTAATTATCCTCAAATTCAATCAGAGATTCTCCTCTGTATGGAAAGGACTCCAAGGCCAAATAGGATTTCTCTCATGCTGCAGATGGACACTGCTGACTGAAGCACAGAACTCTGGTTAAATAAGCTGCAGATGCCTATAAAAGAATATATTTCATGTGTGTATTTCATGATTTTATTATCACCTCTTCTTGTGATTTTATCATCATCTCTTCACGTTCATTTCCACCAGTGCCAATATTCTGAGTGAGAGAAGAAATTTCTCCCAGGAACCAACTGTGGAATGGCATCACTGGGGTCTGGAAGCAGCAGAGATGAATTTCCAGCTGGGGCCCCTCAGCATGCAGGCTGGGGGTGCAGAGTGAAGGGATGCAGCCAGGCTGTGCCTCTGGACATGAGCAGCAGGCACTGGTGCAGCAGCAGCAGCAGGCACTGGTGCAGCAGCAGGTACTGGTGCAGGAGCTGCAGGAGGCACTGGAGCAGCAGCTGCAGGCATTGGTGCAGCAGCAGGCACTGGTGCAGGAGCAGCAGCAGGCACTGGTGCAGCAGCTGCAGGCATTGGTGCAGCAGCAGGCACTGGTGCAGGAGCAGCTGCAGGCACTGGTGCAGCAGCTGCAGGCATTGGTGCAGCAGCAGGCACTGGTGCAGGAGCAGCAGCAGGCACTGGAGCAGCAGCAGCAGGCACTGGTGCAGGAGCTGCAGGCACTGGTGCAGCAGCAGCAGGCACTGGAGCAGCAGCTGCAGGCACTGGTGCAGCAGCAGCAGGAGGCACCGGTGCAGGAGCAGCAGCAGGCACTGGTGCAGCAGCTGCAGGCATTGGTGCAGCAGCAGGCACTGGTGCAGGAGCAGCAGCAGGCACTGGTGCAGCAGCAGCAGGCACTGGTGCAGCAGCAGCAGGCACTGGTGCAGCAGCAGGCACTGGAGCAGCAGCTGCAGGCACTGGTGCAGGAGCAGCAGCAGGAGGCACTGGTGCAGCAGCAGGCACTGGTGCAGCAGCAGCAGCAGGCACTGGTGCAGCAGCTGCAGCAGGCACTGGTGCAGCAGCTGCAGGCTGGGGCTGGGCTCCTCTTCCTCTGGCTGGGGCTGTGGCTGCAGTTGGGGCCGGAGCTCTCTGGGTCTCAGGAGGGTTTTAGGGACCGTGGGGAGGAGGTTTCAGTGCTGGCTCACTGAAGTTTCACTTGGGGCTGCCCTTCCCAGAGCTCTCTTCCTTCTCCAGCAAATCCTGCAGGGATCTTTGCTGGCTCCTTCACCTGGGTAGCTCTAAATCCCAAATGCCAACACCTCCTTTTGGAGAGACCCAGGGTTTGGACACAGCATTTGAGCCATTGTGTCCTGTGAGCCTCTGCCTACCCAGTGCTGGGCCTCACCTTTGGGGCAATTTGGCCTTTTTTTGGTGCTGCTGCTGCCTTTGAAGTCAAGGCCCAGATCCCACTGGATATGTGCAAGGAAAAGGCTTTCTGGAGCGTGCTTGTTTCTGTCTGCTGAGCATTTCACATCTGCTTGGGCAAAAGGGGGAAGTTTTTGCCCTGCTGAGGTTCTCCTGCTTGGTTTAATGTGAGAGGAGAGTGAAGTGGGAGGCTCAGCACCTGCTTGTGATGCCATTGGATTTGGAGATGGGGTAGCAATGGAATTAATCCATGAGTGATTGACAAAAAGGAGCTGGTAACTCTAATTAGGAACCTTACTAAAGGTGTGGGGTGAAGGGATGCTTGCATGGCCTTTGCCAACAGCACAGCTTGGAAATGAAATAAGTGTTTGTATCAAACTTTTCCTCCTTAAATCACATCACAAAATTGCTTTTGAGCAATGAAAGGCAAATGAAATTAGGTGAGGTTTGAATACCAGGAGGCCCAAACAACAAAATTGCATTTTCAATTATTTAGGCAGGGCCTTCTCAGAAGGAATCGTGTGTTGGATGCAGCAGCCTCTCCATGGAGCCACTTCCTTCTGCCTGAGGAGTTCAGGGTCTGGATTCCACTTCCCTGCATCCCAGCCTCACTGGGCTGTGATTTGTAGCATCTGGTACCTGCTGAGACACAGCTCGTGCTGCCAGCTCTGGGCTCTGCTCTGGACTTCATCAGCTGGGAAGGGCCAAGGGTGGCTCCTGAGCAGCAGAAGGAAGTTGGTTTTTAGATGCTCTGAGTTTTAATCACTTTCTGGCTTTATATTTTTATTAATATTTTTTTTTAATGCAATATAATCTGATATTCCTTGATCCTCTTTTACGACTTTCTAGCTTTTTTCTGGTGTGATATTCTGGATTTGCACGTGTGTTTGCAGGATGTGTCAGTCTGATGGTGACACCTTGGCACTCCTGATACCCGGGGTGTGTTCAGCCTCCTGCTGGAGCAGTGACTGAACACTAATCCTTGCTTCCTTCCTCCTTTTTTGCTGCTTTGGAATGATGGCAATTGTCTTGGCAAAGTGTCCTGAGGTCTCTTGGTACAAATTTGTAGATAAACACACTGCTGAGGATTTTTGTTGTTCTGTGGAAGAGTCTGGGGGGCACCTGAGGTGTGACTGGGACAGGTGAGGCTGGGGCAGGTGAGGCTGGGGCAGAGAGGAGGGGATGAGACTCTCCCTGTTAGAGATGTGACACCTGTGGGGGCTGTGCACTGCCACAACCTGCCCCTGGGATTTTATCAGCTCATTTAACAGGGTTCCACGGGCTGGGTGTCAATCCCTGGGATAAGGGGGCTGCACCTGGAAGTCATTCCTGTAATCCCCACCTGCTGAGTGTGAACTCAGAGTCCCTCCCCAGCTCTCCTGGAGCCCCTTCAGGCCCTGCAGGGGCTCTGAGCTCTCCCTGGAGGTTTCTCCTCTCCAGGTGAGCCCCCCCAGCTCTCCAGCCTGGCTCCAGCCCTGGAGCAGCTCTGGGTCTCCTCTGGACTCTCTCCAGCAGCTCCAGATCCTGCTGCTGGTCCCAGGAGGCAGCTCTGGCAGTGGGGCTCCCCAGGGCAGGTGGATTCCCAGCACAATCTGGGATATCTCCTTCCTCTGGGATCCTTGGGGCTGGAGACAGCAGTTCCCTCCCTGAGCCCTTCCCCTCCCCAGGAAGGGGAGAAGGGTTGCAGCTTGCTCAGCTGTGAAGGGGCCTCACCTGAAAGGCTCCAGGTGAGCTGTGCTGCTCCTGTGCCCGTGGCCTGAGCCCTGGACAGAGGGTGGAGCCTGCCTCTCCCTGGGAGAAAGCCTGTGGATCCCAGCTTCTGTCCTCTCCTTCCTCAGCTGGGAACACGTTGTCCTTGAGAGCCTCCTTTGATGATCTTGCTCCTGCTTTCAAGGAGAGCAGAGCACTGGGGTAATTAATACTCGCCTGAAATTTCCCTCCCTTTTGCAAAAGCTGGCACAGGTGTCCTTGCAGGCTCCTCACTCAGGTGTTAAAAAAGCCTCTCTCATCTCATTATTGCTTCCTGGATTTCAGCTTTATGCCCATGGTGTTCCATGATGGGCTTTCATTTAAAATTTAAAATTGAAACCCCCTTTTTATTTTTGAGTAATTGAAACTGTGTTTTCCAAGGCATTTCCAAAGACACCCAGAATGGAGCTGGGTCAGCTCTGCTCACTCCCCTGGGTGTGCAAGGCTGGGAATGGAAATCCAGGCAGGTGGGAAGGATCCTCACTCCCTCCTCAGTCTTTCCCCACACTCAGCTGAAGCTGCAGATCGCAGGAGGTCAGAGAATGGTGGAACCAAAGAACCTCCTGAGCTGGAGGGACCCCCAGGATCATCAGCCCAGCCCCTGTCCCTGGCCAGCCCCCCAGCCCCAGCCTGGCCCCCTGGGATGCCCAAAGGCTCCTGGAGCTCTGGCAGCCTCGGGGCCGGGACCATTCCCTGGGCAGCCTGGGCAGTGCCAGCACCCTCGGGGGGCAGAGCCTTGCCCTGAGCCCAGCCTGAGCCCCCCTGGCCCAGCTCCAGCCCTGCCCATCCCCTGGGCAGTGCCAGCACCCTCGGGGGGCAGAGCCTTGCCCTGAGCCCCAGCCTGAGCCCCCCTGGCCCAGCTCCAGCCATCCCTGGCTCCTGCCCCTGTCCCAGAGCAGAGCCCGGAGCTGCCCAGAGTACAAAGCACCTGGAATCCAGGATTATCCTGCTGAAATTTTCCAACCCTCTTCAGTCTCTGTGCACTTCTGAGTAAAGTTTGGCATCATCTCCTCTTTAGCATTCCTGGAATCATAAAATTGAAATTACAGGAGGCTTTCTGGTAGCATCTGTGCTGCTGCAGCCTTTGAGAACCTCCTGTGCTGCACTAAACAAGGTGATTAATCCCCACCTTTTGAGGTTTGATTCTTTTCTTCATCTTCTCTCCAGAGAGAGAGGTTTGCCTTCTGCTGTTTCGTTTTTCTTGGTACTGTAGGTGGGTTTTGCCTTTTTTTTGGTTTGGTTTTTTTTTTTTTTAACATTTCACTCTTGCTGTTGCTTATTGGCCTCCAGATCCAAACTTAAAATGCCAAAGGCAGTGTTTGCTGTAGCTTCAAGTCCTCCAGACTTGATGTGGAAATTGAAGCCTCCAGCTCTGTTCCTTCTGCCCTTTGTTTCATCATAGGTGATAAATTTTCCCATCAAAAGCTTCCCAGCCTGTGATATGTGAAGGAAGAGGAAACAGAAGGGGCTCTTCCATGATTACAGGGCTATAAAGGCATAATAAAAATAAATGTGGTAACAGGAGACACAACACCTCTGAATGTGAGCCCTCAGAGTCAGCACTTCTGCTGGGTAGGAAGGTATTTTTATCATCAGAGGCTGGTACAGAAACGTACAGCCCCCACCCAAAAGTTTCCATCTCTTGCAAGTACAGAAGTCCCAAAACCTCTTTGCAATTAAATTTGACCTTTAAAGATATCAGATCCAGGGTTTTCCTTTGCAGTTCCTTCACAGGGACAGCCAGGGTGTTATTTAATGCTCCTGCCCCCACCCCAGAGTACAGGTGAGCGTTGCCTTCCGCTCCTGGACACACAGTTGTGACACACGGGTCCTGTTTGCCATTGCACGGGGATTTTCTTCTGCAGCAGGCCCTTGGTGCTGTGAAGGAAGGGACACAAAGTTCCCCTCGCGAGGAGCTCTGCCCACCAAGGGCTCGTGGTTGATTTAATCTCTTCTCCCGTTCGCAGATTTCGCCGAGTTTGTTTTCCTGGGGCTGTTCCTCACCGAGATGTCTTTGAAGATGTATGGGCTGGGGCCAAGGAATTACTTCCACTCTTCATTCAACTGCTTTGACTTTGGGGTGAGTAACGTCCAGCAGGGTGGATAAATCATGGAATGGTTTGGGGTGGAAGGGACTGTAAAATCCTGTCATCCCACCCCCCTGCCATGGCAGGGACACCTTCTGCTACCCCAGGTGCTCCCAGCCCCATCCAGCCTGGCCTGGGACAGTGCCAGGGATCCAGGGGCAGCCACAGCTGCTCTGGGAATTCCAGACCCAGAATTCCAACCCCTCCCCACCCATCCCTGCCCTCTGGCAGTGGGAAAGCTCCATCCGTGTCCTTGAAAACCCTCCCTGTGCCAAGCAGGTGTCTCTCCTGTCATTCAGGCGTTTAGGGATGAGTCTGGAAATCCACGGGAAGCGGTGCTGGGAGTGGCTCCTGTGGGGAGCAGTCCCGCTGTAAATTAGCAGTGAAATGCATTAAGCTTCCCTCTTTATCCTGCTTTTGGAAGGGCTGTGACAGCTGGGGGATTTCATTTCCTCCAGCCCCGCAGCATCAGCACCCCTGAGCGCTCTGATTGCCGGGAGATGCTCTCCCTCCCGTTTCGGTGAGCTGATTGAAAGACAAAAAAAAAAGAAAAAAACCAACAAAACCCACACATCTTCCTGCTCCTGTCACCCACTGAGCAGCCTTCACCTCGAGTCACACCGGCAGAGCTTTTCAGAGGAGAGAACACCCGATGAGGTGACAGCAGGGCGATAATTCGGATTCTTGCAGTGCAGGCTCAAGCCGCAGCTGGGGTGTGAATAGCGGGGCTGGCTTTGGCTCCCCCCACAAAGCCCGGCGTGTGATGGTAATTTATTCATTAGGAGCTATTAGCTGTAATCTGTGCTCGCAGAGGAGAACTCGGCCTCTCTTATCTCCAGCCTGGGCTGAGCAGGGCTGTGGGAAGGAGGATCCAGATAGGGAGCTTCAGATCTAGCGGGGCCAAGGCAGCCTCAGGTCATGGCACTGCTCACCCAGCCCTGCTCCCACAGTCGGGAGGCTCTTTCCAGTTTTTATCTGCCAGAATGTGTGAGTGACTCTTCCTCCAGGAAGCCAAATTCCTCTGCTCCCACCAGGGAGGGGGAGGTGTTGTCACCTTCAGTCAGTGACCCTCCTCAATCCAAGGCTCTGAGTTGAGCCAATTTATTCTCTTTTTTGGCTGTGACAGCAGAAAGGCTCAGAGTAAATAGAGTTTAAATCACCCACCCGTGTCCAGCAGCCCCAGGTGTTGCACGAGGCTGTCCCAAATGTGGGGCTCTGGTTCTGGGGTGTCCTGGTGGCTCTGAGGGTTGGGCTGGGCTGTGCTCACAGCCCAGGGGACAGTGCCCAGCCCCAGGCTGTCCCTGAATTGTCCTTCAGGGCTGTCCCTGCCTGGTGACCCACCCACACGGGGTCTGTGTCCTGCACTGGCTGCCACATTCCTGGGACCCCTGGGTCCGGGATGCTCCCCCACCACAAGAGCTTGTCAGGGACAGGAGGTTCAGGAGCTTGCACAGAGCAAAAGCTGAACCTGCAAGGTCTCTGAGCTCTGTGTGCAGCCCTGGCAGGGAGCTCTGCCCTGGCCCTCCCAGGAGGCAAAGCTGTTGATCTGTTGCTAATTCCTCCTCCTTCACAGAATCCACAGGGATCCTCCTTCTGTCTGTGTTCCTTCCGCCCTCACCCACCTCCCAGCCCCCAGAATGAATTCAGCTCTGGGACATCAGAGCTGTGCCCGGTTTTGTCTGACAAACCAGCGAGGTGAAACGACAAACCAGAGCAACATCTGCCTGGGGAGCAGCAGCTGGGAGGGCTCTGGTGTGGAACAGGCTCCCAGGAGGGCTTGCTGAGCAAAATTAATTACCAGTGTCATGTGCAGGGGCTGAGGGAAGGCTTTGCTGATTCACGAGGGATTCCCAGTGGTGGGAGAGAAGTTTTAGTTCCTTCCTCAGACGTGAGACAGTGGAGTTAGCAGCTGTGGTGGCTCTCCCTCTCCCTGTGTGTTTTCTGGCAGCTCAGGGCACAGCATGGGTTGCAGGACACTCAAGCAGTGTTGGAATCTTCAGAGAAATCCCAGTTTTTGCCAGGAAAGGGTTCCCAGCTCTGCTGCCCCTGTGCATCCTCCCTGCCACTGCACCAGCCAGCTGGGCTCTGGGGAGAACCAGTTCCAAACTGGTGTTTCTGGTGTGCTCTGCCCAGCTGGGGCCCAGGGGCAGTGGCAGCTCAGAAATGTTGGGTTAATGTGAATTACATCAGCAGTTGGCAGGGAAATGCCTGTTTGATCCTATTAACTCTGCAGAAACCTGTGTGGGTTTAATTGTCCTTCCCAGCTGTGCTGAACCCATCACTGTTTGTCCTTTTCCTAATGAAGGATTTTGGAGATTTTTTTCCTTGCTCGAGGTAAATTCTCTGCCATCCTTAAACCATCCAGAAAAAACAAAACTTGAAAAGCCCACCTTGATGTGGGGCAGTTTTTTCAGTCCCCCGAGGCTGAGGGCCAGGCAGATGATGGGCTGTGTGTGCCAGAGGCTTTGCAGGATCTCATAATAATTATTGCTTTAATTGCTCTCCTAAAGACTCTCAGCTGCCAGAAGTTTCTGGTAGCTTTTAGCCAGCGCTGCTGTTCTGCTGTAGATGAGGAGTGTCAGTCCTTCTGATGGCAAGGGGAGGATGGGGCAGTGCCCTCCTGCACCCCTGCAGGTTCTCTGGGGTGGCAGAAGGAACTGTTGGCATCTGCAGTTGTGCCAGCATTAAAAAAATCTAATTAAAAATTACAGTGTCCTTCAGAAAAAGGTATTTTAAAGTAGTTTGATTGCTAGAGAAGAAAGCAACAAGCTCTGTGTATAAATCACAGGGTGTTCTCCTCCTGAGTATGGAGAAAGTCGGGATGGGGTTTTCCTGGCTAATTTAGGGTTCCCCTGAAGTTTTTGTAACCAGCAGCCCGAGCTCTGATTCTTGAGCTCTCCTGAGCCTCTCTGGGGGCAGCACAGGGAGCTCAGCAGCAGTTGTGCCCTCTCTGAAGTGCTCTCTCCCTGCAGGTGATCGTGGGCAGCATCTTTGAGGTCATTTGGGCAGCGGTGAAGCCGGGCACCTCCTTTGGCATCAGCGTCCTGCGAGCCCTGCGGCTGCTGAGGATCTTCAAGGTGACAAAGTGAGTGCAACCCTTGGCTCTCACAGCACTCCCTGAGCACCCTGGGACATCCCTGCCAGTGTTTTCCACGTTTGTAAACCATACATTAATACCAGAACTGCTGTGAGAGCCTCGGTGGGTCGGGCAGTCGGGACAAATGGAGATGAGAGCTCCGACACAGCTCTTGGAAGTTGGGGTTTATTGCAAAGGGAGTGGGTGCAGGGCCCTGCTTAGAGCTGCCAGCACAGCTTGGAGCAGGCCTGAGAGAGAGAGTAAAAGATAGAATAGCAGAAGATAGAAAAAGAGCCCTGAAATCCCCGTTACAATACAATAAATCCTCTTCCGTGCTGAATATTCTAATTCTCACTCAACCAATCTAGTACCTTATAGCATTTACATACAGCCTATAAGAATCATTACATTACCACACTGTGTTACACTTTAAACCCTAAAAACTGCTCTTTGCACCCCTTCTGCCAAGCTAGTGGGGTCTGCTCAACCCTTGGAGCTGTCTGCAAGCAGAGAGCATTGTTTAATCAGGAGGGGATTCACTTCAGTGGCCATGCCATTGTTTTCCAGTTGTTCAGTAACTAAGGCTTGGGATCTCAAAGCTTGCTTTCATTCCAATCTCACCTATAGTTTCTAAATTTCTCAAAATCTTTTGCCAGGCAATCATATTTATAAGGTTTTCCTGTTTCATCCTCCCCAACAAACTGCTAAAAAGTTAAAAATAATCAAACCCCCCAGTTCCCCAACCCCCTGGGGTCACTGGCACAAAAGCCCAACCTCCAAGGTCTGCACTGGGGGCAGGAGCTGGTTAAAACTGCAGATGCAGAATTCCCCTTCCCTTGGCTGGGCACTTGGGAATTCTGGGAATTCCAGAGCCTGGATTTACACCCAGGAGGAATTTTACCAGCCCTTGCTCTCCTCAGCCTCACACCCAGGTTTGTCTGCCCTTGGTTCCTCAGGGGCTGACAGGAGAGTGTCCTTCTTTGCTTTATCTTTAGGCTTGTTTAAGACAAAAATATTGTGTTATCACTTGTATTTTGTGGTAAAACCCCCAAATTTTATTTTCTCTCTGCGTCCTATCAACACCCCACTGATCTGATGACAATTCCTTAAGTGGGAATGACAGTGGGCTGACAGGAGAATGTCCTTTTTTGCTTTGCTTTTAAGCTTGTTTAAAACAAAAATCTCAGGTTTTCACTCATATTTTGTAGTAAAACCCCCAAGTTTTATTTTCTTTCTGAGTCCCATCAACTTCCCACTGATCTGTGACAATTCCTTAAGTCCTTGGGCTCTGGAAAAGCAGCTTCCCTGGGGATTGCTGGGTGCTAATCCCGAGGCTGAGCTGCTGTGTTGACACAGATCTGAAATGTGTTCCAGCTGCCTGGGCTGGGGATGGTGGAGTTTTCCAGCCTGGAGGCTCCGAGGTGGAATTTTCACTGAGGTTCCCACAGCTTTGCTGTTGTTTTTGTGCTCCTGCCTGGAGTTAATGTGTGCTGGCATTAGCAAACAGCTCCTGTGCCATTCCCAAACCCATCCAGAGCCCGTTCTGCAGGATTTCTAAGGCATGCTGTGGAAATTGATGACAAATTTAGGTGCTCCTGCTGTTGTTTTCCACCTTATTTTTTATATATATTTTTTACACCGTTATCTCTTCAGTCCTCCCTTGTTTCCATCACTCCCTCAGTTCTTTGCAGCTTGAAGGATTTGGAGGGAGGATCAGCCCCTCTCCTAGCTGGAAGGAGAGAAACCTCTGGAGAAAAAGAGGGGAAAATCCTGCCTGTGGCTCTGATCCCTCTTTTCCTCCTGCCTGTCCAGCCCCATTTTTCCAGGCTCCCATGTGGCCAAAAGGAGCTGGTCAAAGCTTGGCAGCTCCTCCTGCAATTCCTGTCCCCTTGGCTCTCCCAGGAGAAATCCAGGGAAGAGCTGTTCCCTCTTGGGATGTGCCAGGAGCTGTCCCAGGGCATGGGGAGTCAAACCCAACCATCCCCAGCCCTGGCCAGGAGTGCTGGGCTGAGCCATTCCCTCTGGCCAGGCTGGAATGAACCTCCTGGGCTTGTTCCCAAACCCTGAGGCCTCTGCTTGGGGCTGAGATTCCCCCAGGAATGTTTAAAATGTGGGGATTTAATCCACTGCTGGATACTTGGATGGGTTGGAAGGACACCCTGGGAAGATGTCCAGGTGGGAATGATGCTCATTGCTGGGTTTGTTCCTGACTGGTGTCTAATGGAGGCTGGGCTGGCTGTGGCCATCTCCAGTCTCACCTTCAGTGATACCCCCTGCTTCTGACACCCCTCCTGTGCCAGGTGGGAGATGCCCAAAGGAGGAACAATCCCAGGAAAATCAAGTTAAAATTAATTCCTAAGGAACTAACCCAGACCTTCACTGCCTGTTGTGTGTGGGTGCTCACACCCCGAGTGACCATCTCTGCTCTCGTGGTTCTCCAAGAGATTTCACCACTCCCTGAGCTGTTTTTGAGAGTTTTAAATGGAATGCCAGAGTCTTTAAACTCACTTCCAACAGTGGAAGGGAGTTTAAGGAGTCTGACATTCCTTGTCATTCTTTTCCTTTTTTAAATAAGAAATAATTAAAGCATGAAACCAGTGAGGTTGGAAAAAACCTCAGGATCTTCCAGTCCAACCATTCCCAGCACAGCCAAAGCCACCACTGACTGTTTCCCCAAGTGCCACATCTTCTAAATCCCTGCAGGGATGGGGACACCCCCACTGCCCTGGGCAGCTTTTTCCAAAGCCTGACCACCCTTTCCATGAATAATATCCAACCTCAACCTCCCCTGGTGCAACTTGAGGCCGTTTCCCCTTGTTCCCTGGGAGAGAAATTCCTGTTCATTTCTGAGCAAAGGCTCTTCCCCACTCACTGATGTCACTGTGACACAGATAGAACACACAGCTACACACACAGGGGTTCAGGCAGAGAAGAGAAGAACTCTCCAGTTTATTGTTGGCCTCGTATCTCTCAGTTTCTGGACAGTGACCAGAGATTGGACAGAGAAGTTCCCACCTCTCCATCTCCACTGGGCACTTGAGAAGTCCATCAGGTGATATCTTTTACAAAGGAATGCAAACATGATTCTTGTTTATCTTACAATTCATGAGAACTGACTCCATTACACCCAAACAAATCAGAAGGCTGATTTTCAGGGGCAACACACATCCTCTCCTGGCTGCTCTGATCCAATGCAGGTACTGGAATTCCCTGAGGAATCTGGTGGTGTCCCTGCTGAACTCCATGAAGTCCATCATCAGTTTGCTCTTCCTGCTGTTCCTGTTCATCGTGGTCTTTGCTCTGCTGGGCATGCAGCTCTTTGGAGGACAGTAAGTCTGAGGGATCTTCACATCCCTGATGTAGGGGCTGGGCAGAGGGAAATAATTCCTGTTCTGGTGCTTTCCCTGGAGCTGATCCTTTCCTAAGGAAGGATGTGCCCAGTTCAAAGCTGCACCATCATCCCACGGTGCCCAGAACAGCCAGAGCTGTTCTTTCTGTGCTGGTTCTTTCCCTGGGAACCAGGGGGCCATTAGATTTATCCACCTGGAATATTTTCCTGCTGGAAAACACAGTTTTGTTGGATGTGGTTGTTCTGGTTAGAAACTCCAGCAGTGGTGAATGTTGCACTAAGAACAGTGTTTTGCACAGTGTTACCATTTAAACTCCAGCCTCACTTCTGAACTGAAATAATGAAATGGTTTTGTTTGGTCTTTTATTTTCCCAGTCAATCCCTATTTTGTCTTTAAAACACTAAAAAGAAATTATCTACTAAGAGAATAATTTCAATGTGGGCTTTTACACATGAGGATGAAAACTTCTTGGAATGGTTCATTCTGCAAAATCATTGGAGATTTTGATTGTTCATTTTAATTGGGGATGAAAATGAATTTCAAGGCATCGGAATTTTCTCTGGGAATGAGATTGAGTTTTTGCTGATGGTTCTGTTAAGCACCTTCTGAGATGATCTCCACTGAGCTTGCCTGGGGTGTTTCAGCCAGGTGGAACTAATGTTGCTCCCTGACTTGGTTTATGGGATGTTAAAGGATATTCCAAGGCTGCCTGGAGCTGCCTGGCCCTCCCCACTCTGGTTTTTATTTCTCCCTTCTCTCCAGGTTCAATTTCCAAGATGAAACTCCAACCACGAATTTCGATACCTTCCCAGCTGCCATCCTCACAGTCTTCCAGGTAAAACCATTGCTTGTCCTGGGGCAGTGTTGGAATTGAAATTCCTGGGTGTTTCTTCCTGCTTAGGGAGGGCAAACAAGTCCCCAAAAAACCTGTGGAAGTTAGGAAAAGGGAACTCCTTCCTTCTCATGTGCTTTACTTTGCTGACCAGTACATGCATCACTAAAAAGCAAATTAAAATCAGTGCTGTGGTATTAAGGAAGGCTAGGACAAAAGATTTATTGCTAGGGGGGGAAAATGCTGATAAAACATTAATAAAATAAAAAATATTTCTGAATTGGAATCTGTGTGTGCCCAGCTGTGCCACATCTGTGTGTGCCCTTTGCATTCTCCAGCCCCTGTCCATGAAGCTCTGGCAGCTGCAATGCTTGGATTCAAAGCCAAATTTTGCAGCTGTTTTCTACCTGTCTTTTTCTAAAATCAATAATTTAAAAATGCCTTCAAATAATTTAAAAAAGAATGTTTTCAGGTGTTTCAGGAGAGCTGGGGCTGCCCTGGGTGCAGGTGGCCCTCACAGATCCAGCATTTCCAGCCTTGCCCTGCTCTGTGTGGATCCAAACTCCCCCAGACCTCAGCAGGGGCTGCCTGATGTATTCCAGTGTCAGGAAGGGAAGGGGGGTGATGGCAATTCCTGGATCAAGACAGAAAACAGTCCCGAGGCAGCTGTGTCCTGTGGGCTCTGCAGGAGCCACTGCCCAGATGTGAGGCAGCTCAGGGCTCTCCTCAC
Organism: Sitta europaea; assembly: GCA_013400255.1. Lineage (NCBI taxonomy): Eukaryota > Metazoa > Chordata > Aves > Passeriformes > Sittidae > Sitta > Sitta europaea. The sequence continues at coordinate 297,350 of VXBS01002393.1, forward strand.
AGGATATTGCCCTTCCCAGGGATCAGGATTTGCATTGGCTCCTCGTGCTCATCAAAGCTGGGCTCAGGCACAGGTGCCAGCTCTGGATATGAGCCATGGGCAGGGTGGGTTTGGTTTGCTCTGGGACTGGAGCTGCCTGTGGAACACTCAGCTGGAATATTTCCTGTTAGTCCTGAGATAAACACACTGCAATGGGGGCTGTGGGGTGAAGGAAAGCACAGGGGTTTGAGATATTTGTCTGGCATGTTGGAGGTAGGAATTAAACCCAGCAGAAGCCATCAGGCCTGGATTGTCTGTGGTGTCCCAGAGGCTTTTTGATGCTCTCTGCTCCCCTTCCATCCCACCCCTTCCCTGAGCTGCAGACTCCAGGGCAGTGTTTCTTCTCTGTGGGACTGGGATCCCTTTCCAAGCTTTTCTTCCATAAGCTCAGCCAGGCTGAGCAGAGCAGCATCAGTCAGAGACAGCATTCAGGGTGCTGAATAAATAAAATTAGCACCCTGTACCTTTGTAGATTCTTTGTATAAAGGGCTCCTAAAAACTGTTCTGCCCTCTGCTTTAACCCATTTTGATCCCAGCAGCCCTGGCTGGGTCATGGTCCTGTCACTGGACACCCAGGATGTGTTTTGTCCCCCTGGCAGCTGGCTGAGCTCAGCCTAAATTCCCTCAGAGGAGCATCACACCTTTATCTCCAGCTCCCCTGTGAGCTGAATGCCTGGCTGAGAATGATCAAAACACACACAGACAGCATCCAGGGGCACAGAGCCTCTGGGAAGCAGAGCTCTCTGTTAGGTACCCGTGCCCTGCTCCCAGATTTCCTCTGGGAATCCTCACAGGCTGTCAGGGCAGAGCAGTGCTGACAGCTGGACATGAGGAGTGGCAGGATGGGAGCAGAGCTCTGCCCATCCCTGTCTGCCTGTGGGGTCTGGCCTGGAGCTGGTGGCATTCAGCCTTCCCCCAGGCAGCTCCCTCTCACTGCAGCCCTGCAAGCAGCACAGTCCTGCTCCTGCTCCTCTCCCACCCTTAACCTGCTCATTATTCCATTAACATTTCACAGCAGCTCCTGGCAGCTGCTTTATCCCATCACCTGGTGGCTCCTCAGCATTAACAGTGAGATGCACTCAGAATGTTCATCTGGGGCAGCTGGAGGCAGCTGGGAGCCCAGGGAATGACAGGAGGCTTCACCTTGCTCCCAAGTCCTCCTTGCCTGTGCCCCTCCCTCTGCAGTGATGTCCTTCCCTCCCCTCAGCAGGAATCCCTCACAGCATCTCTGAACAGGCCTGGGGAGCTGAAGGAATTTCATTTACTGCTTGAGGACAGAGCCAGCAGATCCTGGACCCTTCAGGCTGCTCCCTAATCCCTGAGGTGCTTCCTGCAGCTGGTGGGTGACAGGGGGAAGCACACCAGCTCCTCTTTCCAGGGCCTCAGGGAGCAGCCTCAGCTTGCCCAGGCAGGCTGCTTAGTTTAGATGATTTATCTCTCTGCAAAAGCCCCAGAAAACATCTCTTTTTTTTTCCTTGAACTTCATCTTCCACTCCCAAATAATCCAAAAGTTGGATTTTGAACCCGGACCCTGCTGGACTTTGTCATACCTGCAAATCCTGGTCTTCTGCTTGGGAATAGAAAGTTCCCAGTGATTGCCCTTTCCACGAATATTTGTGTGATCAGAAATCACGTTATGGCTATTCCCAGAAAGCAGGAGCAGTTGTGAATTCATGGAAATCCTGTGAATGCACATTTGTGGACAATACTCTGCATAATTGAGTGGCAGATTTGAAAGCCCAAAGCCCTGTTTCAGATTCTGTGGTGCAAATCCAGAGCAGCTCCAGCAGTGTTGGGTCTGCATCCTGATTTTGGAATTATTTGAGGCAGAATTGTTCATTTGGGAGAGGAGTTGGTGCCTGTTCAGGGTGCCCTTGTGTCTAGACTCACTCTTCACCCAGTGCTGTCATCAGCAGCAGCCCTGCAGCCAGAAATTTCCTCTCCCTCAGCAGCTGACAGCTGGGCTGGAATGTGCAGCCTGGAATGTGCAGCCTGGAATTTGCAGTCATTCCAAGCATCCTGTGTGCACATGCAGCCCTGTTATGCAGCCCCATTACTACAGCACACATCAGGGCTTTTTATCTTCTTTTTTTGCTTTGTTTTTATTTTTTCACCTACTAAGCCCAAAGACAGCTTCCTGTTTAGGAGCTGGATCTTCACATCCCCGTGCTTTAATGCCCTGAAAGTGGTCATTGTTTGACTCTGCCAGGGCAGGCAGAGGATGTGCTGATGTGCCCAGAGCTGTTGCTGTGTTCCAGATTTTGGTGAAGGAAGGAACACCAGACAATTCAGACTGGTGCAAAATGAGCATTTACCACGACAAGGCCTGTTGGAGCTGTGTACACTGATTAGTTTTCCCATTATTCCTGTGTTAGTTGATTAACCCTGGGTTGATGATCAGAGGTGCAGCTCTGTGCTCGTCCCTGCTCAGGGACAAGGAGGAGCACAGTCCCCTCCAAGCTGTCCCCTGCTCTGCCCTTGCTCACACACAGAGGTTCTTGCTTCTGTTTAGGGATTTTTTGGGGGCTTTGTGGCCCTCTGGGTCAAACCTGGGGAAACTGAAGAGGAACCTGTGGTGTGCAGTGTTACTGTGATGTAGACAGAAACACACAGCAACACACACAGGGGTTCAGGCAGAGAAGAAAAGAAGAACTCTCCAGTTTATTGTTGACCTCATATATATAAGTTTCTGGACAGTGATCAGAGGTTGCACAGAGAAGTTCCCACCTCTCCATCTCCACTGGTCACTGGAGAAGTCCATCAGGTGATATCTTTTCACAAAGGAATGCAAACATGATCCTTGTTTATCTTACAATTCATGAGAACTGACTCCATTACACCAAAACAAATCAGAGGGCTGATTTTCAGGGACAACAGTGCAGCCCCTGCAGTGGTTGTGGTGCCCAGGAATGATGCCCAGGCATATTCCAGCTGCAGGAAGGCTCTCCCAGCCCTGAGGAGCACAGGAGGGGTGGCAGGAGGTGACAGAGCTCCTGCTGCTGGGGACAGTGAGTGAGGGCTGGGGGAGCCTGCAGGAAGGGCACAGGGGGCAGAGCCTTGCCCTGA
>VXBS01002394.1:0-112223 GCA_013400255.1 Sitta europaea
GCTTATTTTCAAGGACAACATCTCAGTATACTAAGTTCACATTTATATAAAAGGAAAAATAGAATAGGATCTATGTTTAAATCTGCCAGGAGGAACAGTATAAGGAAATCAGTGCATGCAGCTTTCTCCTATTTCAAAGCTTTTTCTTAAGAAAATATTTATATTTTAGCAAGACAACTCAGGACCATATAAAGACAATGAAAATGAAGTTGCCTTTCCTCTAGCAACATAAAAGGGAGAGAAGAAAAGAAAGGGTTTTTTCCCCTTGTCATTGTATTCCTTGCAATTATTTCTAGCACTTTTGTTTGAGACAAGAATTGTCATCAATATAGGAACAAACTGTAGAAGTGTATTCACTATGACACAACCACTTGGCTCCTCAAAAATCCAAAGACACTTGTATTGTTTATAACAGCCTGGATGTTTATTTGTAGAAACAAGTTTAAAAGATTCAAAAAAATCAGTGTTTCAAGTAAAGTCCAAGAACATGTGTCCCTTGTAGGTCCACTTGCTGCTCTATTTCTGTTGGATATCAACATAGCATATAAATATCCCGAAACAGTAATAGGCTTGTAGGATCACCTGAATCTTATCCCTGTCTAAACCTGTTACTAAAGTATATAAACTAGGTTTTGATTCAAAAATTAATGCTTTTTCTTGTGTGAGAACTCCTGCTGCAAAGTTAGATATTAAAATCCTTAGTTGGAATATTTTTTTCATTATCCAGTTGTAGAATTTTTAACCTTTCTTACCAAAACCAAATGTTCATAACTACCAGCAGTAGAAATACCCACAAACATTGACAAATAAGGCTATGAAAGACCACCTATGTGTATGCAAATCAGTATGCAAATGAAAAATTACTCCAATGTAAAACACTCAGAATAATGAGGAACATTAACTGGTTCCAAATTCAATATAAAAGGATTTTCCAGAGACACCTTACAGAGTAATAAAAACAATCCAAACAAATGGCTGCATAAAAACTTAACAATTCAGAAAGTTCTTAATATACTTGAATTGGTAAGTTGTTTTTCACTGTGCACTTAACAATTCTCAAGAGCCTGGAAAAGTTCAACAGAAGAAAAACAAACGATTTCAGCTACCTAGAGATAAGTGTTGCAAAGCAAACCCACTAAGGACATGAAATATTTCACTGCTGCCACCACAGAAGATGTTCAGTTTTCAAACAAGGGGCAGAACTTGTATAATGTTTAAGCTCCACCAGACTGAACGCAGGTGCTATTGAACTCATGGATTTCTGAAAACTCTGGGTGTTCTGGAATCACATTACTTTTACAGGTATATTTTCCATCACTCTGAATTTTCCTTAAACTGCATTCCTAGCTCTCTTACTTCCCTCCTCCCCAGATATTCCTTATATAAAGGAGCCTTGAGCCATTATTTTGTAGCTGGTACTAGGATCACAAATGTACTACGTCAGAGCTTTAATCCTGAATGTATGGATGTGTCCCGTATGGTCCCATGGACACATGTACCTTCAGGCTCCTTAGATGGTCCCAAACTATGTCTTCTACGGTGAGGAGTGCTTCATTCTCCCAATCCCTGCTTTAACCTTCTGCAACTTGGGTGCTGTGGCTTGAACACTTGCTGGGGGAGACCAAAGCAAAAAACCTAGTTCACTTTCTTAGCCTCCTCCATGTCCTGGTGACCAGGACTTCTGTGTCCTTCCTGAGATAATTTTTATTTTCCTTAGTATTTCTTTTATTGTTGGTGTACCTAAAGAAGCTTCTTTTTCTCAGACTTACTTCTGACAGTACTTTAGCTTTGCTACCAAGATCTCTGGCTGTCGGACAATTTCTTTGTATTCCTCTCAGGTTACCTTCCACTAGTTCCACACTCTAAGCTACCTGTTTGAGTTTAAATTTGTGCAGGATATCCTTGCTCACCCATGCAAGTCTCCTGGTGCTTTTCTCTGATTTACCCTTTGTAGGGATGAAGCTTTCTTGAGCCTGGAGGATACAATCCTGGAGTATCATCCAGATATCTTGGGCCCACCTCTGCCTGTCCTTCCTAGATTCTGCACCCTTTCATTTCAACACTCTAGTCATTGGAGCCATTCCACAGTGTTTCAATGATGCCAATAAGGTTTCAGCCCAGCAGACATTGGCACATCTCATTTCTCCTGTTTATTCCCCATGCTACATATGATAGCATAGAGGCATTTAAGCTGGGACACCAGTGAAACTGGCTTTCTGACAGACGTGCCTGGAATTCCTTGTTGCAGTCCTAATGACCTGTGTAACCTCAATGAGCTCTTGCTGTCTCTCTCATCCAAAACATGAAATTAATTGGTTTAAATAGTATGCCCTACTACTTGATTTCTCTTATCTAAAGTACATATATAATCCTCAATATTAGTGTTCAGATTACATCCCTCATCTTGCTGCAGGAAAAGTGTGTTATCATTGTCCCAGTCTGATGCATTTTACGTTTTACCTCCTTAATACAATATCAAAAGGGTAAAAGGAGTCCATGAGGTGAGACAGCTCATCTAGCTCTATGGGTTGCTGTTATTCTTTTTTCCTGACATTTCTTGTTAGTTTGGGATTGTTTTATTTTTATTTTTGTTTTTAAATACTTACATCAGTATTCAAGACAAAGGTGTCTCCATAAAGAAGAGTTAGTCTTCCCAAGTTTGATCTAAAGCAGAGAGTGTAGGTACTATTGTCTCCTTTCTCCCCTTTCCAGACCAAAGGGACACATCAACACCACTTATCCCTAGAGCAGGCTATGCTGAGGAGGACATCTCATGCTCCTCTTCCAATACTGCAGCTATAACAGAGAAAAGCATTGTTAAAATTATGACAGCATATCAAAGATAATTCCCCTTCTTGGCAAAGAGGCAGAGGAAGCAACACTAGTGCACTGACTTCCCTAGGGAGAAAAATATCCATCTTATAGTTAAAACTTGCATATATTTAGGCTATTTTCCTTAATACAGAGCAGATCATCCTGAGGCATATCTTCCACAGTTCTGATCCACCTCTTCTATACCACCTATTTTTCAACCTTTCTGAAAATGTAGTTTCAGCTCCTTAGTGCCCTGCCTTTTTGTCACAAGTTTCAAATAGCAGGGAAAAAGTGAGAAAAGAAGTCTGACACAAGACAGAATTCAGTTCAGTAGGTTTGCTGTTATAAACCTCTCCCTTTGCATGGTTTATAAAACAGAGAAATTTAAATATCTCATAACATCCTTCTGAGAAATCACTATAATTACATGTTTTCTCATAAATATTTACAAAATCCAGGTCCAGCAAGCAAGATACCATAGTTCTGATCCAGTACCTTTTAAAGTATTCACTTGTTAAATAAGTGTGTGAGGGGGAGAAAAAAAATATTAATATCTGTTCAAATAATGAGTGAGAATCTGTTTTCCATTGTGCCATTCACATAATTTTGTGTGTGACCAAGAGGGAGTGCTGGTCATCACAGTTCAAGACTAAAATCAACTGTAGACTGCATATTAGTAGGCAGTGTCATCTATGAACCTGCCTGTGGCTGAGTTACCTCATTTAGCAATAGGTAACCTCAGTTTAAGGTCACTTGCAAAGCTTGGTAGAGACTTTTGTACACAGACTGTGGCTTAAGAAACCCAAACAAGCAGTTCCCTAAACCATACACAGCATCATAAACTCTACATAGCAAACATACTAAAAATAAGTAATTCCCCTTTATCTTCAGTCTTTGTTTGGGATTAGAAGTGGTTGCATTTATTACTTATAAAATTACTTGAGTTGAAAATAGTGCATATTAGGCTGAACAGGTCACAGGTTCTGTTGTCAAAGGAAATGGGAAAGAAAAAAATCCAGTATCAGCCCCCTTTTCCACACACATTTCTTCCCTTGTTTACTATGGACTCACACTCCCTTTTCTTTCTCTGAGCTTTCTCCTTGTTAAATATCTGTGATTGTTAAACAATCTTAAGATGACTCAAATGTGTGTGGGAGTTTGTCTTTTTTAATTAAATAAACCTTGCAGTTACCAAGCAGCAAAGCAAACTACAGAAAAAGAAAAGGATGTTGCAGCAAAACCTTTTTCAGTCCTGTGACCAAAAAGAAGAAAATAATAAAAAAACACCCCATGCATCTTTCATTAAGATTCTAAAATGCTCTCCCATTGATCTAATTACTATCCTTGCTAGTAAAATGCTCTGCTATTTTTGTTAGACTAGCATATCTCAAGGAAAAAAAAGCCTTAAAGAAGCATGAAAACAAAAGGAAAACAAAAACATAGTCACAAGATGCATTTTCACTGGCTGTGAAAGACACTCCAAAATGATCTGTCTGGTCACAGAATGAAATTTCCTCTTTGAAATTCATTAAGTCAGACACTATCAGCCCAATCCTGCAATTCTGATTCAGGCAAAACTGTCATTGACATCAGTGAAAGCTTTGCCTTTATGAAAAAGCAAGAACGAATTTCAGGACTGGAACCTAGTTGTGTTTCATTTCATTACCATCTTATTTCACAAACAAAAACTCCATTAAAATCAGAATGATATTCTAATTTAAAGGAAAAACTGCATATCCACAGAACACAAACCAAGCATGGTATGAATTGCAGTGGAATTTTATCGTGGCCTTTATTTTAACTTTCCGTTAGATGTCAGGACTGTGCAAAAATCAACATATATTTTCTTTATGAGTGTTGGCTTCTCTCAAAGTGATTTATGAAAACAGATCTGCTGCTAGAAGTGCTGTAGGGTAGACAGAAGGTTGTAGGGAAAATGCCAGCACACTAAAGAGACTAAGGGAAAATAAGAAAGAACAACACATAAAACAAAGCAGTAAGCAGTATAGGAATATTCAAGTATTTAATATTTTTTTAAGATATTACAAACACTAAAGAAGCTGTCCCATTTATGCTTAAATTAAAAAAAAAAATCTAACAGCTATTGCATCAGAGGGAATTTCTTTCAGAACTCTGCTAAATTTGGGAATATAGATCTTCATTTTTCTCTTGCTCTTCATATGTCTTGTATATGCAAGTCAAACTAGAAGCTAAGCCTGATTATTGTGAAATTAGCATAGATGATAGAGATGCAAAATCATACTCGGTGATACTCTGGAAGAACATTTTGTTAAAAAGATTTTGCAAAACTAACTGATTAATAACAAATATCAATAACTTAATTTTTAATCCTGAGAGTAGAAGCTTCTGAAATACATTTGTCTTCAAGAAACTGCTGAATTTCTGTCATAAAACTATTGAATCCTCTCTCAATTTTAATTTACCCAAGCACGTCTCCTGTTAAGAAGTATGAAAATTTTAATATTACAGTTCAAAAGTAGACTACATGCAAGACTAGAATTATAAAGCCCCAAATCTGAGACTTCTCATTGCCTGATCAGGAACAGTTAGATCTTCCATTCATAAATTTATAAAATATCTCAAGTTGGAAGGGACTAATAAATATCAAGTCCAACTCCCTCCTCCTCAAGTTTCGTGATACTTAGGTAGAAACATAACAAATCACAGTCTAAGACCTAAAGAAAAAGTGGCATAAGTGACACTAATTTAAGGATTCACTAACTCTTTCAACTACATGGAATAAGCACATTTATATTTCCTACAGCTCCCTGCTTATATCAACCCCAAGAAATCAACCTACCCCAGAGTTGAATACATGGGCACATGCAAGGGGGCTGACAAGCTCCTATAGTGCATGTTCAATGTTGTGTTCACTAAGCCAGCTGGACCCATACAGTGAATCATACCCAGAATCTGCAGAGCCTGGCAGACGTCACTTTATTGCCACATAGAGAACCTGATTGTCTACTGAAAAAGTAGTCAAATCATTCTTCCTCCTCAAATGTTTCTCAGACAGAAGCTTTCACAGATATTCTGTCATGCTGCTTGTCAGTATTTATTTTACTATTAATATTATATAAGCAATTATTTGAAGACAGAAAATTCGCATTCACTTTTCCTAACTGAATTCTTCCTAGATCAGTATAAAGTACAATACTGTTGATATACTTAATAACACTTGCAAAGTAAACTCAAAAATAGTTGTGGGTGTATTTCAGACCTCCCATGCCTGAAAGCAATCACTATATATCTCTCATTTTTGTTTAAACTTTGCCTCCAATAGCATTCTCCTAGCCATGAAGCTGCAAATGTCAAAAAAGCCATCTGTACCTCAAACAAACTACAACCAGAATGGGGAGTCATAAGAAAATTCTACAGGTTTATCTGCCCCAACAACCTCACCACAATCTAAGAAGATTCTTTTTGGAATTGTTTCAATCAGAAAAGAGCTCTAAGGTCATCAGGCACAATCATAGTCGTCAACACTCTGTCCACTTCCACAGGATGTCAAGCATTCACAGCTCAGGTTTTTACACCCCAGAGTCACACACTTTTCTAAAACACAGATATGGTCATCAGCTCAATAATTGCTCTAAAATTAAAGTTACCATGCTTAAATCTGCAAGATCTGGTCAAGCATTGAGGAAACTGTATTGGCCTTGGAATGACACCTGGAAAAACCATGCATTGTTCACTCTTTTAAAAGCCAAGGTAACACAAGAAGACAGAGAATGTTGCTTGCAACTACAAGAGTCATTAGAACTTTTTGTTACAGAATATCTTAGTATCACACGTTTAAGATTCATGTCACTTTACTGAATGTGTGAGACATTTTAAAATATGAATACAACAAAATATGCAGCGCATATTACAAAAATATAAATCTAAAGAAAATATCTGTGTGGGTATCTTAGTTATTCTGTACACAAAACCAGGTTTCCAGGAGGTTTCTTTAAAAAAAAAAAAAGAAATTTAAAACAAAAAACGTCTGAGAGGACAGAATAAAGTTTAAAGGCTAGCAAGAAAGTTTTTGCTAAATATGTCTGTTTGGAAATCTGCTCATTACAACAAAAAACTTCATGAATTTCAAGAAAACATTCACTTGGTAATGTCAGGAAAAAAATACATTTGAATTATGTTTCAGATACAGTTCTACTCTTTGGACAGTCTTCTAAGTAAACATTTCTTTCAGTATTGTTTGATATAATTTTTTTCTTTTTTTTTAATATATCCATTTTCACCATGTATTTTTATTTGCTTTAGGAGGAGGCAGAAATAAAGCTTAAGAGCAGTCTGATCTTTTCAGCAGTTATTTCATCATGTATAAATGGATTATATTAAGATTTATGAAAACACCAAATAATGATTTTTAAAAATTTTTAAATAATATATTGCACATCAATTTTTTTTTCTTTAAAAGGTAAATTGAGGCAGTTAGTTATTTTGGAGACACATCTTTCCCTCTTTTGCTTTATTGCTCATATGTACAATAAAGGCCATTTTTCCAAAATACACTGTAAAGCAGACCCATGTTAAGGAAATAGCATTGGAGAAACAAAAAATCCTGACAGTTGTTACTGGACAAGTAGAACCTTCAATAAACTGTTTTCATATGCAACCCACAGAAGTTATCCCCATATGGAGCTGTGTTTCTTTCTGCTCAAGTTCTGCCAAGGAGTACCTAAAGGCATTTGCTGCATGTGTAGCAGTGCTCCTGCCTATGGGCAAGTCAGTTGGCCTCTTTAAGGTCCTTTTCAACCCAGCTATTCTATGGCTCTCTGAACTGTGTGACCAACATGTTAGTATTAATTCTTGAAGTAGTGGTCTGCCAGTCTCTATTTGGCCTGTTCAGACAAACTAAAGCCTACCTTTGTGTACTATATTAAAAAGTGCAAAGAAATTTCTTATTATGGGAATCATAAACACAGGAAATCAAAGGACACTGCTACAAATCAGCCCAATATTTCACTGTACAGTTTACTGTTACAATAATGATCCAATTAGATCCAATAATGCTGAATCCCACTAACATATTTTCAATAAGCTTCACAGCCCTAGGAAACAGTTGTGTTTTGCTAAGGCTGCAGTGCAATGCTCCTATTCTGGAAGCAGGAAGGCAGAGATTTCAGCCACCCAGATGAAAATTTGCTTTGTGACTGTTACAGTCTCAGAACTGGGAACTGTCACTATTTCAGCTAACACACAACACGGTCTTCGTGATCAGAAGGTTAAAAAAAATATTCTTTTTATTAGGTATGGTTCTCCCTTATGTACAATTTTACACAGACCAATGTGATTGGTGAAACAAAGGCAAACTTCTTAAATCACATTGGTCAAACAGAGGAACATCAAGAAGAAATCCCTCTTGTCAGAAGGAATGAATGACATAAATACTATTACAAAAACATTCTGTCATGTTCATCACACTTCTCTGGGAAAGAACATCAGAAAAATAAAACGTCAGGCTTGAAACCAGACTACAGGGAAACGCAGTACCACCTGCAGCAGGTGAAGATCTGCCACTCTTGGTCATTTTGCAAGTCTGATGCCCTTTGCCTGCCCGTGGTAAGCTATGACTTCATCCAGATGTAATGCTGCAAAGCTTTCTGTTTCTAATTGAGCTTAGATGCTGCTCAACACCCTTGACCAGGCATCCTGCTAAACACATCAGAGAAATCACTTAACACCCTTTCTTTTTTAAAGGATTTTACAAATTCATAGCACATTAACAGCTTTCCCAGTTACATACTACTTGGAAATTGGCAGTTAGGCAACACACTGTCAGTAATCTGAAGTGTAACACCATATGTCAGATCTATTAGAATTAGCAATAACAAGAGATAAACATTTACAATCTCCAACGTGCACATGCTCCTGAGCATGCAGGGAGTCAGTATGAATTTTTATGAGCTGTGAAGATTCTACGTGGCCTTGGTGAAATAATACATTAAAACTCATTACTGGTATCCATGCAAAAAAAAAGGGAGGTCATTTAGTGTTGCTTGCATTTCCCTCCTTCTATCCCTCCACTGAAAACCCAATGAAACTGGGAACTCTCTTCATAAGTTCTTATAAGCCATGAAAAATTGCAGCATTGTTTTCTCTTCAGGTAGACCATTTTGGGAATTTGGTAGATTTTTGATTATGTTGACAAATTTCAATAGTGAGAGAGTATTAACAAAAAAAAGAACTTAGTCCACTAAAGAGCAGTTTTCCCAGATTAAATGAAGCACTTTCAGCAGCTTTCAGCTGCAGTTCAGCTTTTCCATTAGACTTTTTCTATCATTTTACTGGTGAGCTATGAAGGGACCTGGCCTGCATTTATGCAAAGCTCAGTCACAGCTCTTCTTTCAGAACATTTAACTAGAAACATATACAAATAGTTATGTTTCTTCAACAGACTAGGTGGTGCTACCTTCATGTTTAACAGAAATATATATATATGCACACTCACTACCTAGAACAGGAAGATAAAAAGAAGTAATTATTTATTCAACTTCTGGTTTCCAGAGGAGAAAATCATCTTAGATATGAAAATCTACAGAAAAAGCAAGATATTTTCCTGGTCAGTTCACCTTGGCAAAGGTGACAATTTTTATGCATCTATTTAGTGTAATTCAGAGTTTGGTGAAAGATATCTGGAAAAATATCTGGAAAATAATCTGGTACTGAAGGCTAATCTGAGTCCATATTTAAGTGTTTTCTTAATTTCACAGGCTGTTTTTGTATGCCACTTTCAGGCTTTATCTGTAGGCACTTCAAATCAAGAAAAATCTCAGTTATTTTTATGACCTGGCAAGGTCTAGACATCATTATCTTGGGAGAATGGCCCTGCCTTAGAGCTAATCAGTTAAAGGTAATAGTACAAGCTTTTCCATAAACAAATAGATCCAACTCATTATGAATAACTTGTTGTTTGTTTCACTATCTGTAAAGCAAACTATCTCAGATAAGGCATATTAATCACTACCAGGCATAAATTACTGTTGACTTTGACAAGTCATCAATGAAAAAAGAAAAAGTATGAAAACATATGTCAAAATTGTTCTCTTAAGACAAATTCCTTCCTCCCAGCAGTAAACACAAACCCTTCAGAAGTCTCTGACAAGCATCTACACCTGAAAATAGTGAGCATAAGACCCAGTCCAATACAAATCTCATAAAAGCTATCTATTCCATAGGAATAAGAACAGCCCAGGTTGGAAGGGAACTTGACAGATCATCTGGTCCAGCCTTACATGGGAAAGGAAGTCTAGATGAGATTATTTAACATCCAATTACATCCTGAAAATCTTCAGTTATGAGAACAGATGATGATCACATCCCTGAGGAGGCTGCCGCCAGTATCTCAGCATTTTATGAGATATTTACAGCATTCTGAAACTCTTCCCATTTGCCTTCATTCAATAAATAATAGATGTTAAATAAACATTCACAGTTTGTAACACAAAATAGTTGTGTCTTAAAAACTTTTCTGAATGATATGCTGATAGAGGAAAACAGGTACACTAAGCCATCTTCCTTACTGCATTCTAATGTCTATTGAGACAAGCTCCTTGCACGTATCTCGTTTTCAGAGAAAATGCTCCAAAGAACTGAATTTTTGCCTTTCTTGTAGCTGGAAAGAAATTCTGGTTTACTGTAATTCCAGGTTCCAAATGTCTCATGGTTGCCCAGGTGTTTCCTGCCCGCTGGCTTTGCAAGGTGCCCACACTGCATTTAACTTCAGAAATTCATTTATATCTGCAACCTCACTATAAAGGATATTATGTCTCACTACTGCCAATAGGCATGAAGTAGCTTTGCTATTAACTCTGGTAACTCAACAAGTTTTTCCATTTTACATTTGTTTCACCTAATGGCCTTCATTTATTCAAAGTGATTCCCACAGGTATCCAGGCATGCATAATAATGAAAAAACATTTTTCTGAAGTAATAGTCCATAATACACTACTTTTAAGAAAGAGCACTGTGAAAGAAGGGTCATGCTGGTTATATTGAATTGAAGTTTTTTTAAAAGCATACTCCTTAATCTCAGCTTTAAATACAACCATTTAAATGAAACATAATGGTAAAACATAACTGCCAAGAACACATTTCTAAACCCATTTTTTACATTTCTAAATAAATTTTTAAACACTTTACACTTCATGCTGCATGGACTACATCATTATAATAAAAATATTCAGTCTCATTTTAGTATTGAAAGAAAAATAAACTCCATAGTTGAAGTCTGGATTCTTAATAAACACTGCTCAGATATTTGAAACACAATGTTTTATCTTATTTTTCACTGACATCAGAGTTCACTCCATTCACTGCTTATCTTTGTGAGGTACTGAAACAGATTGTGAAAAAAGTAAATAGTTACTATTGCCTGAGCAAGTAAAGAATTGAGATGCTTTCAAGAATCAATATGAATTAGCTTGGATTTTCTTTATACTGATTTTGTATTACCACTTTTTCATGAATGCAGAATGTATCTTGTTTTCTTTAGTGCAAACAGAGCTTCTGAACTATGTCAAAATTTTCTGCTGAATCCTGTTCGAACTAAGTCTAGGTAGCAGTCATCTTTTTCCTAAATGTGTTTTGATCTGTTGACAAGAAATGTCATAAAAGCTTCAACCCTTCCACCTCAATTAAAAGATTTTGATGAATGAGATATTTTTGTGAAGAGTTTATTATACAGGAAAAATATCTTGGATCTTCCTCTAGCAGGAGTATCTTGATATTAATGAAAAAATTAGTAATATTTCCAGCAGATCAGGTCAGCTTGAAAATCTTATATATTAGTAGTATTTCACACATAGGATTTGTTCTTTACATCCATCATTGGGGTGGTACTCAATGAGCCGGATGGATCTCACATCTACATTCAGTTATGCCAAGATAAGAAAGAATTTTTACTCCCATTTTAAAGTTTGGAAAGTAAAAAGAAATAGCAAAACTATAGAACAGATTTTGAAAATAACTATACACATCTTCAAGATTAGACATTATGATCTCTAAAACATTTGAAAACTCTTCAATTTGTCAATTAAAAACACAGTTCTCTTTTCCTAAAATTGATATGAAGCAGTGCTACAGAGACAAGAACAGAACTGTTGATAGCATCAGTTTCTCTCTGTATTCCTGAAGACTGCATCCTAACCCTACTGAGGCCTAGAAAATGCACAAAAGATTAATTTGCTTTTTGCCATTACTGCATTCCTGCTCCCTTGGTAATAGGCCTCATATTGTTAGATATCCTAATAGCTGAACTGACATGCTACATTTGTAATGCAAAGCTATTTACATTTGTACTGCATTTTTTCATCCAACTTCCTTTATTCCAAGGAAGAGGTCACAAAAATCCAATGTAGGATTACTCATCATCCAGAGACTATTTGAGTTCTGTACATTTGTGTCTCCAGATTGAAAGTATGAATCACTCTTTAACATAATTTCTGCATATAGACCACAGCTCTTTATCAGGAAGAATGAATGAATTTGAATTTGATCCATCAGGGCCTCATCTGTTCCAAAATCTCACACTCAATACAACTGGCATACTTTTCATCTGCATCTCTTATTTCCTGAGCTGACATACAGGACCATTTCTTTAAAAATACCCAAAAGATACTCTGATGACAATTTCAGCAAGAATAACCCTTATTGAGAATTAAGAATGAAAAATACAGTTTATGCACAATTGAAACAGAGATGATAAATTAACCTAGTTAATTCTTCTAGCGTCTCTGGGATTGCTCAGGGTTCAAACTGAAACTTCAGTATTTAATAGATACTAATAGTACTTTCACCACAGTTTTATGATTTCAGTTGAATCTGAATTTTCTTGTCTACATCTGTCACTGAAATAGACTTGCTTCAAGTTCTGCCTCTCCTCAGGAAAACAACTAAGGTGCAAAATTAGACAAGAAACATCATTCAGAATTAAGAAACTCGATACTCCAGGTGAGATTGCAGTTAACATATAAGCAGAACCAAGATATTTTCCAGTGAAAGAAGATTCTTAATTCAGGAGAAACCCTTCTTCATTAACGACTTGGATGGAAGACTCAAAGGAGCACTAAGCAAGCTTGCTGATAATACTAAACTGGGAGGAGTTGTCAGCTCCCTTGAAGGCAGAGAGACCCTGCAGAAAGACCTCAAAAAATTAGAGGGCTGGTTAGTCACCAACCATATGAAGTTGAACCAGGGAAAGTGCTGGATTCTGCACCTGGGATGGGGCAGCCCTGGCTGTACAGACAGGCTGGGGAATGAGATGCTGGAAAGCAGTGCCACAGAAAGGGACTGGGAGTCCTGGTTGAACACAAGTCAGCAGTGCCCTGGCAGCCAGGAGGGACACTCGTGTCCTGGGGAGCACCAGGCACAGCATGGCCAGCTGGGCAAGGAGAAGTCCTGCTCTGCTCTGCACTGGGGCTGCCTCACCTTGAGTGCTGGGGGCAGTTTTGGGCACCACAACTGCAAGAAAGAAATTAGAGAGCATCCAAAGGAGGGCAATGAGGTTGGTGAAGGGCCTTGAGGGGAAGCTGTATGAGGAGCAGCTGAGGTCACTTGGTCTCTTCAGTCTGAGAAGAGGACACTCAGGGGAGACTTCAGTGCAGTCTTTAACAGGGAAAATAGAGAGGCAGGCATTGGTCTCTTCAATCTCATGACCAGTGACAGGATGCAAGGGAATGGCCTGAAATTGTGTTAGAGGTTAGATATTAGAAAAACATTTTTCATTCAGAGGCTGGTTGGGCACTGGAAAAGGCTCCCTAGAGAAGAGGTCACAGCACAAGCCTGAGAGAGTACAAGAAGCATTTGGTCAATGCTCTCAGGCATATGGTGTGACTCTTGGGATGTCCTGTGCAGGTGTGCAGGTCCAGGAGTTGGAATCGATGACCCTCATGGGTCCCTTCCAACACAGAATATTCCATGATTCTGTGATTGCCAGTTTTCAATAGGCTAAAACTATGAAATTCGTGAGAACTTGACATCCCACCAACACACATAGAACTACCCTTCACTTGTTCTGTTTTGTAGACGTAGAAAGGATTTTCCCTCTGAAGTAAATAGGTTTTTTTGACACTACAAGTACTGTACTGTGAGCATGTAAAGCTATAAATTTCCATTTCCTCTGACCCCCTTATCTTCATGTCTCAAAACATCCTCAAGGATACTGTCATTCAGAAATTTACAAAACTTAGAAACTTTTAGAAACTGTTTGTTTTCAATCCATTAGCTAAATCATTAAAGCTACAGTAAAATGTAGACTATGGAGACTCACTGCTGTAACTGTGATATGCAAAAACACCCTCCAAAATACAAATCAGAAAGGAAAAAACTTTTTATTCATAGAGCAGGACACATTTTCTTCTCCATGAGATAGGACCAAAAAGTCCTTCATGTGCCTGTGTTTTGCAAGCACCCACTCAAGGGCAAAGCAGATAATTTCTGAGTGCACAACACATGCATGATCTAAGTGAATGGGAGTCTCTGAGTACAGTACCTCTTCTATATCCCAGCAGCTATCCTCTTCCAGTGTTTATACTAAATCCCCAAAATGTTTTCATCTACTAATGCAAACCCCATATGAGGGCAATGTCTTTCTTCACATTAGGAGAACATTCGTTTAAGTTAAGCATGGAAATAAAAATCTTAATTCTGCTGTGATTTTATATTGCTTAATGACTTTACTACAAGCGAAGAAAGAATTGCACTTCTATAAATTTTGCATGCAGCCCCTGGTCTTTTCTGAAATTCTTTATCTAAGTTCATATGTTTTCTTTATTAATAAATGAAATAAAGCCTTAAGTTTCATATCAACTTTATATCTACACCTCAATTAGAATTAATGTTATATTGAACTAAAAGTGCAGCCAAGGATGTTACATTTAATATATGAAACCTATATATCACTAAAATAGAATGTTTTTATGATTCATTATCACTTTATACTTCCCAAGAGTCTTTCAATTTATGTTGTAGTTATGTCAAAAAAGGACTTAAAAATTTTAACATTGTCTCCACTCAATGATAATATAACAGACATAATAAAAGTTAAATATTTGAAATTAAGGTATAATTAAGGTATAAACATTTTCAGTAATTAATTCAAGATGGGGTTTTTATTTCTTTTGAATCATATTTAAGATAAAACTAAATGCTGCAACATATTCAAGCATATGCTGTAGTGTATTTATGCATGTGCACACAAGTCACAAATACACATCTGATTCAGGTCGTGCAATAGTTAATAAAACAAAAAAGAAACAAAACACTATCTATGGCTAAGTAGTACGAGCTGCCTGTCATATCTGTCCCCCACCTACAACTTGACAATAACCAGAGCAGGATAGTACTCCAGCCTCATTTAAGTGTCTGGCCATCACTCTCACCTCCCGCTGTTAAAGCATCTAGGAGCACTGAGTTCAGAACTTCTGTAATTGGATCATCCAGGAGCAAAATAATTGCTATGCTGGACCAGAAAGCTGTCAAAAATAAGCTGAAATAAAAACCAGCTGCTGTTTCAGACTTTTATTATTCACTTAAATAATGTTGCAAGTCAGTTCAACGAGATTCAGTTTGTTATAGATGCTTTAAAGGTGAGTTGCATCATGTGAATGATCAGCACTTACATCTAGGAAATACTGGGTGTTGAACAGAGATTTAAAACCAAAGTTTACTAGATATAGATTAAGATTTAGTTCATAAAAACAAATACACTGGAAACTTGATTAGTACCTTTGAGGCAAACCCCTTTGATTACAAATTGGAGAGGAAAAAGTTTCTCTAACACTATATTCCAGCATGTGTAAGTTACAGAAGCAGCAGTTAACATTTAAATCTGGGATTTTTTGAGACAAATAAAAAGCAAAAAATATCTTTAATAGTATTGGTTTTTAACAGCCTATCCTATAACAACTAAAACTCCTAATAGAAAGAATATATATGAAGTCACATCTTAAGGGATGAAACAACATATGTTTAATAAGTGCTACTTTACAGCCAATATCTGATTGAGAGTTATTACTGAAATAACTTCTTCACCATGACAGTAACATACTCTGCCTTAAAAATAATCAGAAATATGTATGCTGTTCTCTGCAACACTCAACAGTAATGTGCTAAATGTACTAGTCCAATAGTTTCCCTCTGCTCTTCCTCTTAAAGGATTACAATGAAGTGTTTATCTGATGAAACCAAAGATGAGTTATGGGACATGGATACTTGAAGGCAGCATTGCACAGATCTCAGATTCACAGATCAGGTCAGGACAATCATCTTCACAGCTCTACGTAGACAGCTGTTGACTTTGAATCATATCCAGCTATATAGATTCTTGTCAGTAGATAAGAGGATTTTGAATTCAGTAAGTACATGCGAATGATCAGTTAGACACCAAATTTAACTTAAACCCCACATTTTGTATAAGTTATTATAAAACACATTCTCAAACAAGGCAAAACTCTAAGTATTTCATGTAATCATTTAGCATAATAGCATCATCACCCTTAAGAATCTGACCATAAAGCAGTACTGACCACCACTGAACCACATTCCAAAGTGTCACATCTACAAAACTTTTAAATACTTGCAGGGATGGTGTCTCCACCACTTCCCTGAGCATCCTGTTCCAATGCTTGACTTTAGAGATTAAATTTTTCCGAAATCCAAGCTAAAACTCCCCTAACACAATTTGAAGCCATTTCCTCTTGCCCTATCACCTGTTACTTGGGTGAAGAGACTGACCTCCACCCTGCCACTGGTGGAATAGTTAGAGTGAGAAGGTCCCCCTGAATCTCCTTTTTCCCTGTTTAAACACCTCCATCTCTTTCAGTCAATCCTCATCAGACCAGTGCTCTCAACCTTCACCACATTTGCTGCCATTTTGTGGACAGCATATCTATGTCTTTCTGGTAGTGAGGGGCCCAGAACTGAACACAAGATTCAAGGCGTGGCCTCATCAGTGCAGAGTGCAGGGATACAATCACTGCCCCAGTACTTCTGGCCACACTATCTAGTGCAGTCTACAGTACAATAGTCTCAAAACTATGTCCTATATGCATTTGTCTTTAAAGCACATATGCTGAAGAACAGCCCTGCATGTGCTATTCCTAGAGAAGTGAGGTGCAAAAGGCAGACAAACTTGTTTTAAAACATGAGTTAAACAAGGCACCTTGAAAAGTCAATGAATTTAATTTGTTCCCATTTTCTAATATTGAAGAACTTTCTGGGTGCAAAGTGCCTGGCACAGCTTTATTGTTACTGAAAGTTTATGTTTTCAAGACTCACATGATATTTTCAAACTATATCCCTTTAAGTTATGATACATGATCAGCTCACCCCTTCCTCCTTTCCAGAAGAATGAGGCAAAGAAAAATACTCATTAAAAGAATGGCCAAATAGTTGCATTAAGTGAATCAACAAAACAGGAGTATCTGTTTAAAATTATGTCTCTCAGAGCTTTCCTAGACAACCTCCCCATATAAAACAATTTGCCACACACAAATCAAGTCCGGATAATAAGTTCAGAGTAGCACACCTTCAAAAAAACCCCAGTGGTCAATTATTGAAACCATCTTCTCTCACTGTCAAGCTACTGTTAGGCAAAAAATATACAGCATATCTTTACACAGTCCTCAGCTTTAGTTGTACAGTTGAATTTCAGAGGACATTATGTGTGCTCATGGAAAAGCTTTTGTGTTTGGCTCAGAACTAGAGTTATCTAAATAGTTTTCATTTAGAGTAAAATCAGAAAGAAAAACAACAATAAACAGCTCCTAGAAATAATTCGAAAATATAGGCACAAACCCAATACTGATTTAAGAAATGCTGTATTAACACCAACAAATAGTCATGTTCAAGATTTCTCTCATATTTGCTTCCTCTCACATCTGTGTTTCAGAGATGAACAGCACTAGCTAGAGATGTATAAGTAGGAAGCATTAGGTAAGAGCAAAGCCAAAGTCTATCAGTTTGTTTCGGGGAAAAAAACCAAATAATTAAACGTGATCTTTTTCAAAGGTGTGACAGATACTGCAAACATGAAATAAGGAACAAGACAGTAAAAGCTTATGTTAGGAGGCAGATTGATTTGGGAATTAATAGAATGCAATGAAACAAATGGCAAAATAATAGTAACATGGGAAGTCAAATAAACATTTCCACCTTTTTCCTAATAGAAGTCATTATTACACCTCAATGCAAATGATCCAGTCATCCAAGCCCTTATAAACAAGTCAAAATATGTTATCAAGCACTCATTCTATACAAAAATTACTATAAAACCAGTGTAATGTAATTGATTATCACAAAAATAATACATTTTACAGTAAAATAAATTGCTGAAATAGGTCAATAGATGTAAAAATGTGTTTAAGAAAAGCTACTTAGGAAAAAGCGGGCAAAAATAGTTTGGCTTTCATTCACAACTCTGAGAATCAGTTTTGAGCAACAACTGTTATAAAGAAACAGCCAGCTACCATACTAAGCTTGTCCAGGTCTTACATTTTGGAATCACTTTCCAGATCATTATAAAGGATCCACTGCAACCCACTTAAGTCATACAGGAATTCAAAGTGTTATTGAACGTTTATACAGCTCATAATATCCTTACTAGACTTATGTCCTTTCTTTATCCTTATGATACATGTATCATGTACACTCAGCAGAAGCAGAACTGAACATGAACCACAGCAAGAGAGAGAACAATCAGTGGGATATTTCTCCACTATTCTATTTAGTATTTACTCTCTCCCTAAACTCATATTTGTGTTTCTTATCTCCCCAGACATACTGCAAAATCTGCATACTCCCAAGAAGAACAAGAAAAAAGCTGGAAAGTATGGCAGGATAAGAAAATCTGTGTCCAGCTTTAATTCCTTTCGTTTTACATACACCTGCTGTCACTATGACTTTGCTGCATCTGTTCATGGCCACTGAGAAGTGCTTTTAGAAAGTAGTTTGGTTTGGGATTTTGGTGGGGTTTTTTGAATTTTAATGTATAATACCCCAATATTATAGTAGTCCAGCCCCAACAGATTTCAAAAATATCCATCTAAACCCTTTCTTTAAGCACAAAAAACAATACACCCTAAAATATAAAACATAGAGGTGTCCTCATAATAATCTGCTCACAACAAGACCCACAGATTTTCAACTATATTAAAAAATAGTCTCAACCCATATTGTGTTTTACAAATGCAACCAATCATATTCTAGCATCAAAATCCATGGGAGTTAATTTGCACAGGTATAATATGCTTCTCTGTTATTTTTTTGCATGCAAAACTATCCCATGGGTGAATTTTTAAAAAAGCCACTCAAGCAAACAGAAGAAACAGAATGTTTCACACCAGGAAAATGGCAGAATGCTCTGGACATTTAAGAATTGTTCTGATATGATTACAGGGAGTAATTAAATTTTTTTTAAAGAAAGGAGCAGGACTAACTAGCAGGAATGATCTCCCTTGAGGCTCGAGCCAGTGAAGCACTCACAGGGCCACTGACTCCAGCAGAACAGCTCACTTGCAATGAGCTAAGCAGAGTTAAACAGATTGAACCCTTGATTAACAAATGGAACTAAAAAAAAAAAAGTCTGAAAATAACTTGCAAATCTTTCTGCTTTTGATTGTACTGTGTACACAATGGTTCGTGGGCATTTCTGGCATTTCTAGAATCTTTATAGAATGTTCTGATGTTTTTTTATAAAACAGAGAGAAAATACTAAGTTCGTTTTGATTCTTATTTTCTAACAGAAGTTATAAGCATATAAAGAGAAGATCAGATCTTGCTCCAAGGCAGTCAAGATGCCACAGAGAACAGATCAGGTATACTTCAGAACTTCTTTTCAGTGATGACTACTTTTGGAGTACAAACTTATACTGTATTTACATCCTTGCTTAGTTGTCTTCCTATAAAGTGAATGCATACAGACACTTTTTGTAACCATAATAAATAATATTTAACAATAATTTTATATTTCAATATCAGACAACTTGGTCTTTTTATCTATATACCTGTTATTTACAAGATAGTGAGGGTTTTCATGTGATATATTATTCCTCTGAAATAAAATTTACATATTACACTGAAATAACTCAACATTGACCCAGATCTTACACTAAGACTAAAATACAGACCATTTATCTGCATTTTAATTCTGTTATTACCATAACCCACCTCTTCAGATATTGGTGTCTCATATAGATTAGCACAGATCTAAGGATGATGATGGATAAAATTGTTGCCAGTGGAACTCAGGAACTCCATCCGACTTATGAGAGTTAAGGCTTAAGGTAGAAGATGTTCAAGGAAAAATATCTGAAGTAAAATGCATGCAATCTGGTGTTTCACAGTTTGTTAGGACTGAAAGTTTAATTAACCATGAATTAGAAACAACTTCTTTGTATGCACCCCAAAATAAAATGCAAGGGCCAACAGTTCATCAAAGCAAACTAAAAAGTCTATTTATTTTAGTCATCCCAAGTCTTGTTTTTGAGGTAATAAATTTTCAGCTTTGCATGTTTTTTAGAGAAAACTGTCTGGTAAATGATCTCATACAGACTCCACTTTGTTTTCAGAGACTGAAATACATTTCTAAGCCTTTACTTGCTTGTTGAGGTGTATTGAACAACTATATTTTTATTTTTTATGAAGTTACTCTCATGTTTTAAAAATGACCTTTCTATTTTAGGACTGTGTTTATCGAAAAACATTTATTCTATTTGTGGTTTTGTGTTTAGTAATAGGTCAAAGCCTCTGGGGTTTCACACTTGAATGAATTACATCCTGGGGAATCCTGTGTACTGAGAAAGCCAGACTAATTAACATAATCAAACATGTCTCAGTAAAACCAGTATCTAAAACTACAGTGATGTCATAACCCATCACAACACCCTCTTAAAATCTAGAATGTACAAACTGGCAATACAAGTGTGGTAAGGGCTACATACATAACGTCTTTTGTTCCTTGCCATTATTATGTGGGTTTCAACTGTCAGTTTGGAAGCCAATTTTATAAGAAAGTAAATAATTCTGTTTCTGAATATATCATCATAAAACATTTTGGGTTCATAGATTCACATGTTTTAACATTGGAGCCATGGCTGACTTGAACTAAATCTTAAGGATCATCAGATATTACCCAGTGGCTTCTGGACCAAACACAGATCATACAAGTGACCAAGATCTAAAGCCTTTAAAGGAGATCAGTTCTGCTCCCTCTTTAGGTATTTCAATCATTTAATTGCTTCAAAGTAAAATTATTCTTCTTCTATTCTGAATTCATCTGTTACCAGGTTCCAGTCTTGCCAATTTACTAACTCTAATTATTTTAAACGTTAAAGTTTTTACCTTGACTTCACAATTGGTTTTACTTCATGCAGGTGTCTAAAGACCTTTCAGGTTTTTACATGATGAAGGTTAATCTTACAGTAAAAAAAAGTTGTTTTCTTTTACTGTAAGATTATTTTTAAAAAATTCTTGTAGTTCTTTTCAGAAATCTTTCAAAATTTTCAGCTGCCTTTTTACAGAATGATTAAACATACTGAACCATAATGTGTTTTTGATTTGGCATACTAAAATGATAACAATAACTTCTCATGACCACAACTACGATTAGTTTGTCTTAATATTCCAGAATAATGCTATCACACCAAAAAGCACATTCATTAATCCTTTCACCCATATATGCACTTTGGTTTCTCTGTGTGAATAACTTGAAATAGCTACATTATCCTGCATTCAATTGCATAAATTGTGTGTTAATAAATAGAGGTAGTCTATAATATTGACCTATCTTATCTCTTGATGTACTAATATACAAAGTTTCTCAAGTATCCCCATTTTTGGAAGCAAAAAAAACCAACAATATACTGTTATGAGTCACATTAGGATGATCTTCTTCCAGTAACTTTAAAGCATTTTTACCTCACAGGCTACTCCTGGTGAACATTTCTCAAGCTCATAAATACAAGTAATTTACTCTCATATATACCTAAATCATGGCTGAACCAGAGCTATAGTAGCTATCCAACCTGCTGGTTATAAGAATTAGAGATTGATATTAGAATATTTTTGTGAAAACTTTTTTCAACATACTGTTGTTTTCCATTTGTAAGGAACATACTTCAATTAACCTCCAATAGTACTGAAAATAAATTATACAGCTCAGTTTTGTATGCATATGGCACTTACCAGCTATCATGTTTTGAATTATGAGCAATACTATTTGATTTTTTATCCATGTATGTGAGGCATATATAAATAAACAACTTTAATATTTGAGAGAGAAGCTCTGTAGATTCTTGTTTTTAAATAGATGTTCAAACAAGTCTCACCTTTCAGTCTACTGTAACTGCCCAAAATATCAAAAGATACCATAAAGGTCTTCTAAAGATGGGACATAGCCGTTGGTTTAGCTTTGTACAATAAGCAGGTAAGTCTACCAGT
Organism: Sitta europaea; assembly: GCA_013400255.1. Classification (NCBI taxonomy): domain Eukaryota; kingdom Metazoa; phylum Chordata; class Aves; order Passeriformes; family Sittidae; genus Sitta; species Sitta europaea. Next base: position 22,276 of record VXBS01002394.1, read on the forward strand.
AATGATATGGAAATATTAAAAAGATGGTAATTAACACAATAGTGAATTAAAATATTTATAACAATTAGGAAATATTTTGTTAAAATTAGAAGTTAACAGTATGCTTGAGTGTTTTGTTCAATTAGAACCTTTTATAAATCAAGGTGCGTTGTTTAAATTCGCTCAGCAGAAAATATTTTAATATTCAACAATACCAGCAGAAAATTTTCAAAAGTTTGAAAACTGTCTCATTTAGCAGAATAAAATAATGCAATGGTAAACTGGGTACCTAAAGCACAAGCAAGCATATATTTTTCCCACAAGGATTTTGAGAAGCTTGAGCTCTGCATATCTAAAGTATAGACTGCATTTATAATTAATAGAACTGTTCCTATTGGAGACATGTAGAGTTCGTGATGGTAGTTTCAACTAATAGCAGCATAAAAAAAATGCATTTGCCCCAGTGCAAATAAATTAAATAAGACCGATTCACTGTTCAAGTACAAACTGCACAAAGATAAATAGCTCCTGGAGAAGCAGCCTCACTGTGTACTCATTTTAAGGAGAAAGATAGGAATCAACTCTTCTAAATATAAAAAGAAAGTACTCCACTGCTTCTGTAGAGCACTTGCATTGACTGTCCCTGAGCAAATAGAGGGATTCATTAGTTTGTTTCTTATTGTGTTTTCAGCTGAGGGCTTTAACAAGTTTCTTTCATGATCATTGTTGACATTCAGGGCTACAGAGAACAAAAACAAAAGGATCAACCTTTCACAAAGTGGACCAAGAATCTTAAAGCATTTCTTCCTTTATGTAACCAATACTAATTTTAAAAGTTCCAGGAACAGAGGAAAATTTACAACTGATATTCTAGTGCATTCTTTGCCATACACTTGATAGGTATCAACAAAGAAATCCCAACTGGATCTAAAATGTGTGGTAGGTATTAATATTTAGCGATACCTGCTGGAACAACCTTGAAGAGCTAAAAAAAGAATAGGGTTATTGTGAAAACGGACAATGTAAATTAAGAACTATGGTGAAAGCCACATGTGGGGTATTTTTTGAAATTAAAAACAAAAAGATAATATACCTGCAGGTGGAACATGTGATTACTTTCAAGGTTTCTAATGAAATACATTATTTCTAACTCACACCTCTCTTTGGATATAAAGAATGCATAAAATCCCTGTTTCTTCTTTCTTTCCTGCATCTTCTCTTCTTGCTGACCTGTTAATAGGGTTTCTTTCCTGTTAAAAGTTTTTCTATATTTTACGCTCTCTCTTTCCAGCTTCCTTTTCTGTAATGAGTTTATTATACTTCCCTCAAATTTCAGTTTCTTTTTCTTTGCTTCATGTGCCTTATCTTGCTGAACATTTGCCTTATTCCACATCCGCATCCATCTTTGGCCCTTAAGTTTTCTATGGCTTTTTATTAGTTTTAATAAGAGTCGGCATGAGATAATGGTGTGGGCTGTGCAACTATTGGAGCTGCACAAGTATTGGGGCTGCCATCTAAAAGAAGTTAGTGGCTACAGGAAGAAAAAGCAGGCAGACCATACTCAGGCAGTCAAGGAGAGGAAGATAGGCCCAGTCAGATGCTGTTCCCAAATTCAGAGCTCTGTCCTGAACTGGTCCTCCCAGATTTCTCTTTACACTGTCTCGCTCAGACATGATGTGGGTGTTTAAAGGCCATTGTCTTCTAGGTTCACAGAGCAGCCCTACTTTACAATCTCATACATACTTTCCCCTTCTGCCCTCTTCCAGGTGTAGCTCTTCCTGACAAATCCATCATTTTGCTTAGTCCACAAATCATACAGAGTCCCACAAGAACATCTCAAACAATACTTCTCACTATCAACTCATAAAGCCTTACCCTTGCTAAGGAAAGCAGCACCTGGTTTGCCTGAAATGTTTGGTTTCTCTGGGATTAAATGTAATCGTGTCACTTTTCTTCTGCCACCTGTACTTATAACATTATTCTCTGTACCCCACGTTCTCATGAATAACTTTCTGGTTTCTCTCTTAAGGTGTTTTTTCCTTGTCCCTTCTCATAATCGCTTCCACTCTCCTTCCCAGTCAAACTTTCAGACTCTTCCGGTTTCCCTGTTGGTCCACTCTAGATCATCTTTACTGGAAAAATCAAATAGAACAGGATATACCTTTTCTGTTTCAATCAGCACTGTACTTTCAAAGAAGACACTGAAATACCGTGATGGGTTTCTCAACCTCCCTGACCCATTTCCTAAGAAAAAGCCTACCACCAGACCTACAGGCAAAGCAGAAGCGCCCCTCTTTGCCCAGTCTTTTCCGAGACCCGAGGTTCAGTGAGTTCACCCGACCTCTCTGACTGTCGTTACCCCATGTAGGCATCGCCTCTCCCGCGGGAGGGAAGGCGCTCAGGCAGGGGCCGTTCTGAGCGCAGCCTTCAGCGCCAGCCCCAGCGCAGCAGCAGCAGCAGCAGCNCGGGCTCCGCCGCGTCTCCGAGCAGCATGGCCCGGATTAGGTACCTCCGCGCGGCTGTCTCGGGGTTTTATCTGTGGGAAGCTGCGGTACTGCTCAGGTGAGTTGCTTTCTTTGAGGAACTCGAGGTGTCCCCCTTCCCGGGTCTCGGGCAGCTGAAATGCCTAGGACTGGTGCGTGCGGCCGCCGCGGTCAGCGCTCTTCCTCCCCACGAGCGCCCGGCTACCTTCGGCGGCCAGGCTGTGGGCTCAGAAACTAAAGGCGTGAGCTCCACGCTTCCTGAACGGCTTCATAACATTGCTCTGTCCCGAATCTGATCGTGCATTTTGCAAAGCAGGAGGTTATGTACCTCTTTCACTTGCTCGCAGATAGAGTTTCCTGTAAGACCTGTGAATTTTTTCACTGTTTTAGCAGGAACTGTAACATCAATGATATTGAAAATTCTTAAGGTGCGAAGTGTCTGTATGTAAAAGTTACAGAAGACGATCTGTGCTGGGAATATATAGACTTCTTTATTGCTGTCAGTTCTTTACAGCAAAAGGAAAATCACAGATTATCTTAGGTCAGAAAACTTGTGCAGAAACAGTAAAACACTATCTGAGTGAAGAGGGGATATGAAGAGAGTATATAGAAGTTCTCTTAAGATGGAAAGCATTTGCTGTACTACCGGCAGTCTAGGACTTGTATTATGAAAGATGGCAACATATCCATAAATTATGACCTGAGTAGAAGACTGAGATTCATACGGCTTTCTCTGCCCAGCACACTCTTTCTAGGTAAAGTGATGTTATTATATCAATGTAAGCATTCCTTTAACACATAGCTATGGAAGTATGGAGATAACAGGCTAAAATGAACTTGAGTCCTCCATGAGGGAAAACTTTAAAGAAAAACCACACATGTCAAGAAAGAAACTTCAGTGTCATCATATATTCACTGCTAATGCAGTTAGCCATGCTTGCTATCAACAAACATTCTAGCTCTGTATCACAATAAACAGACTATGGTGTATAACATGACAGTGCCAGACTATTTAAAGAACCACATTGTTATTTAACAGACAAAAAAGGAAACTTAAATTTGAAAAGAGTTTAGGGATTATACAGGTAAGGGATTTATAACCATGAAGTTAAGCCAGCAGCATGTAGTGCCCCACAATGATGGCACATTTCACAAGTGCTCACAGGTTTATAGCAAATCTTTCCTTTTGGAAGTTAATTTAATGACATGCTTTGCATCAACAAATGTAGCATAAGTACTTTATAATGTGATTTTATTGTAATTGTGCCAAAAGAAAGAGATTTTAAGAAACTTGTTCACATGGTATGAGATCGACACTATGAGGAAAGAGTCAATGCATGTATATTACACTTTAAATTTTTCAGTCAGTATTTAATGTTCAGTGTAGTTGACCAAACACATGTGTAGTGTAGGCAATACAAGCAGTACCATGCTATTATTCTCTTTCAATGTACTTACTTATGGAACTTATTTTTCCTCTGCATATTATTCCGTGCAAATGCCCTTCTACTGTTGAATTGTTCATCCTTTATTTTAACTATATAAAAGCACTTATTCCAAGGGGAGAAAAAGCTATAAAGTCAGTTATGAAAGGCATACAAGTATTTTACATCACATAAATCTGGACTAATATTGAATTGTTTCCAAATGTATAAACATGTGTCTTATATAGCATAAATTCAAACTACTCTCTTCAACGTCCAGATAACTGTGGTATTGTAATAGCCATTTGCTCATAAATAGTCACTTTATGATAGTGAACATGGTTACTGTGCACAAGGACTGTATGGCTGGAGAAGAAGTTCAGAAAGCTGCTCAAAATCCATGTTTATCTTCTATATCAATCTTAAGATAGAGATTGCTGATGACTTTAGGTCTAGATATAATACATGAGAAATCTGAGTCAGTACAAAACACATAGGAGTCTTCTCCATGCTTTAAAAATGCGAACAACAATGTGGGAAAAAGAAAATTAAATATTAAAACCTGTAAAATTCGCAACTCTCCTGGAGCCGTTAATTCTTTCTTTTCCAGCTTAAGACTTGTGAAATGATATCCATTGGAGCAAAGAGAACAGGGAGTAATAGAATGCCGCTTCCACTCTCTGTTAGACACAGACTCCAGCCTTAGCACCACTTGATGAGAAGATGGATGTCCTGTGGATTTCTAGGAACAGTCAAACTTTAAGTGGTTTACTTGCTCACACATTTTGGAAGAAATTATATTCTCTTCTCTTATATTGTGCAACTTTGAAACTTTTTTGCTCTTCATTAAAAAATGAAGGCTATGTGAGCAAACTGAAGGAAACTAACAAGAAAAGCCTTCATTACTTGTCCAACAGCCCTGAGGCTATTTAAAATTAATGCTTAAATTATATGCCTGTGAAGATAGAAAAAAGGATGTTTTTCAGTGTAAATTTTTACTTGCTACTTTAATGAGCAATGTCTCGAGATGCATGCTTCACAAGAAGAAACTTCACCTGATTAATTTTTTTTAAATAATTTGTTTTTCATTCCACATCAAAAGATCCTTCAAATTGCAATGGCTGAAACAAGATGTATATTGGTCATTATAGGATCTAATTATTTATTTGATCTCTGAAAGATGTTGTAGAAAAAAAAATTAGAAGAGCAATGAAGCTGGGAAAGGGTCTAGAGAACAAGTCTTGTGAGGAGTGGCTGAGGAATGGGGTTGTTTACCCTGGAGAAAAGGAGACTCAGGGGATACCTTACTGCTCTCCACAACCCCCTGAAAGGAGGGTGTAGCCAGGTGGGGATAGGCCTGTTCTCCCAGACAACAAGTGACAGGACGAGGGGAAATGGCCTCAAGCTGTGCCGGGAAAGATTCACATTGGCAATCAGGAAGAATTGCTTCATGGAAAGGATGGTCAAGCATTGGAATGGACTGCCCAGGCAGGTGGTGGGGTCACCATCCCTGGAGGTGTTCAAGAAATGACTGGACATGGAACTTAGGGCAGTGGTCAAGTTGAGAAGGTGGTGTTCAGTCAAAGATTGTACTTCATGATCTTGAGGTCTTTTCCAACCTTAATGATTCTGTGATCGTAATAGTGTGCATGTTTGCACTGTTATGTCATAGATTAACAGACATATTGATGATGTATTAATAAATTTGAAACATGAAAAACAATGGTTAAACTACATAACACTCTGGTTAATGCAATATATTTGAGGATAGAGAGAAGATCTATTTGGGTCTTTTTTATTGGTCTTTTTTTTTCTTGGTTTTTTTTTTTTTTATTTTGGTCTATCAGACCCAAAATAAATGAAAATTACTTATTAATATTACTGCCAGTCCGAGCCTTAGTGTGATAGTAAGAAGGTCCAGGTGCAAAAAAGAAGCAAAATCTAGGGAAAATAATGTAATGTAACCTTAAAATAAATGTGATTTACTGCCAAAGAAAGAAAAAAAAATCTGAGATTTAGTTTGAAGTTGAGAATTATTTTGAGTTTTCAATCAAGTAATAGTGTTAACAAAATATCCTCCGGATTTGCCTGCATTCCAAGTGGTCACGATGAAAGCCTGATGATATTTGTAGAATAAATGTGAAAATCAGATTTGTGAGTCAAAAACAGTTTCATAACAGCTCGGGAACTTTCAGGGACACCAGCACTGATCTATTAGAACTGCACTGTCAGGGACTTGTCAGGGATTTGTTTTTCCTTGAAGGGTGTAGTGCATCTATTTTATATGCAGACCTGTGTATGGGGAAACAGGATGAAAAGGTAGGCTGCACTGGGAAAATGCAAAATAGATTCTCCTTATGGGTATTTCTTTATTTATCCATATTAGCATAGACCAAGAATCATGCTACAATTAGATTATTGCCTCTTTCCTTGTTTTTTTCACTACTCCATTGGACTTATGTTGAAGGAAACAGTATCACAGACACAGATAATTTCTCTTAAAAATCAGATTTATGAGGGAAAAAGCTCCATGCAACCCAACCTTGGGGCATATCTGAATTTACAGTTAACTGATTTTGAAATTATTCCTGCATTTCATTGAAAATTGATTTCAGGTGAATAGCTAAAAGAAGCAAAAATCATTATCTTTTAAGCCAGTATTAGTTCCTTCAAATAATGAATGAGGGAAAATACAACAGTTAAAAACTATTAAATCTGACATAACGTCACAAACATCCTTGAAAATAGATTTTCGGGTGTTCTAATTCAGTGTTCTAATTCTTCAGTAGCTTCAGTAGCTTCAGTAGCTAATATGTTAATAATTAGATCTACAATACTACTCAAGAAATAAAAGCATCTGTTCAAATCAAGATGTGAATAAAAGTGTGTAGAAAAAAATCTACTATTGCAAGATGACAGCACTGAGGCACAATACCTTTCCTCAGAAGCCCAGACTGAATTTGAAAGGTAGTTTCTGAGGAATAAAGCAGTTGACAGACTCCAGGTCCAATGAAAAGCACTTAACACATCTCAGGGAGCAGCAAAGGAAGGGTATGTGGGCTGGGAGTTCAGACTCACGGCAACCCAGGAAGGAAGAGGATTCTGCCATAAAATTTTGCAATCTTACAGCACTTGTGCAGGAGAAGAACAGTTCAAAAGTTCAAATTGATGGGCAAAGGTGGTAATGAAAAGGTTTGTCCAAGGTCAAAGCCAAAGGGTCAGGTCAGCAGGTGAGGCTCACAATCAAAATTACGAAGGTACTGGGTGGAAGTATGCTTGTGCACTGGCTCATGAAGAGATCATGAGAATCTCCCCAGCACTTCTGAGGGGGGAAAAAAAAGGAAAACCAAACAGGGTTAAAAGAAACAAAAACAAGTCCTAAGAGAAGAGAGGTGAGCCCCTGTTGAGGGTTCTACAAAACAAACAAGTAACAAATACAAGCTCTGTTTCAAAGCTGAGTTACCAGAGCTCACACGGCCCAGTCAGCAAAAGCCCTGTGATGAAGGGTCCTTCTAAAAGTCTAGGAAAAGAGCACGGCACCTTTAGGGAAGCATTGTACTTCCAAAACTCAGACAAAAGTGACAAAAGGGGGTTTGTGACCCAGAATATGTAATTCAAATTCTCTTGTATTTCAGATCTACCAATTCCTCTTGTATTTCAACTATACCACTGAAGACACTGAAATCCCTTTGTACCAAATAGGAGTTTCTTCATGAGTACAAATTTGATTAGGGCTTTAGCTATCCATTCTTTATTTCTATAAAAACTTGGTTATTTTTCTAAGTGATTACCATCTTTATAATTTCAGGAAAGGATTATATATTAACATATTATGTATATATTTTTGTGTTTTTAGTACTATAAACTTTAAAAAAATTAAATAACACAGAATTTTCAATAAAAACCATGAATCTCTCAATTCTTACAGTGCTAGTGACATTTTCTTACTTTTCAACTTCTCTTAATTCATTCTTAGCCAATTGATGAATACAACTGAAAGCCAGTAATATTGTGAGAGAAGTGCTGTGTTTCTGTATGATGATAAATGTAATAGATCCTCCATCAGATTAATTTTGTCCAGACATCCTAGGAATCATGAAAATCAGAGACAATGAAATTTTTTACAAGATTAAGGCTTCTTATTTTAACAGATTCAGAATACAGGCTTCAAATGACCTTACTGAGTATTATGTAATAATACCTATAGGGAATTATTCCTGCAAATCAGCTTTTCTCAAGTAATGAATGATGAAGAGCCTTGTGTGTGGTGTTGCTTCTTGTCCTCTTTACTGCTTTTCCTACTAAACTTCATGATGTTTAGTGAAAGAATCAGTGAAGGGAGATAAGATATCACTTTCATTGATATATAAGTATCATGAATAGGTCAAGTAAAAGGCACCTTTTTGAGTATATCAACCAGTAAAAAGGGAACATCTCAGAGAGCAAGAAAATACACAGCAAAAAGCTATGCCTAAGAAGAATGCAGGACCAAAACAGAAGAACAAGAAGAGCATCAGAAAGCAGAATAGTTCTCACAGTAAAGTCAAGAGAAAAGGGTGAGAATCTTAAAAGCTGTACTTTTTTTTTCTAGCACAATTCATTATGTTTTATGGCTTCTGAGGCAATATTATCCATTCTGGCTGATGTCTTTAAATGGTATGCCATTGGAAGTGTAAGTAATGGCAATAAAAAGAAAGAATGAGAAAAAAAGTTTTAAAAAATAGATGGTATATATTTATACAAGTATAAAAGAATGCATTTCATTATTACATTTCCAGTCAGATATCTAACAAATTGCTTCAATACACGTATTGAATACAACAGCAAACAGGGTAATAACACTCAATCTACACTTAACTGGACTTTCCACATAATGGACAGAATCACAGAATCAATAAGGTTGGAAAAGATCTCTAAGATCATCAAGTCCAACCAATGAATGTAACCTCAGCCATGGCATTAAGTTCCATGTCCAGTCATTTACTAAACATCTGCAGGGGCAGTGATTCCACACTCCAACATTTTTATACAAATTTTCTATACCACATACCACCCTGTTACTTCTCTGGGCTTACCATTGATGTACAAAATGAGTGGGGACAGCAAGGAGAGTCAGAGCTATTTCTAGGTAGGAACTTCCCTAAGGAAGATCAGTCCTCTTTGATATTGTTATTACTGAAGTTTCTTTCTGGTGACATGAAACATTAACAAAATGCACTTTCCAAAGGAAACAGTTTGAGACCACAGAAAAGGTAGAAAATTTCAAGAACACTCTGGTGTTCTCATGATCTGACATGATCGTGGTCACTGATGGGGCTGCTGAAACAGTGGAGCTGCACAAGTAGTGGGGCTACTCACAGTGCAAGTCAATGGCTAGAGGAAAAAGCAGGGCAGCACATTATCCCAAGACTCTTTTAGTGAAAAAATAGAGTAGAACACAGGAGTACTAAATTTTCTCAAACTGTTACTTAGGTTGAGTTAATTGCTATTAACCTGCATGAGATTCTTACAGTTAAAACTAATTTAGGATAAGCATCATAAGCAAAGTCAAAACAGCTGTGAAATTTAAAAAGCAAACTCATTTTTTCCCTCTAATATAATTCAATCTGTAGCTATAACTATATCACCCAGTCTTAATATTTTGCTCTTTCTTGCATTCACTCATTGATATAAGATAGATAGATATATAGACACATTTAATCTAAAATTATCCAACCCATCACACCATTACTTAAGGCTTAATATACTATGTATAGTTTACATTGCAACTCTACTATGTCTAGAGTTTATCTACAGTTCCTTATAAAATACATTCTGAATACATTCTCCCTTTCTGAATTTTGAAATGTAAAATATGAACTTAATGTAATCCTAGTGTCTCTGAGGATCTACAAGTACCAGAATATGCAGTTTCACAGATGACTTTACAAAATTGGCTGCTTACATCTTGTATGATTTTTACCAACACTTAACTTTAATTAATCTTAATTTCACAAGTAACCACTCAACAGAAATACCTAGCTAACACAGTTATACCAGCTTGGTTCTCAAAGATTTCTATTCTTTTGTTCCTTTTTAAAACTATTATGATGCTATGTCTTAGTGGGGGACTGCATAGCTTAGGGACTATTTTGTGAAAAGTTGGTTTATAATGTTCTGGCATACAGTGGGACTCAATTTCTAAAAGGATCCTGAGTTTTTATCCTGCTAAGTCTTGTAGTTTCATAAAGGGTTCAAAACTGCATTTTCCTTTAATAGATTCAGTAACACACTCTCTGAGCTATGTAGGCTAAGTCATCTCCATCTTCAGGGACCAACTAAACTTCCAGGTTGTGAGCAGTATATGTGCTGACTAAGAGTGCCCTCCTAGATAAAATAAATATCACAAAGTAGTAAATTGCTGGCAAAAACAGACACCCTGAAATCAATCATGACTAAAGCACTGACTTCACACAGCAAAGTTGTGCCTGGCTCCTGTGTTCTAGGGTAAATGTCAATTCTGTGCCTAAACATATATATAGAACTTCTGTGAAGGGATGTGCATCGGGGAGATGTTTTCCCTGATGCTATTGGGTCAGATCCATTACCTCTGACTCAGCTGTATTAGGCTTTTTTATCCATAGTGGGATTTTTCATTGCTTTTTTTTTTTTTTTTTTTTTTTTTTTTTTTTTTTTTTAAGGAGCAGATTTCTCAGTTTGGTTAAACTCTTAATTTACAAGACTTTAAGTAGAATAAAATGTCTTGTAGTTTCCCTCAGTTCTTGTGCACTAAAAATTGACAGTCAATTGTTTTGAACATAATTTTGTAAATTTTTACTACACAAAATGAGTATGAAATGTCCCCACTTGAGACAGTAATCTATGATTACAAAAAGTATGATACAGTGGGGAACTGAAATTAAAAATATTATTTGGAAATTTCTATGTATACGTGTTAAAATTTTACCTTTTATCTTCAAAACTTATCCCCTAACTCTAACACACTGCAAATGAACTCTCAGAATCTCTCTCTCTCTTTATTAATTTCTGTTGTTTCTCTACACATCTTTGGATCCAAGAGTGCTCAAATTTTCATCTGTAATGAAAGGCACTTGTTCAGATTCCCTAAATAATGGTTAACAAAACGCTCTTTTTCTTCCTTTCCAACAGGGATGATTCCTTCAGGAGAAAACGTGTCTTGCACATAATAAAGCCTTTAACACTGTTTGGGGAGGGGGCAGTGTCCTCAATGCTTTCATGATGATCCAGGGAAGGGGAGAGGGTGCTCCACCGGGACCCCTCGCTCATCTGGTAGAGGATTTGTGAGGGCAGTGGGGGACCAGCTCAAGTCATGACCCTTCCTTCCCTCAGCATATTTGGAGTTCTTTACACAAAGTTCGTAATACTGGGATGATAATTTCAGAGTGAAGACTAGAACAGCAACGACTAAATGTGTATCTGAGGGGAAGTTTAAACACCACTTTCTGTGTGCGAAAGAGAACGCGTGTAGCAGACCAGGATAATTTTGGTGGAAGCACAAAAGGCTAGCAGCACTGTTTTTTTAACCTTCACTTTATTTTCTCTGACTTATTCCGTAAGGAATATGCTTCAGTGCATGCATTAGGAATACTGGGTTCTGTCATTATGTGGCATGAATTCTGTCACTCTCATCATCACCCTGAAGCTCAACTCTGTTCTTGTTAAAGAAAGTCTTATACCGATTTATTACTGTGTTGGTCCTGGATAGAATTAATAAAAGGGGAAATATTACTTAATCCACATCTCATGTAAATTAACACAGCTGGTTGAACATCACCATTCCTGTCTCACAAAAAATTCCAAAGTTCTGAAAATTCTCTCTTTTCAATGCATAAAAAGTTTAAGTTGCAGAAAGCAGGAAAAATCTCTGCTAATTCTATGGGGAAGATGCTCAGAGGCTTTGAAAACTAGAACCTGAGACCGCAACTTCAGTTTCCATTGACATTGGAAAACTGATTGTTACTGACAAAATAGAAAAGACACTGAACAATAGTCCACCCAAGCCTGTCAGTATTTCATAAAACTACATTGAAACATGTATGTTTCCTTAAAACTCCATTTCATGAAAGCAGTATTTTTTCAACTAGAAATATTTTGTCTTAATTGAAAACTCTAAATTATTAGTAGTAATGCAAATCTACACTATAATTAGCTGGCTAATCAAAATAAACAATTTCATGAGAAGCATTTTGGGGAAAAATGCTTTATATAGTGAATTTTCTGGCTATATTCATCTTTTCTCTGACAGAACTTTTATCAGACATTTTAGAGAAAAAAGTCAAATCTTCTAAATAGGAATCTCACATGATCACCAAGATACAGGACTGATACAAGCAGAGCTTCCCTAAGGCAAACAGAATAGTGTTTTATTGAATTGTGGTTCAGTCTTCACAAATCTGAAGTTTTAATTCAAAATCAGTTTTTTATCTAGTTTTGATAAACCTCAATCGTTTTATTCCAATGCAAGATTTTCTGAGAAGATTTTTATGCATAGTAAAAATCAAGAAGAAACACAGCAAAGAATCCATTTTCATGAGGGTTTGCAAATCATAAAAGTGGATTTTTAAAACAAAACAAAGAAGGAGCAAAATACATATGAAGTTCTAATTGGCCATTAATTATGATTAAAAGAAAGATGTCTCATCTATAGATGTACACTTCGGTGGACACTGTTTCTGTTTATACTGTTGAAATTACAGTAACCTAATAAATGCAAAGCTGATGGGGCACTCTCATATTAGTGAAAAATCTATTAGAACTAAGAAACTCAGTGATATGCATCTCTCCAATTTAAAGGACATTTGAGATATGTTCTAAATAAAAAATCAACAAAGCAGGTATAATCTGTAGAATTCTGTTTGCAGAATTCACAGGTTCTTCCTAGATCTAGGAAGAATTGCCTGGAGAAACAACAGTTTACAGTCAAAAGTCTCATTTGCATTAATTTGCCTTTCAGTCTTGTGTTGCCTCCTTGTCATCAGCTGCATTACCATTCATTATGGTGGTGAAAGACACCAGTGAGTTGCTGGGCAAGTTCAGTTGGTTAGGGGAATCACGCACTAACCATGACAATAAATGCAATTATTCAACCCCAACAGCTTTTATAGAATAATGTCGGGTGTGATAACATAGAATATTCAAGAAATTATTTTACTTGGTCATTTTGCAATCTATCCATAATGCCAATAACTTTTCTGCATTATGTAGTGAACACACAAATTACTCTTTATAGTGAGAGAATAATACAAGTTCATACTACTATAAATAAGTGGTTTTCAGATTCCGTAATATTTTAAAAAATATTCCATTCCTTCTAGCCAAGTACCATCTATCAAAAAACCCAAATCAAACCAAAACAAAGTTAATGGAATTTGAAGGACATCTAACTATTTTTAATAAAAAAAATTAAAGTTGTCAAAACCTAAACCCATTTATTAGGTCCTTGGAAGAGTGAGATATTTGTTAGAAGTTGAATATTTGAAATATTGTCTGTTCCTCTTTGAGTTACTTTTTTTCTTCCCCAAAAATAGGCTGAATAATTAAAAAAATGGCAAGAAACGAAGACCTGAGTTCAGATCATTTATAAAAATAGTCTATACAACAGGTTAAAAGACTATTAAGTCAGTGCTTTTGGGAAAACAATGAAAAATATTCAGAACAGAATCCTAATTTATAAAATATATTCATTCATGTGTTGCACGGCTGAAACTGGCAACAATAAACTTGTCTGATACAACAAAGAAAAATTACAGAGACAACCTGTAGTTTGTTTAATTCATCTCTTAATGAAGATAGAAAGCCTTGCCCACAGGATTATGAAGAATGCTGACATATTAGTTTTCTTCTTTTACCCTAAGAGGTTTCTTTTCCATTGTGGTTATATATATGTACCAAGTCACAAACAGCAATAGATTATAGAAATTTAACACTATCTAAACTATAATATACTAGAATGGTAATCATGACAGAGTGACTTAATCAGAAGACTTCAAATCCCATTATTCTCTGTTTTCTTTCTCTCTGTTAAGAGCTGAAACATTCCACATAAACCCAAAGTTTTTTGAAACTATAGTCCATAATTTATGTACTTTATGTCAACGTGTTAAACATGTGTTTACTTTAAGAAGCTCTTTTACTTCCATGACAAACACGATTAGAGGAAGACTATGAAGCTGGAAGAATTCTCGACTGTATTAATAAATGCAAAAAAACTCCAATTGACACCATAAAGGAATCAGGAATGTTAGAAAATACTGGTAACAATTGCCTAAGCTACAGCAGCACCAGAATTTAATGTTAATTCTGTAGGTGAAACAGAAAAATTATTTAAATCTGAAAGAAAATATTTTTTCTAATAGTTGCATTGAAATGCAATCCCTTTATGTTTAATGTAGCTTTCATTTATAACCACTAAAATAGTAAAGAATAGATAGTTAGTGAACTTAAAATGGAAAGGGTTTTTTTTGTTGCATATAAGTATTGTTACTTTGGCTGAAAATGTGTCCTGATGCAACTCTACTTATCTCTATAGCATTATATTGAAAAATTATTCTGACCATTTGCACTTAGACAAAATAAGAGAATACGAGGGCAATTAGAAAAATCTAAAACTGTGAAAAATCAGTAGAAAATCTAAATTTTACACAAAATATTTAAAATTTTCTTGAGGGTTTTTCTTAGAAAATACCTTTTTAAAGTCTTGGTGATACAATGCTTATGCTCCTCTTAGTTGATAGAACACTGGCAAACATGAGTTAAGAAATCTGTTTATTCTGATAAAATTACTATTACCTAAAACATTGCAGGATATGAAAATTTGCATTTTCTTTGCAATAGGAACTGTCAATTTTATGACCTACAAGTGAAAGAGATTGCATCTTTAATTAGCAAGAAACACATTATTGTCAGTTTTAGCAGAAATTAAATGAAAAGCACTTGCAATCTCAGTCTTTGTTAACACACTGAAAACCTAATTCTTTCTCCATCATTTACTACCTTTGCCTTTATTACATGCCTCCCTCTTCCACTATTCTTTCACCATTGGAAACTTGGTTTTTTTTGTCCCTCAGAATGAAATTAATTTATTCAGCAATAAATCATTATTCAAATAGAGTTATTTTCATAATGGAATACAAAGAAGTTGGAAAGAAATTATCTCCTTGTATTAACCTTGAACAGTGGAAGGTAACATTGTCTAATTCAGGCATTAAACCAGAAGTTCAGTTACCCTGAGTTCTCAATGCAGATAATGCCAGGAGCTTGTCTTCCAAGGATAATTCAGAGAAGGAGATGAATTTTGAGTTTTGTTTTGTTTCTCAGAAGTATCTCTGTGTGAGCTAGAATGGAACAGCAGTGACAGATGACTTCATATGTCATTTTCAGTACTAGATCCATGCAGCTGTGACCCCCTGACATAGCTCCTGGATTTCCAGAAGAGCCCTGAATATTTTCATAAATAAATATTACTGATGAATGGCCTCCAATCAGAAAGGTCTGTCTTTTATTTTCTATGAAGCATTTTAATTTTCAGTAGATTGGCTTTAAATTTTATTGAAATTTAAAAAATAATTGCTTAAAATTATTTATCCTGTCTTCTGAACTTCCACTCCACAATATTTGTTAATCTTCAAGGTTTCCAAGTTTAAAATTCTTTATCTCAATAAAACACAGACTCATATTTCTCTTCTGACACAGCTATCTCTGTTAGTCAGTTTAAACACATCACACCTCAAAAGAATATCTGTGTCATAATACTTAACTGAACAAATGCATTTCAGTGATAAACTCTGCAAAAATTTGGAAAAACCTTACCCTTATCCCCCAAAAATCAAACAAATTAGTATTGTTTATGCTTTAAATTAATGTATTATATATTTGGTGTAAAATTGAAGGCAGTTTTTGTCTTTCTAAAAAGAGCAGGACTTATTTTTTTTTAAAGCAAGGAAAACACTAATTTGGATGGGCTGGAGGCCTTCAGTAATAATTCTTGTTATATTTCTTGGGTTTTTAATTTGAGCTGTCACATGCTGGAACATTCTACTCTCAATAAGGTATTTTTTTCAGGTTTATGTATGTCTTGACTAATGTGTGCAAATTCTGCTTACCATAAACTCTGGTCTTGTTAGTCCTTTACTTATTTAATTAGTAGATCAGATAGTTAGAGATATTACCATTACAAAAATGCTTCTGACCTCATCAAATTAAAAGTTTGCTTTCCCCATTAATTCTACCAAATATATTTGATGAAGGTCTGTATCACTCAGAGAGGCTTTGAATGCTTTCTTCATATCACAAAACCTTACTGCTAAAATTTTCAAAATGCAAGGCACCATTAGATGATCCAACATCACCAAACAGAGGATCATTTCCTTCCTAGCAGACCTCTTCAATTACATGGTTACACTGAATATTTTTTGTTTTAAAAGCTGATGAATTCTATCACCATTGTTTACAGATATGGAATCAAGGAGACTAGTCATGAGATTAATTCACCTAACCATTGCTGGTGAACCAGAGAATAAGTACCACTAGACTCACTGAAATCCTTTTGTATAGCAATGTATGGGAGATGCAATTAAGTGCATATTGGCTGCACTTTTTGCTTTCCTTCTAAGGGTGTAATTAATTTCTTTGAGCTTCTCTGGGAAGTATTTTAATATGAAGTGCATTAAAAACATTCAAACATCAGCTGGGGAGAATAGACTACAATCACAACATCCAATAGCTCCAGGGGTTTGGCCACACTTGCTGTCTGAGAGAATAAGTTAAATGATGAAATGAAAGACCTACTGGACCATCACAATGCATGTAGCAGCACTGTAGTGTGCATTGTAAGATGAAATGCAAACCTTCTACTTGTCTGAATTACTAAAATGGATTGTGTTTGACACAAAATTAGTAATTTATGATCAGATGAAAAGAATCCCCAAGGCAAATGTGACAGTAACTTGGTGTTAATGTAAGATTTTCAAGAAAAAATGCGTCAGTAGTTAAGCTATGGCAGGGAGAAAATGAATTTACCATATAATTCAAAGGTAATTTGTATCAATTGTAAGTCTGTGAGACTCTGGAGACTACTCTCAGGATAATTTGGATAAATGAGTGGATTGTCCTAAATTGGACTTGGAAACCTCTCTAGGAAGTTTCTAGTGGAAGGTAGAATTACAGCACACCATATTCTTTCTTTATCTCTGTCACCTCCCTGTAGCAGCAACAAAATGAGAAGACTCAGCAAATGGTGAAAGATGTAATTTCTTCCTTCCCTTTTCTCTATATTGTTCTTATTAAGCCCTCCTGTAGTGGTACAATCTTTTTTACAGAAATGCTGATAGTAGCCCATTACTTTTTTTCTTCAATATTTTCAAAAAAATACATATATTTTTAAGGTCGACTCCACACACTGAGAGGAATTTTTTAATAACACACCTTGAAGATGAATGTTCAAATGAGAGAAATCATTAAAAACCAACATTTTCTGCAGTAAAAATATATCTCAAAGGCAGTGGGCCTGAAATTATATTTGAAAATACAGCTTTTAAAATAAAGCTTTTATAAACCACTTTCATACGTAAAGTTTCTTTCCCTTGTTTGTGCTTTGGTAAAAATGTGCAGAAGGTTGGGATAGATAAAGAGAACTTACAGGTAGAACACAGTAGTTCTTCAGGAAAAAAAAAAAGACATGAGAAAGCAGTCTGATTTTTGCACCTTAAATGCTTTTGAGAAGGAAACATTTGTGGGGATTGTAAATGCCCTTTGAAGAATTTTTTCTAATTTTTTTTAGAGGAAGGGAAGAGAAAGATGTTTTCTCACAAACATGCCTACCTTAAATAGACATTTTAGGAGCACAGATTCATGACCCATGCTTTGTCTTGGTAACTAAATTGCCAGCTGATAGATGAGATCTCACATTTAAATTCTGTAGATTTTGGTTCTCTGGCTGTATAACTGTGTTAACTATATTTTTTTCCAGACTTCTGTAGCAGCAATTATTTTAAAAACATAAAAGAATCAATAATAATGTAAACATATTCTCAGCAGACAATTAAAAAACACTGAATCTCATCACCTGCAATCACAGTCATTCTCGTCACAGCATCCTAAGGCATAGCTCCATCTTGAAACACACAGGTCTAGCAATCTCAGCTCGAAGTGCTAAACTATTCCATAACTGAAGTGTTTCTGTGGTTGAAAGTCTTTTAATTTTGATCAAAATATTCCTGGATACTTCATATCCATTTGTTTTCATGACAATGTTATAGTTTAGCTTACAATCCTTTATTCTTTGCAGGTGTATGTCATAGACAGAATATTTACTTCTCTTTTTCTTAGTTGCACTCAAACTCAGAGTTTTTAAGCTGTTTCTGGTTTATGGGCAGCTCAGATGCACTTTTCATTCTGGAGCTTACATCCCTACTGTGCAAGGAGCTGATGCTCCTACAACTGCTAAGTCAAATACCCAGCTGTGAAAGGAATTGAGCAAGATGAGCCAACATTACAGCTGTAACTTGCAAACCTCATTACAGTAACTGCAAACCTGCAGCCCAGCCCCTGTGCAGATGGATCCTGAGAAGACATCATTTCACACTTGGAACTGTGCCCACTGCTTCCCTTCCTGCTCCTCAAATCAATCAAGTGCCCTTTGACAGTCTGAAGATTCCTGCATGAGATTTGCAACGTTTAATCTGAATTTAGCCTGCTTTTCTATATATCAGAATTCATCCCTTTTCACCAAGTTAGCCGTATATGAAGAACAACACCTTATATTTTGTTAAATTGTTTCTTCCAGAAATCTGTATTGTCTTGGTTGGTATAGTTTGATCTTCTGCTAAGTTATTATTAAATTGTGTGTCAAAATTCCCATGTGAATTTGTCTATCTCTCATTGGTTTTTCTTCTGCCTTTCTTCTCTAGATAAATGTCCAGTGTTTTCTGCTGCCTTGAGATATTTGTATACTTCAATCAAGCTATATTTTTTCACTATTTTCTTTTTTGATAAACTAGGCAGATTAAGTCTCTTACTTGAAGCAAATTTCCCTAACTCTCAGGTTATGGTTTAGTGGCTTTGTTCAGTACCTTTCCAAATGCTTTAATGTCCTTTTAAAACTCGGACATGGAATTTGATGCAACATCCCAGAGCTGGTCTCATTAATATCATATAAAATAATAAGTGACCTTCATGCTTCTACTCACTCTTTCAATCTTTCTGCACCACTGGGTAACACAGCAGCACAGTGAGAACTTTACCACAACAGTGCTGAGTAGTTTGAGGAATTCTTCACTGCTTTCTCCAACTCTGCCCGCATTCACAGTTCATACAGCTCTTAATATCCTTCCTCTAATCGTTTTAAACTCTTCTACTTAAATGGGCTGACTAGGAAAGTGGTTGTTTTCTTCACATCATCAGAATTTATGTCTCTGACAATTTCTTTTGCATTTAATTGCTTTCCATTTTCTTTCCAGATTATAGATGGCATTGCTGAACACCATTCTTTCAAGTAGCTTTCTTTCTGAAATTTAGAATGTGGTAGCTGATCTAGAGAAGCTTTCTTGTCTATGTCAGGCTGCTTCTTACTCTCTAATATTTATATCTCACTTGAAATATCTTCAGCTTGACCTAGCAGTTTCTGATTCAAATATGACTTCTTTTAGGTAAAGCACCTGTGATTTAGGGTCGTTTCCTATCTCAGTGGTTGAAGTTCCAACTTGACAGGCTTCAAGGCATTGATGCAAAGCTCATCTGTCCTCAGATTTCAGGTGAAAAAATAAGTTAATGGACAGAATAGACCAGAGACAGGAGTAGTTATAGTCTTTGTGATTCTAGTTTTGTGATCTTGTCTGGCTTTGTGTGACAGCTTATTTGAAACAAAGATTCCTACCCTAAATGTAGATTTGTCTGGCCACAAATCATTTTTGAATGCATCTTTTGACATTTTCAATTTTTTCTTGATTCTTGTCCACATCTTCGGTTATCAAATTTCTCTTCAATTGTTTTTGAAGGCTTAATTTACATTTTAAAGACGTTGGGGTTACATCCAGGAAATTGAAGTCAAGTACTGTTCTAAATCTGAAATTGGAAAATAGTATAAATCCTTATAAGTGTTTGTAAGATTTGCCAATAGCTCACAGTAACAACTCAGAATCACCACCAGGGAGAGCATTCTTGTTGGTAACTTTTCCTCATAAAATATGAACAGACCAGAAGACTGTGAAGTAATAATCTCTCTCCAATAAAAGACTTCAGCAATGTGAAGCTTCTACCTCTGAAAAAAGTGTACAGGTTTCTTTCTCAGTACTTTTAAAGTCACATAATGATTTTATGCTAAACACAAGTCCATCGTACCTTGCTGATATTAAAATTCTTGCTGGCGTTAAATTCCTATAATTCAGGCTGTTAGAAAATGCAAGTAGAAATTCTTTAAAGAACTGTGACAGGTCAGAATGAATTCTCTCTGGAGGCACGCAAAGCCATTCCTGGACTTATGCAATAGTTGTGTATCAAGGACGAAGCTATGTGCATTATTAACTCTCAAAGAAGCTAAATTCTTAGGTCATGAAAGGAATACACCCTCCTCTAACCCCTTAGCCAGAGGCCTATCTTTCAGAGGCAGTGTGCAATAAAACTGAAGAGCCCTTACCATGCACAGTTAATTTTTATATCAATCTGGAAACAGAAAATCCCTTCTTAAAATCCACCACTTTACTCGGGTTTTACTACATTACCAAGTCTAGCTCTGTTATAACTACATGAATATTCCACATGTCAGCTTTGGTTGATGAAATATTTATTTGTCCAACAGTATTCTTGAAATACATATTTTCAATAAAAGTCAAATCAAAAGGGCAGAATTCTTCAGAACTCAACCAGCTTTTACTCATTACACCCCAAGCTTAGTAAAAGGGAAAACGTTCCTTGAAGAAAGGTGTAGTTACAAATTACAACTGACTCTTGAGATTAAACTTGTTTATACAAAAGGAATTAATCATGCTGAATGTATTCTTTTTGTAAGAAAGCATTAAATTATTCAATATATTCTGAGTCTTAAAATTGACTAATGAAAGCAAATATTAATGATGCCATCATATAAAAAGGTAAATGTCACTTCGAGAAAATCCATAGTCACAGCAATTACAGTTTTTCCCAGTCAGCATTAGTTACCTTAATTTCAAAGCACTTTATTCCATGGCAAAGCAAGAACTACAAGTAAAACAAGGAAAGATTTACAAAAGGTTCAGTGAAGTAAAAACTCAGCAAAGCGACAAATTCTTCCTTTCCAGAAAATGACATTCAGGATAAAAATGGGCCTTTCTAAATTCGTGTTCTGGACAATTTATGTATATTAAGAATAAAAATAAAGGACTGTATATCTTGTAGTACAGAAATTTTATATACCTACAGATTAGAAATATAAATTCCTTATAGAAGACTACAAAAAAGAAATCCAAGTGTTTAAGTGTATGCACTAAGGGAATATACACACAGTAACTCAATTCTCCTGCCTTCCAAGTAGATAGTACCCAACAAAGGGTAACCTTACTCTTGTGTTTTATTTGCTTTATAGAAATTAGTGATGTTTTACAGAAACATTAATCACTATAAGTTGTAATAATGTGATGAATCAGATCCATTCACAATGACTGATAATGAAAATTATGGCATTAAGATAATTTCAAATTGAACTATTAAAAATATGCTGAATACTTACTTTCTCAGAAATGGAAATACATTCTGCAGCTACAGGAAGAAATAAAAACAAGGTTAGTTATTGAAGGAGAGAAAATAAACAGTTTTTATTGAAAGAGATACCAAAATATCCAAAACAATTTAGAAATACCTCAAAATTTAACAATTTATGAATTTATGAACAATTTAAGAATATACAAATATTCTCTTCTATTCTATGGGTAAACTTACGCATAGAATAGAATAAACACAGCTAAGAAAATGAACGCAATAATAAAATTTAACTTTCTGATTTAATATTTCAACTAAAAGACTTACTTTCCATTTTTAATTAAAATATGAGCAAACCACAGCATAATAGAGGCTTCTATGTTCATATTCTATATGTGCCCAAATTTGTAACTCTTAAAGTCTAAATATTTTTAAGATAATAAATCCAAATTTCAAACTTGAAGACAAAAATTTTAGCAGACCTTCTAAATGGAAGTTTCTATAAAACTTTAACTTTTAATGTCCTGAGTAAAAGAGTCTTGAAAAGAAAAAAATTACATCCTCAGTCTGCACTCCACATGGCCTCTGCATACCTACACAGCTATAAGGAATTTCTCCCTTTTTGGTATTTCATCCATTGTTAAGAAGCAAAGTTTAGCATGGGTTTTTTATGAGTCGGAAAATTCCTAATGGCTTTACACTATTCCCTCTATTTACATCAAAACAAAAGCATATTTATGTAGTTCTGAAAGAGTGAATTGATATGGAGACAATTAATTGGGTAAGTCAAAAAGATTTAAGTCCTTCCATAACAGATTTTTTACTTGAATTCAGCACTAGCATGCCAAGCTCTTTATCTTTTTATAAACTCCAAAAGCCACAAATTGTTTCAATTGCACCATGTATCACAATGTTGCTCAAAATTTATGTATTTTCTGACTGTTTGATTTTTCCAGTGTGTTAGACAGCACTCAAGTAAGAGTTGTTCCACAAAACACTTTTCCTTTGGGTCCCATGTCTGATCACAGTGCCACTACACTGCTCTCTTAGCATGTGCAGATTACACTTTAGAGAGAGAGTGGGAGTTTTGCATGCATATGAAGAGGCACCTATAGGAGTTGGCATTTGTCATGTGGCCCTGAGAGGAAAGGTTTGTCCTAAAATAGTTTCTTCAGTAAGTTGTTAGGGTTTTGGGAGTTTTTTACCCACTGTAGCAGTCACTTTAGTTTTAATAGAAAATGAGGGTCTAAGGCAATGTTAAAGAGTACCGCCTGCCAAGAGACCGCTCTGTTTGATTATGGTCATGAAACAAAAATTGGTGATCGCAGTGCTATTCTAATCAAGATCCTTAAAACATTTTTTTTTCTGGTCCAGGCTTCTATCACAGCTCACCCAATTAAAATAGATCAATCTCAGAATATACTCCAAAAATATGGTTCTCCACATACTCAGCCACTTCTGTAGATGACATTATTTAACTCTGTGGTAATGATAATGATTTCTGCTGACTGAAAGTATTATTAATCTTCAGAAGTTCTGAGGAAGAAGTAACCTATAACTGTGCAGCATAGCAAAATACAATTTAAGTATTAAAGGACAGATATAGATGGAACTTACTATTTCAATTTCTTTACCTCTACCATTTTTGAAGCATTAACTACCTTGAAAGACTGTCTTAGCTTTTCTGTTTTCCTGTTCCTTCAAAAATGAACTATGATTGACTAAATAAAATCAAAGTTTCATTAACAAAACTTGTAACAAACTTTTGTTTGTTTGTTTGTTTTTCCTTGCCATTAGCTTGGTTGCCACAAAGGAAACAGACAGCGCAAGATCTCGTAGCATGCCAATGTCGCCATCCGATTTCCTGGATAAGCTGATGGGTAGGATGTCAGGCTATGATGCGAGGATCAGACCAAATTTCAAAGGTAACTTCAAAACTAAACTTTCAGTTTTTTAGTATGTCAATATTACAGCTTACAAAAATGCAATTTCTGAAACAAATATGAAAACTAAATGCATTCACTGAAAAAAGTGCCCTTCTTTTGCCTTTCTTTTGTATGTATGGCAGTTCATTTCAGTAGTAACTCTATATCTGCCACTTCCACAGCTGCCCAATTGCAGGCCTTTTATAAATATACCTTATCCTTAGATTTGAGTTGTCTAATATGGTTTTGTTAGTTTCTTTCCTTTCCTGAAATGCTTACTGATGGATTAAGATTCCCACCTTGGACTGTCATAGCATGAAACACTATGGAAAGTTCTATGAAAGATTGGCCAAATCTTTGTATCTGTCTGGTTCTAAAGTGTGTGTTAATGACATTGACCATCAAGCTCAAGACAGCTTATTTTAGTTACCCATTCTATCACCAAATTATATTCCTCACTCCTGGGCCCCGTTTGTGCTTTGAAATGGCGAAAGGACCATCTTTCCTCTTGTTCTTTCCCTTGTTCCCAGCTCTCTATTGAAATTGCAAATTCTCAATACATGGAATACATGGAATTTGTCTTGTCATGTGCCTTTTGTGCACATATCACAAAGGAGATTCAATTAAAACAAAGCAGATTCAAAGACTGAAACAGCAAAGTTTGCAAATGGAATGATTACATCTCCTGAGGGTCTTAGCATATTATCCAGACTTAATGGAGGATTACACAAACCATATTTTTATATGAATATGCAAAACATCATGCAAACACCACCCATTCTAACATTCATATTCTGCGAAGTTTAGATAAATTTGACTATTCTTTTTTTAAAAAAACAAGGAGTTCCAATGTTATAGAGGAATATTTAACTCTATTACTGAATCTTTAAACAAGGCATAAGTCTTTAAATTACTCAGAATATAAATAATGTACTGAAAGAATAAACCTATTGTGATTAAAAATGTTATTATTCTTACTTGGCCTCAGTTGCTTTCTGCTATGCCTATCTTCTTGAGTCCAAGAGATTCTCTTAACTCTAACATTTCACTAGAAGACTCCATGTTTACTACAAAAATTTTCCTTCAAGCTGGCAGCGCTTTCTCCTCTAAGTCATCTGTCACTGCCTTTCCATCTTAATTCTTATTCAGAAAGAAATGTTATGATTTTTTGACATCTCCAAGTTCTAGAAACCTAAGTGCTTTTGACTCTAAAGCCACTGCTATGTGCTGGTTTTACCAGAATTGGCCCAGTCTGATTCATAAGGACTGTGTAAGAGGTTTGTCAGATTACTTCCTCATCAGCAAACCATAAACTCTTGGTTGTGTATATACAAACTTATTACCCAGGATTTACTGCAGCTGGAAATGCTTTGCTACTTTTAAGTTAATAATCCTGATATTCCTCAGGAAATTGTAAATACACACTGGAATTTCAAACACATTTCTATATGATTTGGGATTGAATTTTATAGTTTGTCATGGGCAGCAACCAATTACAATCTTCTGATGAGGCAACAGTGAAGAATAGGCAGATGGGTTTAGAGATTATGAAATTAAATGCAGTACTTCTTGAAAGAATAATTCAACAGATTTAGAGCCTTGTTTTGTAACTATAGAAACTTAAAGAGACAAAACTTAATTTGACATTGTTCCTTTTCAAAAAGTGCACAGTCTAAATCTTCTGGACAGCTATGCAGTTTGAACAGATCTGCCCAGAATGATACAGACCTACCTTAAGAATAAGCATCTCCTGAAGTGACTTTGCCACTCTTTGGTTAGTTTTACTACTCCTACAACAAGTGCTGGGACTTAATGCCTTTTTGAGGTTTTAAACTGGTGATAGCTTTAAAGAAAGAGGATAAGTACTAATAAGATAATTCAGAAATTAATTTTAAATAGTTTATTGTTCCAGTAAAATTCCTATGCAGACAAGATTTTTAATTACCAATTTTATTCATAATTAATCTTGGTCAAGAAGACAAAATTATATATTTTGTCTATGTGTTCTGCTTTTGGATATGTAATACTGCATAAGAGTTGTTGTTCAGAAAATATTATAGAGGAGACATGGTATTTATTCAGCTATGGAATGCAAGAGGAAATTGATAATCATTGTAAAAGCCTTGTTCCAGTTGCAATTTGCTTTTTCATTCTACATCAAACCTATAGCAAAGTGCTTCTCTTACTCAGTGTCCACATTGCAGATGTTATCCATTCCTGCAAATATAGAAAATACTTCATTGCCTTTAAAATTTGAACAAAATTATGTAGCCTAGGTGCAAAAAATGTAAATATTAAATGAAAAATTTGGGCATTTACAAAGGAAAATTGCAAAGCATTACTTGCCATGCTATTGGCAAACATTTTTCATCAATCATTAGTTTAGAAGCTTTGAAACTCAGGACGTAATTGGAAAAAAAATTAATTTAGTCACATATGTTCTCCTGATCCCTTCTGGAAGATGTTTATATTTGTGGCCTTTTCATTATTTTTTGGCTATAAAACCTTTGTGTTTTGGAATATTAAAAGGTATCAATTTTTGTTTGCTTTAAATTTGTTGATTACTTTACTGATCTTATTACTTCCTTTTGATCTTAACAAATTTGTATATTCACAGATTACTGCCCATTGTATACCTTTTCCAGTGTGAAGGGTCCTCTTCTACTTAAACTGGTTTTGTGTGTTAGCTTGTCATAGAATTTTTGATCCTTTTTGACTTTTTGACATCTTTCTCCCCAATATATAAATATATTAACCTATGTAATGCATTTTTATAGAATATTCATCTTTATCTCTTAATTATGAAAGTTCTCATTATTTCTACCAGTTTGGCTGGTACAGAGGTAAGGTTTGCATGGATTAAGATCATGTCCATGTCCCCCAGCATCATACCTGAAATCTGGGGTTCTTTTTAATTCAAAGAATTACTTGCTGGACATGATGCACATTTCCACTGATTACAAAATTGACACAGGTGATAGCTGACTCACAGTGAATTGTATTTCCACAATTTTGCAAAGATTTTTATAATGTCTAGATTAATATCACTTCAGCCGGTCAGTTTGTTCCTGTTCGCTTGGTCTGAAATGTCTTCAACAGTCCTCATACAAAATTCCAGCAGAATGGTTCTACTATTTGACACAGCCAGCAATTGGAGACAAATGCTACTACAAAGGCTTCATTTGGTTTTTCTGCTCTGACCTTCTTCACTTCCATGGATACTTTTATACCTTAATCATCTTCTTTCAGCTTTCAGATCTTGGCAGGATTCTATTTTTAATGCCTTGTAGATAGCGATCATTGTTAGCTTTTCCATTTCTAGTGAGTTTTAGCTCTATTTCTTTTCTGCCTCTCTTTAATCTATGTTCAACTTTCCTGAATTCCTGTGTTTGAATATGACTTCCAGCTTTTACAGCTTCTCATTCGTGATTCTTTTTGGCCATGTTTTGGGAAGTTCATTTTTACTCTCAGCACAGTGTCTCTGAGTTAACTCAAACATTTGCAGGCTACTTTTAGCTTCTACTTTTTTGCTTCTTTTAACTAGCTGTTAACTATTTTATTGTAATTTTGATGCCATTTAGGTTTTGCCTCATTTTCCTTTAGGCAATCAAAATTAGGCATCAGCATTGTAGTGGTTTAGAGCTTTTTTTAATAAAAGCAACTATATTGATAAAGCAAATATATTTTAAAGAATAGTACTATTTTAAACATGATAGCATCACATCAAATTTGAAAGGATGGCAGGTACTACAACATGGAAGTGTTTGAAGGAAAAGCCGCCTTGCAAACCAATGACTAACATGGACAAGGAGCACAATTTTCTCCCTGGCAGTTTTTAGTTACTCTGCCTTCATTCATAGTCCCTGCTTTTCCTTTTTCCCTTGATCCTTTTCAGGAGTTGAGCATGTAAAGCTTTTACTAAATTCTCAGAAGTACTGGATATACCCAACAACTCTAAATAACTCTCTGCCCACCAAAGTGACTGCAAGTGCTACCCCCTGAGAATTCTGCTCCATAGGTGTAGTCTGGTGTACTGCAGAGACTGAAGTAGCAATAGAAGTGTTTTGTTAGCATCGCTGTACAGCACTTCAAAACAATTTTTGCTGTCAGGAAAGAAAGCTGGATGCTCCAGGTTCTGTCATATTGGCAGAATTTTTAATGGACATTCTGATTCTTTGAGTATTTAATGTGAAATTTATTGTGTTATATTTTGCTAGTTGCAAACCACTAGTAGTAGCAGAGCAGTTTCTTTCTTAAGCAATACTAAAAAAGAGATATTATGTAAAGGTTTATAAGACCAGTCTTCATATTCTAGATACAGATCTCTCATCATTAGTAGCTTACAACTACAAAAGGAATCCAGGTTCTCCAATGCTAAACCTGTTTATTGATACAAGAAAAAGGAGTTGTAAGAAGGTAACAAAAAACACTTGAGATGGAAAAACCTTGTTTCTATTGGACATGGTCTGAAATTGATAAGGAATAATGGCAAAATTAGCACACTTTTCCACAATGACATTTTTAAAGAGACTTCTAGAAAATAGTTTAAACCCTTTTCCATGAAGAGGCAATTCATTGTTCAGTTATAATAATGACTTCTCTACCACTACTGATACTTCAAAATGCAAGATAAGACAAAACAACTATTGACTGAGGACTCATGGTAACAAGTAATTCCGTTATAGATGGACTCTTAAACATTTTGTGAATTTAAGAGAAATGGGAATAGAATCTAAATTACTTTCCTGTAAGCAGTAGAGATAAGAGCAGCAATAATGTATTTCTTTTCCCAGTGATGAAAGATAACATTGAAGGTAGAAGCTGCCTTGAGTGAAGAAAGTCACTTTTCCCCCTAATTGTTGTGAGAAGTGACATGCACTCTCACTACACATAAAATATTTTTACTATATATTTCAAATGAGATGTTGTTTATTTTCTTTTTTGTATAGAAGTATGTGTACAGGTTTATCCTGAACTTTGTTGCTATGGGGTTTTTTAAATGCTAAACTGAGATAAGTAGTGTACTTTTGAGAAAAATCAAAAGGAAAATTATTAGGAACGATTCAATTTAATCATGCATTAAATTAGTTGTGAATGAAGCATTTTATCTTCCAAAGCCAGTAAATATTGTTCCTGAATGGTTCATATTGCATATTCAATCAATAAGCAATAATTCTGTAACAGGGTCTGGTGAGGCTTTTTTCCTCTTTTGCAGGTCCTCCAGTTAATGTCACATGCAACATATTTATAAACAGCTTTGGATCCATTGCAGAGACAACCATGGTAAGATGTTTTAACTCAGTCAATGTTTGAAGTTCAAGTTAAATATGTTCCACAAGCTCTAAATATAGCTAGGGCTTCTCTTCATCTGGAACTAAGCAAAGAAGGAAAATAAATTCTGAGAATGGAAAGTGAGAATTCCTAATTTGGCAATTGATTTTTTCTTACAAAAATTTCATCATTATACCATCACATACAAGTAAAAGTAAATCCAAAGGCAGGAGGGTTTTTTTTTATTATTTCTCCCTAAGTTCTATTTGACAGTTGCATCGAAGTAATATTAGATAGATAATAGTTTCTATAATGTTCTGTCTTTCTAACCTCAAAAGTTCTAATTCATTAAGCCACTTCATTAATAATATTTTTTAATTCATTATATACAGTACATATGGAGATATATACTTTATTTTAAAAGTCCTTCTTCCATAGAGTTATTGCACTGAAATTATAGAATGACTAAAACTTTCAACTGGTATATAAAATTTGGAACAAAAAGAAGTGGATTGCATGCTTTTGTACATACACTTAAAATTTGTCTACTAAAGAATGACAGATGATAAAGTACTTATTAACAAAATAAGGAGAAGTCAGAGTGTAAAAGTAGCACAACTGGATATTGAACTGTGAATTGACAAAAAAACCCAGGATAATCTCACTAAAAAGTAAGATATATGCTAGTAATTTGGAGTCCAGATATAATCAGTAAAATTTAGTGAGGGGAGACACTGGCATTCCTTCTCTCTACAAGTGTTTCACATTTTTTTGAAGAAAGTTAAAATACCTTTTTGAAAACAGTTGCATAGTCATTTCGGGGAAGAGA
Organism: Sitta europaea; assembly: GCA_013400255.1. NCBI lineage: Eukaryota > Metazoa > Chordata > Aves > Passeriformes > Sittidae > Sitta > Sitta europaea. Next base: position 51,875 of record VXBS01002394.1, read on the forward strand.
GGGTTAAAATACAAAGAAATGACAGAACAACTGTGGCAGTTTGTAAGATCCAAATATAGAAAATAGTCTGAAATCCCAACAATTTCAGAGGTCAGGATATGTACTTGGAATGACACAATTGAATTGATATAGTGAAAAAAACCCCAAAAAACAAAAAAAACACCAAACAAAAACCTACCAAAAAATCCTAATGTAACCAAGAACCTGTAGTTAGGAAAACAATGAGAAAAATTCATATAGTCAAATACTTATGCCTCCTATCTCCAAGTGGTACTTACAACTGCCTGTTCTTTACCTGCCTTGGAACATAGTAGTAGATGTTACTGAGATAGGTAGATGATTTTTTTTTTCAGATAGAAATTTACTTTAATTTGTATTTGGGGTCTTTCCAGATTGCAAATCCCAAACAGATTGACAGGGCATCCAGAGAGATTTATTCAGGTTCAATCAGAGGATTAAGCAATACCCACATGATTAGAATAGTGTTCCACAGTTACTTCCTACTGTCTGGATGAGTGAATCTGGTCCAAAAGAGGAGACAGACTACAAGGTCAGTAAAGCATAGAGACCTTATCACTCGACTGCTGTATAAAGGATATATACAAAACTGGAGTTGTTAACACACAAAAATTGTCCTGAGTTTGGGAAGAGGATGACCAAGTTCACATCTCAAGTGTATTTTCTCTCCAAACCCAGAGAATTATAAACATTTCCTTTCAGTGCAACTTAGTTAAATTAGCACAATATTTCTATTTTATGATGAAACTACATTCTGCTCTGTGTTACCTCAAAAGCAAATTGAAACAGTCAAGACGTCGTCTGTAACAAATAGTTACAGGTAATGTAATACATTACAGAAAATACCAAACCCAGTCAGAGCCACACGGTTTATCATTCTCCTGTTTTTATGCATTCAAAAAGTGGACATTCAAGCACAACCTTGAACTTCATGATGCTTGTGTTCTGTTAGCAGTGTATTCACTGATATAGCTCAAAACATGCTTCTACTTATTATCAGCCACTGATGACCTCTCAGAGACTCAAATCTTTCTTTGCAGAAGAACAAATACCTCTGTCTAGAGAGGACTTTCAGTTGTGGTTTATTAGCTTTTTCTTCTCCCTAACACTCACAGTGAACTTCTAAAAAACGTGAAAATCTTCCTACTTTTAAATGACAAGGAAAACAATCTTACATTATTTCACAAACTGAATTTCTGCATGATTTAACAAAAGTCCATTCTCTGCAGTTCAGTATGTCTTCAATTTTCACTATTTCATCAATTGAATTTACTGTATTCCTTAAAATTCAGGTACCTGTGTCTTAACTCGTTAGAACAAATTCTTAGACTCAAAAAGGACTTTTAAATTCTTGATAAATACCTCTTTTTCCAAATAGTAAACAGAACATCGTAGGCAAGCAACAAGTGCAAAATTAAACCTGGCCACTGATACCTTTAAAACTGCCAGCTGATAATGGGATATGCATATAATCTACCAGCTCTAAAGAAGTTCGAGCATATGGAGCCCTGTCCATGGCTGTCGCTGCAAAGCCCCTGGCAGTGTCCGGCTCTGTCCGGCCCTCCGGGGTCTCTGGGTGATGACCAAAATCTCTGAGCTCCCTCTGCTGCCTCGGCTGTGCATAACAGAGTGAACACGCAGAAAAACAAGGGGTTAATAAAACCCGCTTCGCTTGCGAAGCAGCCCGGTGCCAATTTCAGGTTGCTGGGCTGGATAGCTCTCACTCAGGACGAGGAGTGTGGCAGTGTGCGATTGGAAGGGCATTGTGTGTCTCTCGGGAAAGCGGAGATTTTTCTTTAATTCATCTACACCTGCTCTAGCAGCTTAGGAGAGGCAGACAAACCAAAAAAAAAAAGTAGCATAATTTGGTTTACAGCTTGTCAACTCTGTAAACTGGTTCTCTTTCCCTCCCTCCCTCCTGCCTCCTTCCCTCCATCCCTCCATCCCCCCATCCCTCCATCCCTGTCTGGGTTCCAGTTATTTCACATTCTCTCTTTTTCTCAAAGTACAAATCAGGTTCACAGCAGGGGAAAGAACACCACTTCTTGCTAGGAAGTTGTGATTCTAGTTGAACTTAGGTTATTTTAAGTGAGCATATGAGCAATTTCATTTACGTCATGTATGCTCTGAGGAGGCAGGATAAAAAGTAAGCTACATAATTGAAAGCTCCCTTAAACAAACTTTTATCATTGGCACCACTTAGGATCCAGCCTTACCAATTTTTCTGTGTTACCAAACTGTATGGTATCACTAGATCTGTGCATGTCTCAATGATATTCACAAAGGAAGAATTTCACACTCATCCTCTAGACAAGTAAAACTCTAATTGCTCCACACATATAAAGGAAAACCTAGGAGCAGTGTTTCATATTTTACAAGTTGCTGTTATTCTGGGCTTTTGCACTTAAGCATTTAGAAATCTGGAAAATAAAAGACTAAAAAATCGTGAAATCCCAGAATAAAATTATTATTTCACTATGATAAAATTAACATATCTAATACAAATTAACATGTGAAGTTTTTCATTTGAGATAAATAGTAATGTACCTAAGCACACTTAACCTTAAAAATCTGACAAATCAGTTGGATTACTTGCTCATGTAAATTAAATATATATTGGCAATATAGGAACCATATCACACAGAAAAGCAAATATTTTTCTTACTGGTGCAGGGGAACTTAAACTTCAGCTTTTATCACCATACCCTGAAAAGTTCCTTAGAGAGTTTTTGTAGCTCAGCTTGTATTCACGCTGTATCTCCTAAGGCTAAAAGGTTTTGTGATTATTAAGAGCAGTGTCATATACATGGTTGGCAATTACAAAAAAAAAGAGAAGAGACTATTCAGTCATACAGGGTCAGAATAATATCAGTGCCAAAATTTTCAGCTGCAAATGTTCAGTTAGAATACTGAATATACAAAACAATTAATCTTTTGGGTATGCAGTAGGCCATACCGAAATGTCTGCTTTTATTCTAGGAAATGTGCTTGATAAACTTGCTCAAGGTTTTCTGAGCTTTAAAGGTCAGGTACCACACTGACCTTAATACAGATTTAGAGCAATTTTTACTCAGTGTGTGTTAATATGCTTAGCATAATGCATGTGCTCAAAGTGCATTGAAGGGGATGCTCAGGGAGAGATGTGACGGCAAATAACAGTGCAGACAATTAACGTTGAATTAATTAATTTTAATTTAACACTCTTAATTAATCTCAATTAACAATTGAAAATCATATGTCTCTTATTTGGCCTTACCATTTTTTTGCCCTGGGGTATTTCATGATTCAGTCTGAAAAGAATTGAATGTTGATAGGAAGCATGTTATAGATCTTTCTGTACTCCCCCCACTAATGAGACTATCTTGCATTTACAAATAAAATGTGTTTTTAAACCAGACCAACCCATTTTTAAGCCACCATAATTACTGTCCTTTCATGAGCTACAGCTCTTTAATTTCTTTAGCTTCATCTTCCTTCAATAAGCAATTCTGATTGTGTTCCATTGTACGTATTCTAGGTAGTTTTTCAATTGATTGCTTGGAAGAAGTGTTCCATTCTACCCATTACAAACCTCAATGTTGAAGAGTTTCACCAAATGTTTTTCTTCAAATTAATCATTTTGGCCATTGTCTCAAATACAAGGAAATAAGTGCCTTTCTTTACTGAAAATACCCTGAAAAATCTGTCCAGGATATATAGAGCAATGTGTTAATACTGATGTGTCAGGAAGAAACACCAATGCTCTGTATCTCAGATGAGTGAAAGCAAGGCCTCGCAATAATGGCTGCTTTACAGTTTCAGAACTAAAAAAAAATTAAAAAAAAATAAAAAAAAAAATCCCTGTTTGACAATCAACTCCCTTCTACCAAGACACAGAAAAATTGATTCTTCTTGTGCAAGTTTGGACGTCAGGTTATATAACATCCTTGATTTTTCATACACTGGCCTCTGTAACACTGATCCTTGGTTACAGAGTCAGGAGTAGACAGAGGTTTTACAAATTCTAGTGGGTCTACAGCTGTCCATTTTGTTACATGTCTGGACTAATCCAGGCAAATCCTGTTGCTGAACCTGCGTTCTAGGCAGTGAGTATCACCCTCCCAAGTTACAGCACATATTTTCCATGTTGTAAGGGAACTCCATAGGATTCAGACAAAGTATGCTTGGAAAAACACATCACTACATATACAAAATATGAATAAGCAAACAAGCTTTTTTTTTTGTTTTCAAAGTTTAAAAAGGATTTCCTGCCCCCATTGGTTTTTCAGCAGAAATTGAAAGCATTTTTTGTACACTTCTGCTCTGGAACTTTCAGTCTAGGAAAACTTTTTAGAAGAGAATCTTGGAATTCCCTGCAAATTGTGGTGGAAGATATCACATAAAACACTGGCTGGCTTTACAACAGCATAATGAAGTGAAGAGGGGCAAGAAAATACAAGGCAGAGGTAGCACAGCCATGTCCCAGATGTCTCACCAAGTTGCAAGGTGTGAATAGTTTGCAACAGCGAGTCAAGGGTGCTGTTTTGTATTGCACATCACTAACAGGTGTTGAGGACATGTTTTCAGAGGTGCTGGTTAAGAATGAGTTCGATTTGAAGCTGTGCATAGAAACATGAGAGTCAATTATTTAATTTGCCGATATATCAAAAAAATATCTCTATACTACTACCAAATGCATACAGTATCTTCTGCTTTGACTTCCTTGTCCTGGAAGAAATGTCAAATCAGTTATACAACTATCTATACCAACTTCTGGTACAAAGAAGTTCTGAAAATATTTTATTACCCATTAGTCAGAAATTGCTTCTTAGGTCTAGGGAAATGGTGGTAGTAGCCTTGCTGCTAGTGTGCTGGGTGACAATTTTTTAATTCTTGTTTACATTAACGGAAACCTAACTTCAAATATTTTTTATTTCATTTGGAGAAAAGTCTGAATCCAGACCTACAGTTGCCTTACTACTCTAAGCTAGAATTGTTCTGGTTTATCTAAAATAGATAAATATTTACCAGGACAGGTGTTATATTCAATTCATCCAAACATACAAATGTATCCTTCTTTCTGGTCCGCTTTAAGAAACATTCTTAAAGAATTTGCAAAACACTTTATAGTACAGAAATTTGAGCATCTCAGTTTATAGACACAATGCTTTCTATTTCCCCATAGCACTTATTGCAATTAATTAGCTACAGAAGTCCTGAAGTGACCTCCTACGTTATTACCTCGAGCCCTTGCTATTGCATGTAATGCTGCTTTAAATACTACTCATCACCTGTTCTAATGCTTCCTAGAACCCAAATGATATCTTTACAAACTTATCAAAGGTTCTTCCAGAATCTTTATCTTCTCCTTCCAAGGGAGACTTACCCTTTTTTTGCAAACATGAAAAATTAACTCCCTTGGGGTTATGATAATGTAACACTCATGATGTTTCCTAAAATTATAACACAGATACCAGTGTAAAAACATTATTAAAAATAGTTAAATCAAAAGACTAGGTCAACAATAATAGTATAAAAACCAGTGTATCTTCTTCATGATATTTATTTAAGCAATGGAAATTAATCTCATCATGATATATGTGGATTTTGTCCTTAACTCCCATTAATGCTAATAGGAGTTACGTCCATAAATCCCCATCTATCACTGTAAGACTATAGCCTGTCTCCCTCAGATTTGCATGAACTTGCAGTAACAAAAGCTATAGTGGACTTTAGAAAAGTTGTTGAATGAACCTGAATTAAGAAAATATAGGATTTATGGATTGTCACCTTTGTTACTAGTTTCTGTTCTTGAGTCTAGTAAACATGCCCTGGAAAAGTTCCCAGTACAGAACTACATGATCTTGAAATTCTTGACTTGAATAAGTTTCAAAGCATCATTTGAGCATCATTTAAAAACTGTGTTCTCCCATCATGTCATCATTCTATTCTGAATACTTGGCACTTCCTGCACTCTGTGTGTGCATGTGCTGGGTGTGAATTTTTAATTACAGTAGCCAAAGTAACCACTCAGCATGAAAGAGCTATATGCTCAGACTGTTTTACATCATACCCATAGTGCAAAGATGTATATTGTAAATCATATATTAAAAAAAATTTTAAACCATTTTATAATACTTTAACATTAATCAGTGAAATTATACAATTTATCAAAAGTGCTTGTAAGAATCTGTTTCTTACATAGCATTTTTCTTTTTCAATAGACGATACACAGCATGTTATCAAGCTAGCAGAACAAGAAATATTGAGTCATGAATCAGGTTTTAATTTTCTTTAAAATTCAATATGATCATAGAAAGGTGTGGTCTAATATGCATTTTTTACTGACATGCCACTCCCTGTGTCATTACTGCCATTGTATCACAGAGTTAGACCTCTTGGCCCTGCCCATCCTCCCCCAATCCTTTTAGATCCTAATGCCAGTTTACGAAATATAAAAACTCAACATCTCTCAGATAGTTTGATTTCGTTTTGCACAAAATAACCCTTATGACTTCAGAATCTCAGACATATTTCGTGGACCTCAGCAGCAGCCGCCATCTCCTTCAGCACAGAAATTAGGTTCTGTCTTCTCTCACTCCTAAGCACTTCATTTTTGCCCCTTTTCTAATAAACCATCTTACCCAGGAAGTGCTGCTATGCTGTTTAGCTTCATCAGACAAGTGACTCTAGACAGATCTACAGATTGGCTCCTTCCTGCCTCTCTCCAAATTGCAGGTAATCCCAACTCACAGGCTTCTCTGCTCCTCTGCCTCTAGTGCTCCAGCTTGCAGAGGCTTTGAATTTCTCAGCAATTTCATCCAGGGCTGAAAAGCACAGCAAAGCCAACAAAAATCCCTCTTGTCATGATTTAACCCCAGCCAGAACCGGGACCACACAGCCTCTCGCTCATTCCTCCACCAGTGGGATCAAGGAGAGAATTAATTGGAAGGGTGAAAGTCAGAGAACTTGTGGGCTGAGATAAGGACACTTTAATAGGGCAAGCAAAAGCAGCACACACAAGCAAAGCAAAACAACAATGAATTCACTGATTCCCATGGGCAGGCAGGCGTTCAGTCATTCCCAGGAAAGCAGGGCTCCATCACACATAGCAGTTACTTGGGAAGACAAATGCCACCACTCCAAATATGCCCCTCCTCCCTCTTGCCCCCCTACCCCTTCCTCCCCCCAGTATATACTGAGCCTGATGCCATGTGGTGTGATACATCACCTTGGTCAGTGGGTGCTAGCCATGCCAGCTCTGTCTCTTCCCAAATTCCCATGCACCTACAGTCTCTTCACCAGCATGGCAATTGAAAAAGCAAAAAGTGCTTTGGCTCTGTTAGAGCATTGCTCAGCAATAACATAACACCTCTATATTATCAACTTTGTGTTCAGCACAAATCAAACCAGCCCTGTAGCAGCCACTGTGAAGTAAATTAACTTTACCACAGCTCAAACAAGCTGCAGCCTTCTCCTGAGTTCAGAAAGATCCCAAATTGCAAGCCTCTAGGCTTAAAATTTAATTTTGCCTGGGAGCAAATTTAATCCCATATTTTTCTTTCCCAGAGAAAAAAAAAAAAAAACAAAACGGGTAGCCTCCTCCTCAAGGCATTTCTCATTGGAAACAGAGGCAGGGTGAATAGATACTGACCTAAAACTTAATTACAGCCAGAAAGACACTGAATGTGAATTAAAAACAAATGTATTGAACACACATAACTGAGAAAAAAGTAGGTATTCATTATTTCTTGTTTACCTGTTTTTGATGATAAAACAATAATCTTCAAAAGCACTCCTGGAGAATCTGAGTTTATTCCCTTGCTTTAAAAAATAAGCAGTCTTTACTTTGCCTGATCTTTCAGTCACTAGGTTCCTTTTTCTATTAGTGGATTTTCAAAACATAAATGTATAGGAACGTATGCAAGCTAATTTATTGGCATAACAGGATTAGTTAAAGAAGATTTCTAGTCTGCTTTCCATCTACAAACATTGTAAGCTACAATATGTGGAATCTCTCACAATCTTCTTTTTAGTTCCTCTATCTTCTTTTAAAAGATTTAAATTGAATGAGGGTTTAGCTACTAACTCCTGGTAGGATTGAAGGGATAGAATAATGAAAATTTGATGTTTCTAGTCAGCCATTATTAGGTCCCTTATTTATAATATATTTTTCCTTATTTTTGTGAATGTGACTGCTCCACACTTTCAGAAAACTGACTATATTAAATACATAATTTGCATTTCTTGTTAATGTGTATCACATATGTATATAAAATATATACTATATACAAATAAAACATTTTTCAATGTATATGTTTATATTTTACACTGGTAAATTATTTCATTAATTTTGGATAGTTTTTCTTTAATTTTTAAATATATATACTAGAACTTACCAGCTTAGCAGAATGTAGAGAAAATGTTTTAGATTTGTGTCTGTGACTACTGTTCTGGTATTACTGTAGTATTAAAAATTAAAGAATTTGAGATCTTTTAAAATAGGGATTCACTTTTCAATAAGTAACCTTAACTAATACCCATTTAATCATAGACCTAGTGGAAGCCCATAAAATTGACATTTCTTCTTTCTCCCTTACTACTCATCTAGACCCACGTGTACTTGTTCACAAAATTAATTTCTTCATGAAAGGAACAGGTTATCAAGTGGATAATGAATGGAGGTTGTGTCTGCTAAAGTTTTATTTAGCTGCCTGAGTGCATTTAGTGTGTCCTCAATAATCCCTAAGACTCTCTGAGTTATCTGGGAAGGTAGACATATCACAGGATTGCAGGAGATGTGCATCTTTCTGAACCAGCAGCCAAAAGGCAACGTATCTTAGGGCTTTACAAATGACACTAGATGATGTCTTTGGGTAGACAAACAAATTGTTCCCTTTCTCCTCAGTACTGGTGCACATAACAAATACACATAACATTTTATGTGTTGCCATGGTGTCATTGTAAAACTGCTAAAACATGATTTTCCTAACAGACCTCTTGGTGCATTTCATGTGTATCAATAAACTTAAGGTTAGCTCGTATCCGATCAAATTTGTTTAAAGTTAGAAATATATTTCTTCTCATAGGCCACTTTAACAGGTGTTTACACTATAGGAGATAGCAGGTCCTGCTTCTAGGTTTGACCCAGTCTAGCTTTACCTTTTATTTCTTATTTACCCTACTCTATATGATGTCATATTTGTCTACCAAGACAACGAAGGCATCAGGGAAATTTAATATGGTATTCCCAAAATTGCATTTGATCTAATTTAGTTATATTTCTCTGAGGAGAGGAAACAAAGTATTATTTCAAATACAGGTTTTTAGTAAATATTTATAAAATTAGCCCATTCTGTCACTCATTGAAACAAGTCATATTCAAAGGGCTAACATAAAATTCATTACTAACAAAATGGAATATATAGCACCAAAAATTCATGTAACAAATGAATAATCTCAGAAAAACTTAACTTTTCACTTATCAAGAAGTACCTTCCACTGTTAGAACAAAATCTCCAGGGTCATATCATTTGTTTGCAGAAAAACCAAAATCTTTTTTCAACTGAGGGCATGGCAGGGACCAAATGAAGACAGAGGCTTAGTATATGTTGTTTGTTCATGTAATTGTCATGTCCTTTTTCATCTAATCCCTTATACTACTGCTTGAAAGTGCAAACATTTTAAAAGCCCCTGAGCTAAGTCTTAAAAAAGCAATTACACTGAACGAGGTTCGAAATGTGATTTTAGCGTAATGCACTAGGACTTGGGAACACACAGCTTCCATTAAATACGGGAGTAGTATATACAACCTTTAATTAATAAATATTCTAGGACATGCAGCAGGAGCTATGGCAAACATTATTATACAGTATGTCAGTGCTATAATTAATCTTTTTAAGAATAAGCATTCTAGATATTAACTACTTTTGACTTCTGATGATTATGTGTGAGCACAGAAACTAAAATCCAGTACTACAGTATTACTACTGATAATAAATTCAACAAAATAACTCAATGCTAAAATAAACTAATTTTAGCATTTTAATTTAGCATTGAGGTAGCATTTTAGCTCAATGCTAAAAAAAACTCCATTTGCAATATTTTAGCCCTAAAAAGTATGGAAAGTAAGTAGATATTGTAGCATGTTGAATTCAACTGATTTTGAATGTTTTGTAAAAAAGATGAGAATAAGGCAAAGTTCTGTAATTCCAGAGTCAGAACAATAGCATCCCTAGTTTTACCACTGCCAAAATCAGTTGAAGAAAGAGAGATTCCACCTATGGAAATATCCAGCAACAGATCCCCAAGAAGGATTCTCTGTGCCATAGACAAAATCTTTATCATAATTAGCAGTGTATCTGCATTGCTTCTTGTAATGAATGCCCTACAGCTCTTCAGTACAGAAAAGCATGTTCTCAGGGATGTTTGGAATTAGTCAAATATTGTTACTCTGACACAGATTTAATGTGTCAATTAAAGCTAAGTACTAAGAAATTGATTTAAATCACAGTTAATTTCTCTTTAGCTGCTATGGTTAGTCTGACAGATTAATGAGTTACAGTTAATGGTGGAGCATGGAGCTTGTTGCAATTGGTTTTCACTCATTAATTGAAATGCCAAACAACATAGATATATGCACTATCCTTGTTGCAGTTCTGCCCTGTAATCACAGAATCACAGAATGTTAGTGGATTGGAATGGACATAAAGATCCTGCAGTCCCAATCCCCCTGCCATGGGCAGGGACACCTGCCACTAGAACAAGTTGCTCAAGGCCTGATCCATCCTGCCCTTGAATGCTGCCAGGGTTACAGCATCCAGAACTTCCCTGTTCCAGTGTCTCATCACTCTCACAGTAAAAAATTTCTTCACTCAGCCTCCTCTTCTCCAAGCTGAACAGCCCCAACTTTCTCACCGTGTCTTTGTAGCAGAGGTTTTCCTGTCCTTTTACCAACTTTGTGGCCCTCCTCTGGACTTGCTCAAACGGTTCCCTTCTTATGCTGGGAACACAGGAACTTTAAACAATACTCCAGTAACAGTGCAAAATAAAAATAAATAATCTCCATTTTTGCTATAATAAGTAAGACCAATGAACCACCAGTGCTTGTTAGCATAAGAAAATAGATAAACCATTTCAGTTCAGTCTAAATTTGTTGAAAGTTAAGGAAGGATATTGTTGTCTTTAGATTTAAAATTTTTTTCTCCCTCTCTTTTGATATACTTACAGAAATCAATCAAGTAATAAATTAAGTCATAACACAAGTCCTTTGCATTATCAATTTAAAAAAATCAAACTTTTCATGTCTATTCTCTCAGAACTGACTGTCCTGTCCCTGTCCAATCCTGTATCATCCTTCCCTGCACTTTCTTTTACATATTCTTTTGAACAGATAAGGCTGCATTACAAGTAATCTCAGTAATGATGGAATTCCAACTATTAAGCATGACGAAATACAAGGCAATTCTTCAGAATACAAAAACTATATTTGCATTTCTCAAATGTGAGTGTAAATTTCAAGGTTCTTCTCCTACTTTGAATTTGTAATGGCATTGATAACCTGCATGGAAAATGACTTGACAATTTGAATGAGTAACTTCAATTTAAATATTAGAGTTTCTGTACTAGAAAAGTTTCGTCAAGGGCATATTGAAAGTGTTACCTGAAAAACTTTTTTTCCAGTCTGAAATTTTCAGCTATGTAAAGGAAAACTAGAAAATTCCATCAATTTGTACAAAGTAATTAATTACCTAAAGTGCAGTCACAGTTCTTAAGAACAGTGAATAAATTTAAAATGGAATGATGTTATTATCACAAAATACTATTATGCCACAGGCCATCTTGTCTAATTATACCAGCTAAGGCAGCAATAAAAAGCATGTCAAGTTGCATGTTTTTCAGACACCAAGACGGTAAATTTGGAAAATCTCAGCAGCAAAAATTTAAACTATCAATGTGTTCTGCAACATACAAGCTTTTCTTGTACAACAGTGAAAATGAGCTTTCATTATAAATGTCATAGTTCACATATGAAGAAAAGATTTTCCACATGAACAATATTTGGTTTAGTGTCTTATTTCTACTTTTAACAGTGTTCTTTTAACGTCTGTAAGGTTTCAATGTTAAAATTTTACAGTGAGTTAAGTGAAGGAAGAATCATTTGACCACACTATACAAAAGGCAAGTCTAGATTTCACTTAGGAGTATATATTAGGCAAAATTATCATATTTGGAATGGCAACAGAGAGTTCTGTAATTTACGCATGAAATTCTGACGACTTGGTTCAAACAACAGTGTACAAAAATTATAAGAGCAGGTGATATTCAACATTCAAATAAGGGGCATATTTTGGAATCTCTCAGATCTCAAAGGATTCCACATGCAGTGCATATGAAAAATGCATTAAAGAATTAGTAAGAATTAGGAAATTAGTATCTTGAGGATTTGTGCAAAAATCTCCATAAAACTACTTTATGTGTGTTATGTTAATATAGCTCTATCTGTGCAAGTGTCATGAAGAAGAAATCAAAAAATTCTGTGTGTTTCAGATTTTAACATGTACTGGAAATTACTAATCAAAGTACTGAGGTCCATAATGGCCTGAGCCTTGGATGGACAGCAAAGAGCAGTTGCTGATCTCCAGTTTTTATTTTATTGAGCCTTGTGAAGCAGATGAACAGTATCCTGACCATCTAAGAAGATTCACCTTGTGGCTGAGGCTTTGAAGCATGGTGAAGCAAGTGCAGACCCACGTTTCTCTCTCTCTGTAGAACAGGGGTACAGCAGCTGTTCACACAATGGCAGCCTTGAGGTTACAGATGAGGCTGTGGACATCACCACAACTGAAATGATGATTTCTCCCTCCACTCGAGGAACTGTCACAGTTATTTGAATTAGGAGGCATCCTTTCAGGCAAATAGCACATGAGAATATGGAGCCTCTTGTAGGATAACAAATCAATTCAAGCAGTTTGATGCTGGTGTCTGTGTTTGCATCAAAAAACCCTACTTGTTTAAAGCAGTTAGGCCTTGTGCTCATAATGTGTAATTTTAAACTGAGATGCTGAATACTTGTCCTTCATAAAATAGTAGTCAAATATATCTCTTTCCTTTTGATAGATTAGGATTTTTTTTTTTAGTGAATAATGAGTGCCAATTTAAGTCAGAGTTTTCAAAGGAGTGAACAATGAAAAATAGCTCCAGTTGCTTCAGTGAGTTTTTTTCATCTTAAAAGCTGGAAACAATTTAAACCAATAAACAATGAGTTGCCATTTTCCCCCTGCAGCTAACCTGGTTTTTTTTCTCTATTTTATTTTTATCTTTTTCATTAATACAGTTCAAATAAAGAGGAAAATAATATTATGACCAATAAAAGTATAGTTCCTATGCCCTTATGTTCAGTCTCAGTTCTAAATACAATGTGATGAGAAGCTATTATTCACCTTTATTTAAAACCAAGTATTTTCAGAGTGGTAAAGTTGTAAGAAAGTGTGGAGCCATAAATACATTTCTGACAGAATGTATGTGCAGCTCCAGTATGACTTCCAGAAGTTTGAAGCACTCACTCACTCACTCACTCACTCACTCACTCACTCACTCACTCACTCACTCACACATCTTTTCTATAAAAGCACTCTTGATTAAGACAGGAGTTTCTGTATAAATTAAGGTGACCACACTTGCAGCTAATCTAATTTATGATAAAGACTTACACGGTCTCTACCCTATTTGAAGAGAGTAGGAACATGTGTCCTCCTTAGACTGCTGTACAGCAAGTTACTGCTCACACAATGTCCAATAGGGAACTGAGGCACAGAAAGCCTGTGTGGTGGGTCTAAAACAAGTCAGGATTAGAGAGAGAGAAAAAAAAATTATTTAATTTCCCTTAGAGTGGGACAGATTCTCACTGACAGAGAGAGGGAAGTGGGAATACTCCTGTCAGGGTTTGAGCAGGAAAAGGTAACACCATAAAACTCTTTTTATAATTCTCATTTCAAATTCAAGACATATTTGTGATAGAGGTAGAGTTATATGGAATTATAGGAACTGTAGGTGGAGGCTGGATTTTCTTATCTTAGGACTTTTCTCAATTGTCCTGAAATGCATCTTTATTCTTTTCCATTGTGTCCCCACTAATATAAATAGGTATCATTCTGGCATTCAGCTAAGTAGTTCTTTTGTCATCCATAGATGGACAGGGGATTACATGGCTAAGAAATGAAATAAAAGCTAAATCCCTATGCTTGATAATGCTTGATAAAGCTTTGCTTGTTTTCTCTTTTACTCAGGATTACCGAGTGAACATCTTTCTCCGTCAGAATTGGAATGATCCACGCCTCGCATACAGTGAATATCCAGATGACTCTTTAGATTTAGATCCATCCATGCTGGATTCAATTTGGAAACCTGATTTGTTCTTTGCTAATGAAAAAGGTGCCAACTTTCATGAAGTTACAACAGACAATAAGTTGTTGCGGATTTTCAAAAATGGAAATGTGCTTTATTCTATCAGGTGAGTCTCTGTATAATAAGATGTAATTAGGAATTGCTAAAACATATATTCAGTTGCTAGTCGTGCCGAACTATGATGTGAGAGTTTTGAATGCAGAATTTTGTCAACATTCATTGTTAATACTAAAATAGAAAACAATTACTCATTAGGCATGCACATAATAAAAGTAATAAGAAAAGTATCGTTCCCATTTTAAAGTACAGGAGAAGAACAGAAGAACTAGGACACTTCACAGAACAAAAAATCCTGTAGTATTATAATCTGAGTTGGCCAATGTATAAGTTTCACAGTCTGTAACCTCCAATGTCATGACAATCCAACATCACACCTTTTCCCCCTTTCTGGATATTGCAGTTGCACTTCAACATGAAAACATGGCCTGTTTGAGGAAGTACAATGTTTAAAGATTAGTCATTTACTGCTGGAGATGGAGAGAAAATGGGAAAGTACATTTTTGAAAAGGTTCTAAGAAGCTGAAAGCAGCAATCATAAGTATTGACAAAATCTAATTATCCCACTTCTGTCCCACCATTTTCCTTTTGATACAGACATCAGTAGGCATTTTACCACTGTCTTCAAAAACCCAATCTAATGAGAAACACTTTGGATATAAGTATGCTAATGCCCCACTAGGTTTGGTATTGAAGCAGTGAATCACTTGTGCAAAATGTTACTCTTTTCAAAATAAATATACTATTGTCCATCCAGTGTTTTGCTTTGCATGCTTTTATGACACTGAATTAATGTGTAATTAGACTCTTTGAAGAGACATTGGGAATTTGTAAACAGTTTGTATACTGGAGAAAAAGAAAACTTTATGACTTGCATGGAAGTGTCAGTGGCAAGAGAGTATCCTTCCTCCTTCCCTCCTTCCAGTGTGATTAGGCAGCACTTTTTCAAGCTTACACAAGGAGAAAGGGTTGGGTTAAAATTCTTATGAAGATGTCATATCCAAAAGGAGGTTAGTCTGCCACTCTGGGAACATAATCAATCTTCAGAGTCACAACATATATTCTGTCCCTAGAAACAGATTCAAAGTAGGTTAAAAGGATTCCTTCTCCTTATTCAAGTAGAAAGTAGATCTAAATCAATTATCTGCAGACTGTCTGAGTCACCCCAAGAGGCACTGGCTGTTCCACTCTGAACAAATAACTGCCCACCTTGTCCTCCACCTCCCAAATACATACAGCACACAGTATAGACCCCACCACTCAGCTGAAACCAGTTTGGATTGCAACTTCAGTACCATTCAGACCAAGTTCCTGGCCACATGAAATGGGGTGAAAAACCCCAAATGTGAGAAATATTATTATATTAAATCATAAAGGCAAACATCAACTGTGCTGAAAACAGATAGCCCCTCTGTTTCTTATGAAGCCAGAAAGTTTATGTTGCGTTGATTTAACCAAAAAGCATTACAGTTTCTAAAGCAGATTTAAAATCATACCATTGGCATTTAGTTTAGTTATGTGCATTTGTGTGAGTTAACCTTCTGATAAGGGGAGATGTGCTAATTGAGTGTGCTGATATTAAAAGGGAAAAAAGTTTCTAAATTTGCTTCTTTCTTTCATTCCCTAATTTGTCCTCATCCTTAATTGCTTTGGAACAATTCAGACAAGAAAATAATGGAAGGTAACAGTTCCAAACTCAATGAATATTTAATATAAAATAATAAAATATTTACTGAAGTACAAAGTCCAGGTGCCCCTGAAATGACTTGCTGTGTTACCAGCCTACTAGTCAGAATTTGCCTTTGGAACTATTTTTAACAGTATGGGAATAGGGGATGGGTCTGACTTTCCTCCCGAGACTCTCCCCATGCAGTTCTGCCACTGTCTGGCTAAACAGATATTATAGCAACAATGAATCAAGAAGGTTTGGTCAGAAAAAAAAAAAAAAATAGGTAAAAGAAATATACAGCCATACTTGCCAGCTACTGCCCACTTCCCTTTAGTCCAGTGCCAAAAGCAGGGGGGTGGGTCCAAAAGAGGGGGATTACAGCACTGCCATGCTACAAGAGCCTTATGTATAAGCAATGGAAGTGAAGCTCCTCAGGGTTTTGTAGGACATTCTATCAACTGAACTGATTGATGGAGGTAGAGTCATGGCCCTGAGTGATGAATGGATACCTAGGCATGGCCAGGGATGGAAAACATGTGCCTTTATCTCATAAATTCTTCTTTCTGATTTCTCAGGGAAGTTCTACACAAAAGATAAATTGTGGTGTTTATTTAAAATTTAAAAATGCCTCTTTTGCCTATAGTTTGCAAAGAATTTCATAGGAAGTATTAAGACTGACACTGATGCACAGCTACAGTTCAAAATTACAGGCATGTTTCTGTCTGCCATCAATATCATAAAATGTTTCTTTAAACCTTTGTGTTGACATTTTAAGCACCTTATTTTAGGACAGTAACACATAAAACTACTTTTCCACCATGACTTTCAGCTGACATATGTTATGAAAGTCTTGCAAATTTGGGTAAGTTTTATGCCAAGGATTTGAAATACTGGAGCAGTCCAATAATTCTGTTGTAGCACAAAAAGGTGCACTGTTGGTGCATTCCTTTAGACTTCTCATTAAGTTAGGCAACCCTGCTGAAAAATTTATTTTTCTGAAAGTCTGTAATTTTTTTCCATGTTGTCATACTGGGCTGAATTGGATGGGTTCAGCTAATAGAGATCTTTTTTGAGAGCTTTCTATTGAAACATGTATTCTATTTCTAATTGCTTCCATTGTATTCATGCATTCTTTCTACACAGTTCTATGGCTTTTTGGAGTAAATTTTTAATGAGTTTTTTGTGTTCTTTCAGATTGACTTTAATACTTTCCTGTCCGATGGATCTCAAAAATTTTCCAATGGATGTGCAAACATGTATAATGCAGCTGGAAAGCTGTAAGTTTGCGTAATGTATTATCCTATACATACTTTTACAGGGATTACAACATCTATACAGGAGGTAGGAAAACTCCTTTGTAGTGGTACAAGAAAAAATTTTTATAACGAATCCTCAATTTTGTCAACAGAATCTGTGAAATATACATGACTCTAAGAGGAAGAGATTCTTTCATACCTATTTGAACTGAAAATCAAGAGTTTTGTGTAAATCTAAAGTTACCATTAAACTTAAATACCCAGTGACAGTTTATCTTTTTACAAAATTTCTGCATGTAGAGTTTCACCATTAGTCTTTCTGTGTCACACATATAGGAGGTGAATAATATGGGAGAGCATAAAGCAAACATAAAAATAACTTAAAGAAGCGATTTATGGGATTTTGTGTGAAATAAAATTATTATATTCTAACATATGATGTGTTTTAGTTATCATCTACCTTGATATTTTGTTACTTAAAAGAGAATGGAAAGTGTAAAGCAGCTATACCATTTCAAGACACAAACACACTCACAAAAGGAGAAATCAACCATTCTGTCTGATGCATTATATTCTCATTTTCCTCGTGATATGATGTAATTTGGAATTGTTGTTTCCCTTAAAATGAGAGGACTTTGAAAAAGAAATTGAAAGATATTTTAGTAGAAAAATCCTCCTCATGATGCAAAGAACATAATCAAAATAAATAAAACATTCTTTGAAAGCGTCCAGCAATCTGAAGTTTGCGAAAATAAATGACAGGGGCAAGACTGATTAAGTATTCATCTAAAAGATCTAGATTTACAGCTTTAGGGCCAATAAGTAAAATATTTAAAAAATAAAAGAATTGTGCATATATAATGAACATACTGGATTATTTGAATTATATCATACATCAGAAACACAACACAATTGTATTGACTTTTTTGGAGGTTTTTCCTCCTTTTACTGGAAGAAAACAGCACCTAATGAAAGGGGAGGTAATTATCTATCAGTCAGTATGTCAGAACTGTTTGTTGTATTGTATGCTTTTATAGAATATTGCAGGGAGTGTATGAAAGCCAGATCTATCTTTTATTACAATGGATAGATGGTAACATTATGAAGCAGCCTTTCAATATGAGAACAGCTGAATCTGATAGCAGAAATTTTCTTGGCTGAAATGGAGAGTTCATTATTTGCTGCAAATGTCAAGGAATTTAGGACAATGTTATGTATCCCAGATTTGTGCAAAACTCCACAGTCAACCTGAGCTGATAATCCTACTGATAACCTATGTCACCTGTGTAATTAATGTGACTAAACAAAAGGTTAGCAGGAGGCAGTAGCATCAGAGTACATGAAGATGGCATGTATACCCATTAAACACAATTATGCTTCAAAGAGGAAGTATCATAGTGTTTGACTGAACAAGCAAAATGTATTATTAAAAACTGTTTTAAATACTTATGAAATGTTTTGCTTTAACAGCTTCATAAAGCTCAGCTGCATTTTTCCTCTCTTTCAGCTATTGTGAGGACAGGTCAGGCAACAACTGAGCATTCTTGAGCAAACAGGCATCTGGTTTGCTTTAGAGAAACCTTGCAGGAGCCCACAATTCCCACAAATTACACCACAGGGAACCAACATTTATTAGTGGAATAGCACTGTAAATGTTCTACTGTATTTTCCAGCAGAACATTTTTCACTGAAGTCTTGTTTTTAATCATTGAGTTCAGTGGGAGTAAATTTCCAGCTGCATATTCACATGGTAAAGAGACAGTTCTCACAAAAGAGCTGCAGAAAATACTGATGAGTGCTTCAAAGTCTTTATTCACAGAGAAAGATCAAATTCGATTTCATAAGGAAGTTGCAAGTAATAAAGCTTTTTCCCATATTGCCTTGTCAAATTCTATTTTACCTGTAACTTCAGACATCAAAAAAATAGACTGTGGGAAAAGATGGCCTGAGGCAGAAAATTTTGCAGCATGTTGGAGCTCTGGATATGCTTACATGTTTGATAGCAGAATAACCAGTTAGGTTTGAAAGAAAAAGACAGCAGTTCCCTGAGATTATTTGGGGACAGATGCAAGCAGCTATGTACAGTGAGCTAGGTTCCAAGATCCTAGATTTTTGAGAGCAGGAATTCACCTGTCCATAGCCTGTTTCTCAGTGCAGGTAGGACAGGAAAGAAAATAGACAACTTGGAAGTGTTACAAAGAATAACTACATGCTGGGAAGAGTAACCAGATTAAAAAAAAAAAAAAATAGTTTATATGAGAGTGAGCTCTGACCAATTTCCAAAACTTAGGAAAGGATAAGCAGAAAGAATCTCTGGCTAAGAAAAGGCATCCAGTTCTATTTAAAATTATAGAAGAAAAAAGGTGAATGGATGCATTTGGCATTTTCCCAGGCTTCACATCAAATCTCCCGAGGTAAGAACTGACATAACCCTGAGAGCCTGAATCCATCCAAGCATCTCTAATTTCTAGGCCACAGTGTCATACTCTGCTCTGGCTGTCTGCCTTGCATTTTTTGGTGGACAGTGAGACAATGTAAAGAGAGGGATCAAAGCACTCACCCTAGTGGTTAATGCCTTGTCTGGGGAAGTGGAAGACATTTGGTTTCAAAACAGAAAACACAGTCTCTCGTGTCCTGAGCAAATGATCTGATCACCAGACTAGGTCATAAAACCATACAGGAGCTAAACAGCAATAGCCATGCCTCCAGATTTTTCTTTTTGAAGTGGTGATCATTGCTGGTTTCTTCCATTGAGTGCCAAGTTGTGTAGGACATTGTACATTATGATTTTACGAGGCCCATTTGTCTCACGGTTTCCATAAACTGTGTCTGATCTTGCAAGCCTTGCTCCTGCATGTGTCACTGAGCAAATTAGAATAAATCACTCATGTTCTTGTTACTCATCTTTACACTGGCTTGCAAATACTGACAGTCATAAGAGACTGATCATGGGGTTTATCTCTCCTTTAAGCAGTAATTTCTTTCAGTACTAGATACTTTGCTTCAATATGGATACTGTTGCTCCATCATCAAAAAGTCTAAGAGAAAAAATCGTGTTTAGTTTTATTTCCGAAATGATATCTTTATTTTTAGCTGGCTCATGTAATGTTTTTTCCAAGGTCAATCTAAGCAGCTGGATTTGCCCCTGGTAAAAGTACTTCATTCATGAAGTGTCTGAAAAATATGTAAGTGGAAATGTCTTCTATTTTTAAAGGATTTATTTTACCAGATGATTTCTCAGCAGCGAGAATGAGCTGCTTTTTTATCTTAGAAAGGGAACAAATGAAAATGCACATACAAAATAATCCCTTCTACACTTCTATGTTTTACACCAGGGCAGCCTATAGGCATGTGGGATAATTTTAGTTTTATTCTGCTTGAATAAGATACAAAGAAATGTCAACTAGATACATATTTATTTCTGTGGCCTGTCTCCCAGGAAAGAAATGTTTTTCTTTCATATGCTAGAGCTTGTTGTCTTTCTTTATTAAGTTTCACTTTTACCTCACAGCATTCCTTTATTCATAAATTACAATTATAACTTTATGTGACATTTAATATTCCTGAATTTTCAAAGAATACTGAAAAGACTAAGTTACAAAAGAAAAATATACTATGAAAAGCAATACATGTAAGACACAAAACACTTTCTTACCTCATAATTTTAATTTGATGTTTATTTTTAAATTTAACAGTGGCCCTTTTCTTCCCCTTTTGATTTATGGAGGCTTTTTAGTCTTTCTAAACAATCATGCTCTTGTTTTCTGGATTGTTAAAGAAAATTCCCTCTGTAGTGCATGATTCTTATTTGCACAATTTCTTTCCCCCCAGTCTCTCATTTGGAGATTGTACAAGTGGAACAATGTTTATGCTGGCTGCAGCAGTACAAGCTAATGCATTATAGAAAAGTATGTGCACATTTTCCCTTTCCCACAAAAGCACAAAAACATCATAAGTAAAATAAAATAACTGGAGTGTATTTCTCATCTGCCAGGGAATCCTCCAATTCCTGAATGACAGAAATTATGGACACATTAGGACAATGCCTGTCTGTGCCAGAAGGTGTAGAAACCATACAGCTTCACTCCTTTCCATTTCAGGAGCACAAATATTATCAACTGCTCAGGTTGTGGTTTTCTTTCTGCAGATGGGTGACTCAAACTATCGTGTCTATCTGAAGTGAGACATGACACACAGCTATACAAAGATCAGGATACTCTTCAGCTCATGACCAATGCAGGGTGCAAGTAGTAACTGTACAGCTGCTGCTGACATACAGAAACCAGAATAAAAGTGATAGCTGAACACCTCTAGGCTTCAGCAATAGTACATTTCAGAGATGTGCTAGAGTGCTGAGCTGAAACGTTCTTCTTTTTCAAAATTCAGGCTAAGAAGAATAAACCTATAGCTCCCCAGAGAGAGACTCCTTCAGAACAACCTAGAGGGTAGTGAAAGGCACAGACACTTTGCAAAGCAGCTCAGAAGTACATTGAATAAAATTCTGCCTTCTTGGAGCTCCAGTACAAATTTTGCCTTGAAATGAATCACAACTCATTTCTAAAGCTAATGTTTAGTGTGTAATGTAGAAGAATTTGTTCTAACCTCAAGCCAAAACCAGATTCTTTAGCTCTGTTGTATCTTCCCCCTGCTATGTTACTGGGAATTTAGGGCACAATTCAAATGTCTGGCATGCTCTTAGGAGCAGTAATGTCCTTAGGCAGCTTGTCCTGGAGGCAAACTGATGGGAGGAGTAGTGGAATAACCCTAGTCAACACGACTATAGTTTTTGATTCAACTGGAGACCTAAATAACTGATGGGTTTGCTGACTAAATCCAGTGTTACTTTTGGACCTGTAACTAAAAATTAAAGAAATGAGAATGGAATTTAGATAAATCACTAGGATTAAAAAAAAAATCTGTAGTTGAACTAAACTCTTTACAAAAAAGTCAGATACTCTTCTCAGTTGTTTCATGCTGAACGTGTGTCTGTTTATTGAACATGAGGAAAACAGTTGGGTTTTAATATACCTGTAGGTATTTTAAAATGATACAAGGGAAGCACAGCCTTCCTATAATAAAACAGAATGAGTAGAAATTTTACAGGATATATTGATATTCAGCTAGATCACAAGTTGTGTTGTGGCTTGGAAAGGTCTGTTAAAGGTGGACAGACAAGGCAAATAAAACAGGGTCAGCAGGTGTGAAAAAAGGAATTATTTTGGAATTGCTGAGACAATGATGGTTCAAAGTGTAGAGTGTCTAAAGGGGAGTTGCTTGCCTTGAATAACATGTTTCTGTAACAGTGTAGTGTTGTCCCTGAAAATAAGCCTTCTGATTTGTTTTAGTATAATGGAGTCAGTTCTCATGAATTGTAAGATAAATAAGGATCATGTTTGCATTCCTTTGTGAAAAGATATCACCTGATGGACTTCTCAAGTGACCAGTGGAGATGGAGAGGTGGTAACTTCTCTGTCCAATCTCTGATCACTGTCCAGAAACTGATAGATATGAGGTCAACAATAAACGAGAGAGTTCTTTTCTTCTTCTCTGCCTGAACACCTGTTGTGTGTGTTGCAGTGTGTTCCTATCTGCATCACAGTAACAGTGTAGTTCTTGGAAAAGCAGAAGAGATGTGAGACACTTCAACAATTCTTCAAGACAAACTTGTTGGATGTTCACTGTCTTGTCTATCAGATAATAGGCTTTTAATGCCTGCCACTGATACTGAATTAGCTAAAATAAAATCTTCCCACTCTTATCATGCAACTGATATAAATATCTTGGTTCCAATAAGTTCTACAGAGTAATGTGGACTGATGTGAGTTGAATGGAACTCTTTATTTAAGGCAGGCTTTAGTCCTGTACTTTAAAATTTGGATGAATGAAAAGTTGATATTTATTATTAATGGTAGTGTAAAAAAAAAACAAAAACAAAAGACAAAGATACAGTCTAATTCTTTCATTTCAGGAACCTCATATGAGTGTTGATAACAGCTTGTCAACACCATTTTTGAAAAGATAATTTTTTTTTCTGGGAAAGATGAGTCTGACCAAGGGAAAAATTTTGAGTTTTCTTTCAAGACACTGTAGATGCCCTTGATACTTAGAAATGATCATGATCACATTCTTTGTTCCTGAAATTTTTCCTGGAACCTGTAATTGAAAATGCTGAAAATTTTCTTTATAGTTAAACAATTTTCAGTGCTGTCTGAAAGCTAAAGTTAATATGTCTGTCTTGTCCACCATCTGCCAGAGTTCTGTATAGATGACATCAACTAAATAAAATACCAGTACAATTTAATTTTATTTGATTCCCAGTTACTTAACCCTCCATCAACTATTCTAGGCACAAGTCCTGAGAATTACTTTTCATCAATGATTATCTCTTCCACCCTCTCCCTCTGTTAGTGTGATACTGTTTTACTTTCATTTTGTCACACTTATCACCAACTCTTTTACACAGTTTTCTAAAATATTTCTGCAGACCAAATCCAAGTTTCCCAATTGTTTGAAGTCCTCTGCCCTTCTAGCATATTCTAAGTTATACTTAGTTCCCTTGTTCATATTATTTGTCTCAGTTTGTCAGTATATGCTTCATTAGCTTATTACCTGGAATAACTTCAGGCTCCTGAAAATTACTTGTCTCTTTAAGAGAACTCTTTGCACAGAGGCTACAGTGCCATGCAATCACAGTTCTTGAGTTTTCCTGAGAAATACTCCCCCTAGAAATGTTCTCCTCCCGGGATGATGTAGCTGTCATATAATTACCAAAAATTTACCACCTGCTTTTGCATTTTAGATGTGCAAGATCTCAGATTTCGGGTTAATAGAGAGAATAGTAGTGTAACCTAACCACCCTGTAACTCCCAAGCACCACTGTTCAAACATAATAAGGTTGTTTTTTCTATTCTTTCTTTATAGTTCTATAATTATACCATTTAGATTTTGTATAATTAGTAATATTTTTATAAAATTAAGAGCAAATACTGCACCATAGTCAGGCAAAAAGAAATACCTTGCCAGCTGCCCTCTTTTTCAGCCACAGAAGCTGGTGTTTGTCCCATAAAACACAATTTAACTACCTTTCCCAACTTTCATTCATTCATGCCCTGCAAACACAAGCCCTAGGGCACTGCATTTCCATGACAGAAGTCTTTACCAATCCACTTGATTTAGTTTAGGTTGGCCTGGTCCTGAAGACCATGCTAGATTATAGCCTCCATTGCTTACAGCTATTCACAGCTTTTCATCTATTTTCAGCAGAATAAAAGATTTGCTTTTTGCAGCAGTGAGCTGCATCTTCATATACTACCCAGGCCAGTGACTGACTGTCCTTTTTTCAACAATAACATTTAACTTTTTACATTTAAATTTAACTTTTAACTATGAATTCCCTACATAATACTGTATTTCCCAGCCGCTGGTATTAAAAATATCTGGTAGCAAATTATAATAGTCACCAACACCACCTCATAGTCAAAAAAGAAAAGCTTCTGATTTAGTGAGAGGCTAAATATCATGCTGGGTTGCAGTTAATCCCTTATAGGCACTAAAGAGAAATGTCTTGTCCGTTACAACTGCTACATATTTCAGTGCAGTTCTTACAAGTTGCATAAAATGTCTAGCAATATAACTAACACATATAGCACAAGCTTGTACTGGTAACCACACATCCATTCAGAATAAAGCCTTCCCACTTCAAGACCACACTTTACTGCTCCATTTGCACAGTGATAACCATGTAATTTTGGAACACAACTTCTCAGACTTTTTATCTCATAGACCATTTGGAAACTACACAGAGTATACTTCTAATCTTCAAAAGCAGACAAGTGTCAGCAACAGGCATTTATACTTTTAGTTAAATTTATGTTACTGAATTACATTTTTTAAATTGCTTTAAAAATAAATGACATTGTTAATCAGATAGCAAGCAGCCAAGAACCAAAAGCTCAGGTAGACTTCAGGTTTGGTATTTCTAGAACAGGACAGGGACAGTTATTATAATTAATCAACAGAAGTCCCAAAATTATTGTGTCAAGGGATTGTACTTTAGGCTCATTGCATATATAACACCACATACCTAAACTGTAATAGTATAAATACTACAGTGTGGTAACCACTGATTGTTTTATAATAGTATAAATACTACAGTGTGGTAACCACTGATTGTTTTAAAGAGTGATTTCTATAGAAATGTCTTTTTTGCCTTATGCACACAGTACCATGAGCATTCTGAGGGTTTAGCACTATGCTATTCAGTAGGTTCTTTTCATAAAATTAATTTAAAAAAGATATTTTCCTTTGATTTCATTCAAGATGATTTAATTTAACATACTAGTGGAAACATGATACTATTTTAAATTTATTTGGTATAACATAAACTCCCATCTCCATTAAGTTCTCTATATTTTAAGACAACTTATAACTATGACCTTGACTTACAGAAATGAAGTTACAGTTTTGAATGCTAATTTTGGCATTTAAAATGTAAACATGACAAAAATTAATTACTACAGCAGCATTTTGAATACACTGCTATTATTTGTACTATATTGCATTGCAGAAAAAGTAGTGGTCAGATTAGAAAATCAAAATTAAAAGCATGCAAGAGATGAATGAACCTGATTTAGTGAAATACATTTTGACACAGCGGTTGTTTCTTGCCAGTTCAATGAGTTTTACTCAGGGAATAGAATATCACTTCTGGCCATAATCTACATGCTTCGAGTGGTAATCTGCTTTACACACAACTGCTTTTTGTCTGAATTCATGCAAAGTTTGATAAGATATATATTTCTGATTTTTCACAGTTTATGACCTTTTAATAGTGAATTTTAACTGTGTTTATGGAATATCATGCAATCAATAAAAGCAAGAGTTTTCTTTCATGTCTGATATATGCTTGTAGAGGCTTGAGCAATTGCTGATATTGATTATTTAAAAGGATATGGTGGTCTCATTTTTATCATATTCATCCAGCCTCAAAAAAAGTGCCAAGTAAATCAGCAGTCAGCATGAGTTCCTGTGAATAACCTATATAAGGGTTCTCCCCAAAAGAAACCCCAAGAATTTAGAAGGAAGAAGTGTAGAAAACATTTTTATATTTATAAACACTTATTCTTAGCTCCTGAGTTCATTCAACATAGATCAGAAAAGATGAAGTGTATGTCAGTTTTCAGGTCAGCAGATAAGGTCGCTGAATTCCATTTATAGGTGTATTAGAAGAGCAATAAAGTCACTGAATATAATGGGTTAAGATTTATGCCCACACAGCAAAGAGGTTACTTTTTTTCGCTGAAACTCAAAATGTCAGTTATTTTGGGCAGACAGTTTCTCCTAGAAGGTTCTGAGCAATATACTTTAAGCAGTAATTTGTCACTGAGGGATTAAAAGAATTTCTGGTTCTCAACAGGTTATTTTCAATAGCTTATTAGCACTGGACTAAAGCAGAAAAGAAATATTGCAAAAAAATTGAAAACTATATGAATTAGATGAAAAAATTCTCCTTTTACCTTCTGGCTCCTTCTAGTGTACGTGGCTCAAATTTGAATGAGAATATGAAGCCTTTTATTCTAGTTGTAATAACTAGATAAAATTTATTTAGTAAGAAAATTAGAATGAAATGCCTGGGAAAGTTAACATATCACATACTCAGAAGCAATAGGGATATTTTCCCCAATGATATCCCACACAAATATTTATCTGAGAGAGGGAAATAGAAGGAAAAAGTACTTGTCCTTTGCAAAGTCCGGGCCTTGATTAGTATGTCATTTGCTCTTATATCTAATCTTATACACATGCATGAGGTATGGATAAGTTCTGGAGACTGAATATTAAAGCTGAGTGCTTCTTAGTATCTTTATATATAACAGTCAGTTAATTTGAGAAGATTATAATCAATAGCTTTCCCATGTGTTGTTCCAGTTTCAGAGAAAAGCAGTTTTTCAATTCAAATAATTCTACTGCAGAATTTTTAACTTATGGTTGTCTTTGAACAATTTGCACTGAACCATTCAAATTGACATAAACCCATAAACATAACTTTGACAATCCACACTTCACCTCAAGTAAAAGGAGGAAGAGATCTGCATGTGAAAGGCCTAATTTATCCTTCATGGGCTGGGGAGAGAAAGAGGTTCCCAAGCACCCAAAATATTTGGGTGTTTAGCAAATTTAAATGCTTTTGTTGAATCCATTAATCAACCATCTAATTATTAAGATTTAAAGGAGTTTCATAAGACAGCTGTTTTGTCTCTTCCAGTTCAGTATGGTATAGAATGCCATATAAAAATTTGTAGTTAACAGGTATAAGCAGACCCTCTCTATTACCTCCTTTTTATAACATTTACTTAAAATATTGTTGTCATTTGATATGTTACTGCTTTTTAAAGTTTGTAGCTGATTTAGAATTTATTTGGGTTTTTTCTTTGTTTTAGTTGGATACACAATGAATGATCTCATTTTTGAGTGGCAAGAAAAGGGAGCAGTTCAAGTAGCAGAAGGTCTCACTCTGCCACAGTTTCTGTTGAAAGAAGAAAAGGATTTATGTTACTGCACCAAGCATTACAATACAGGTAGGAAGGTGATTACAACTGAAAAGACATTTAACATTTATTTTTATAATAAATGTCACAGTTTGGGTATTTTTTAAATGTTCTCACTGAATTCAGAAGAGGGTTAGAACATACAGGGACATTGTGCAAGGTAATGCAATCTTAAATAACTGGCAAACAAACTAAAACTATCTGAAGACTTGAACAAACTTCAATTTTAGATACCTTAAAAAAATAGAGAGTTGAAATAATTCTGAAATTCAAGAACTATTCAGTCAGAGGTTTTACTTATTCAGTAGGTGCTGTGACCGCATTTACAAGGTGGGATCTGAAGCACTACTGAAATCCATAGGTCTACGTGCTGTGCACTAATCATAGCCTGGCTCAGTCAGGAAAAAGGGACAAAGGGTTGGACAAAGCCAAGTTATCCCTGCCCTAGTTCAATGTGGATGAGCTGAAAGGATTCTCAGTGTGCAATGGCCAGGTGTACAAACTAGACACGAGCATGCAGTGACAGGACAAGGGTGAATGGATTCAAACTGGAAGAGAGTATGTGCAGATATCAGAAAAAAAATTCTTTGTTGTGAGGCACTGGAACAGGTTTCTCAGAGAAGCTGTGGCTGTCCCATCCCTGGAAATGTTCAAGGCCAGGTTGGATGGGGCTCTGAGCAACCTGGTCTAGTGGAAAGTGTTGCTGTCCATGGCAGGGGGGTTGGAACTAGGTGATATTTAGGGTCTCTCAACTCAAACCATTCTATAATTCTCTAATTCTATGATTTTATGATACTGAATCGAGGCCTTTGTTGAACTGAGATATTTAACTCATCTCTGGGATTATTTGAAAAAGGAGGGGATTAACATAAATAATATACTTGGTTTTTTTAATGGTAAAAAACTATATCAATAACTGAAGAATCACAAGCACAATAATCTTAAAAAGTAAAGCCTAAAAATGCATAGTTTATATATTGTCTTAAGAAAAAAAAAAAGTTAAAACTCTTTCATTCTAATCCATATATCTTTTAATTTTTGCTCTCCAGTAGGATTAAACATGTTTTGAAGTTTAAGATTAGAATGATTCACTTGGATTCTGCTGAAATGTGAGGGAGAGAAAATTAAATAGGTGGTGTTCATAAGGAATGTCCTGCTGCGATCAAAATTAAGGAGGAGTGTTTTCCAACATGGAATTTTATCACCACTGCAGTGATGCCCTAAGAGAGAGGAAGGTTCTATCATAATTTCCATTTAGACTAGGAAGACGCTGATAGAGATATTTTGAAGTGTTCCCTAAAATAAATTCGAAATACTTAACATACACTTTTATTGTACAAATACTAATATCTGGATAATCCTTAAAAACCTTTTAAAATTTGTGATAGATATCCTATGGCAGAGTAATTTTTTCACTCAGACATTTCTTTGTTAATGATGAGATAGAAATTCCTATTGTTCCTCTTTTTCTTTCCACCATAATCCTTATGACAAGTAAGAAAATTTTATTTTCATTATTTTCCACTATCTCTTTTGAGATATACAAGCAACTTACCCTTTCTTTTTAGGATTCTCCTGCTTTTGTGCCATTTTAATGAGTGTCTGTAATTGTATTCTATACCCTGTACATGATATTAACTAATGAGAAGTCTAGTATAAAGTATTCTTCTCTTTTTTCTAAAGCTCATTTGCATAACATGATGCATCAAAACCCTCTGGGAAATTAAGATATTACTGTGATGCTTAACCTGATACTAAATGGAAACTTGGTTTAAAACTTCAGAATTTCCAGTGATTTCCAAACAATTCATCCAAAGCTGACTTGTACTTTTGCTCATTTGTCCGAGAACTTACATTATAATTGTCAGAGTTTAAACATTGTGATTTTGACCAAAATTTCATTTTTTCAATATTTTGAAGGCACTAAATTTTTCTTCACAACCTATGTTTCAAGCCTATTTCACTTGGTATTAATTTTTATCTAAGGAAAAATGGGATAGTATGCTATGCCTAGACACACAGGTTTTGTGGGATCAACTTGTATGTGTTGTTTTTTCACTGTGGCCCCAACCTGAGTGGAGAAGCAGGCACAGGAGATGTTTGTTGTTAACTTCATGTGAGGCCTTATGGTTCTCAAGATGTGGCTACAAGTGTGCTTGTCTCTGTGCAATTCTGTCACATTTAGGTGCAAGGAGGGATTTACTGCAATAAGTGTAGAGGACAGCATGGCCAATCAGCACCCTGTTGTATTCTGTACTGCTTTGGCCAAACTGCATTTTTGTGGCCAAACATGCTCTAAGAGGTGAGTTCAACTCACAGCCCTGGAAAGATGGAGCTCATGCCTGTACTGAAAAAGTAATTGGACCATTTAACTTGTCCATAAAAACATCAAGGCATTTGATAACACAGAAACCTTGGAAGCCTGGATGCACTTAGAGGATGGGAATGTTAAAAGATGTCAGCAAAAGATAAAGCAATTGCACAGCTGTGGGACCTGCCTGTGATGGGCAGGGGGATAATGTGTTGCTGATGCTGAGCAGCACGTGGAAGGGTCCTCACCCACTCCTCAGAATTAGCATCACCTCAGTTCAGTGACCAGCTCTGAGTTACAGCACCAAAATTACAGAACTTCATCGGGGCAAATCAGAAAGAAAATGTGACTTTACCCTTGAAGAACTACATTTATTGTGATAGTCTCCTCTTCGAGATAAAAGTATTTTGTCCAAAATATTTTTTTTAATTCAAATTTTCAGTATGAAGCAAATTTAATCAGATTAGAGGGTTTTGGTTTCTAGAAGAGTAAGAATTCCTTTTATTTCTTTGTTAACCAATATTATTAACTAGCATTAGTAGGCTAAGGACCTCATAAACATTTTATTGAAAGACGACAACTATTTTCACTATATCACTTTGATACATGATCAGTAATGTGCTTTCTTGAGGCTTCTGCAATGAGATACTGCAGGCAGATATGCCTTTATGATACTTCACAAAAGCCAAAATTTACAAAAAAACAATTTCTAACACATGATGCGAAGTCCATTTCTCTGGCCTATGACAGACTAGATAAAATGAAATCTTAAAATAATGCTAAGCAACTGCAGCTGGTATGCAGTAAGTGACCAAAGAAGAGTTTTCAAGTTAAATTTAGTTACAATACAAGATGGAAAGCTCTTCTGAGACATCCTGTAAAACAGAAGAAAATACTAAAATTCTCCCTGTGAAGCAAGTTAACATGAATCTTCAGGACAGTATGTGGAAACTCATCAGTGCATGTCTCATCAGTGTTTCATGCCCAATTGAAAATGGTTCACTGTAACTAGAGCTCAAAAAATAAACTGTCTAAATATAGAGACAATTTCAGCAACAGAATAGCAAAATGGCTCATCAAATCTTGTGTTCTGAAGTGACACAGCAACATTTCCGATAATTTTCATGTTTTGCATCCACAGGCATATTCACAGTGACCAATTTGGAAAGTGAAGTAGAATCATAACAACCAGAAAAATCACACATGAACCATTTACATTGCAAGAATGGTCTTGCTTGTCACATAGGAATGTGACATTAATTGCTTCCCTGGGCTGTTATGCAACACCTAAATTTTATTTCAGTCACAGATGATTTGAATCACAGCTACAAAATCCCAATATACACTTGTATGAATTTGTACATAATAGAATTGGCTAACAGGCACAAATGTGGCTTTATTCCTGCATCATGGATAGTGCTTTACACCCACACTTGGGTGGTGCTGCCCAGAACTGTCTTAGGTCTAATAATGCCTTTTGGATCAAAGAATTGGATGCAGTAGTCCTGGAAAGAGTGGAGCTGTGATTGCTGCACTCTCCACCAGAACAGATAGATTCTGTATGTGACTATTTCTGATAACTGTGATCTTGATGAACAACATGTTTCCTTAGCTCCACACTCCCCATCTGACTCCCTAATGTACACATTCCAAACAAATTTTTCCTCATGATCCCGTTTGCTCCCCCATAGTCAAAAAAGTTTCTTGACAACCTGCAGATTGTGGCCCTTCTAAGTCTCACCTCCAAACGACCAAAAGTGCCTTACATTCATTTTACTGCCAGCTTGATGACAGTGATTAAAGAAGACATAACTTCAATGTCTTACTCTGACAACAGCTCAAAACCTTACTTGTGTTGACAAACACTTAAACCGCTCTTTTTGAGGCTATAGGAGTGATTTTCAAGGCATGGCTTTTTAACTCCCTCAAGGGTTTTTTTTTCATAGACAATTTCTCCAAAAAAGAGGTTTGTACTTTTTATCCAGGAGATAGTCTATGGGGTGTGAAAACTCTGCAGTTCCTCATTCCTTCTCTGAAAAAGCAGAAATTATAAACACTTTGGAAAACAGACTCTATGGCAGGCTGAGGATGTGACCATTCCTAGATGGACAAAATGGCACTGTCTGATTCCAACAAGGCATTTTTCTCAAGGACAAAGAGGCTGCAATTGTCAACCCTGCACTGATCAAAATTTGAGCATTCTACTTTAAAGATTCATTGAATAAGAATTCGTCATCTGTCCTGGAAGTGGAAACATTACATCTAGATGTCTCTTTAGTTTACACTTCCCCCCTCTCTGCCCCTGCTAATGCAGTGCACATGACAAGACACATCACAAGACTTCTGTTCTACTTTTTCTTTCTGTTTCCCTTTTCCATATATATTTTCAACTGCCTTTTACTGCAGTCATTATCATCTTACACCAATGTCATGTTTACCAGCTTCCTCAGTTTTGTTGTTTTGTTTTTTTTTTAAAGCCATGTAAAGACACTTCCTTCCTGTCCAGGAATCTATGTAGTCAAAGAGGTGACAGCCTCAGCACTAATTTCCCCCAATTATGTCCACAGACTGTGGCTTGAAAGAAAAACTGAATGGTAGTACATTCCTAGGGTCATTGGATGAATCTTGGCTTTAGATACACAGAAAAGTGTCATGTAAATGAAAATTTCTCTAGTTCTGTATGTCACTGGAAAATCATAATTTCTATTCAGGCTGTATGAAGATAGATATGGTGTTTTATCTATTTTATGAAGAGGAAAAAACAAGTACTTTTATAAGCGGCTTTTATTAGCAAAATACACTCAAATTGCAATTTATATTAAAGTGCAAATTAGAAACTTTCTAGAGACTGCACTTACCAAGTGCAGAAGCTTTTCAATTATCCTGACTTCTTAGAAAGGTATGAAAATAATTTCAGCTACACTTACTTGTATCAGTTTTTACCAGTAATCAGTTTTATAGGTACAATCTCTTGAAATAATGATCTTTGCATACACATAGTTAATAAATTTTACTTTTCGTTTAAAAATTTTTGTCACTGGAAAGCAAAGTCACAGAAAGCATTTAGCTGTATTTCAGTAATTGTATTTCAGTAATAAGTAAAGCAGAGTTCCTCTCAAATGAAAATGTCGCATTCTTGGAAGAATAAAAAGGAAATTTCTTTACTGAACAAGGTTAAATCAAGTGGACTGCTTTTCTTGTGGTGATTCTGATAATGACTCACACAGGAGAGTAAGTAAAGGGAACAGTATTGCCTCATGGAAAAGTCAGTTCATATATTTCGTTCTCCTTCATCCTCTCTATGAAAATCATCTGCTATTCTGACTGCAGTGTTATACATAACATGCTGTTGCCAAGAGATGTTAATTGCAATCTTATTTTAGCTGATACAGAGAAAAAAGAAAGCACACAACAAAAGTAAAAAGGAAAGTGCTGGTGGTCTATGTGATCCCTCTTATGGCAATACAGTTTTATTTCCTCCTGAGACTGCCTATTTTCAGCTAAGACGTTTTTTCAGTTAGAAGATAAAATTGTCCTCAGAAAATTTCCTTTCAACATTAATAACTTCAAAGGTTGTTTTGTTGTTGTTCTTGCTGCTTTTGGGTTTTGGAGGATTTTTGCTCAGTTTTTTTTTGTTTTTTTTTTTGTTTGTTGGATTTGGGTTTTGGTTTTGTTTGCTTGTTTTTCACAGTTTTTGGGGTTTTTGTTTGGGGGTTTTCAGGGGGGTTTTTTTGGGGGGGGGGGAAATTTTTTTTCACCAATCCATTTTGTCTGAAGACAGAGCCAATAGCCGCACTCTCACTAGAGGCAATGACCTTTGCCAGGGTGATTCCCTCCTGTGTACTAGATAAGACATTAGGGTTTATATATGTGGGGCCTTTAATAAAAGTGTTTATTAGTTACATGATGAATTATTTTGTCTCAGGACAATACTGATCAAACTTCATCTGTTTAGGGGTGTCATGAACTATCTTCCACTATGAACTATAGTGTGGGTGGTCCTGCAACAGGTATTTTTTTTGAGTATGTTTTTGTCCCTGTACAGAGAGTAGGTAGGAACACTCAAAGCATTGCAATGACAACCATTTAGTCAGAACCTGTGAATCCAAGGTATTAAAATTTAGAAAGCAGTCAAAGGCATAAGATGCAATAGCTATATTACATCAATCTATATAAAATCTGTTTCTTGAGTACACCTATTGTTTCATTTTGGAAGAAGCGTCTTTAACTTTTGTCTTGAGAAGAAAGAACTATCATTACTTTTGGCTCTCTAAAGAAAAGATTGGCTTGTGCAATATGTTATCTTTTCCACATAAAATGACAAATCCTGGTTTTTACATATCTAAAAATGTTAAACACAGCAGAGGTTTAGAATAACACCAAGAGAGAAATCCTCTGTCTAATGAAATTTTCAAGCTCATTTTCAGGTTAGGATCTCTGTTGGGATACAGGAAGTAGAGGAATTGAGGTGCTTAAGAAATGGCTTTCCAGAAGACAGACAAGTGGGAGAGGCTCTGTATCATATTAAGAGGTCTAAAAATCCAGGTTAGCCATTTAGGTTGAGCATATCCTATCCTCTGTAGTCTCACTCTCCCTTTCTCCTTTCCTGCTGCCTCTCAGTTTTTTCTCTAATTTTCGTGCCTTTGTCTTTAGCTGTTTTTCAAAAGTAGAAATGAAGTGCTGTTGCAGAGAAACATCATCACAGTCCAGTTGCCCCAGGATTCTGTTAGCAAATCTCCATAGCCAGCAATATTTTGATTGCTAGATGGCTGCTTGTTGGCTATCAGTCACTGGTAAAATCAGAAGTGTGTATACTTCTGTATGCTGACAGATGTGTTGGAATCAGATTATGAAATATTTGCTTCCCAGATCCAAGACACATACTCTGCAGAGCACCATAAATATTTATTCTGATTTACTTAACTCAGTTAAATTTTGCTAAGCTTTAAATTATCTCTATTCAGCAAGCATAAGATTCTTATCTTAAGTAAATGGATTCATGTAACTTCATTAAGCTGTATAGTCTTCTAGCCACAATTCTCTCTCTAACCATAAGATATTTCACAGTAAATAATTTATTAGCATTATCAATGCTAATAAACAAGATCAGACCATTTGCTATCTAAAGAAGTATCAAAAACCTTCAGCAGCTAACTCTCCATTCTGCATTGATTGACAGTTGAACTCTGCATGCTTAGTTCTTTTCTCTTCTGTTTATACTTACTCAGTTTATATTTTATTATGCTATTAGTTTTTAATTTCTTAGTAGTTTAATATTTGCTACTAGTTTCTTAATTATTTCTCAGGCACACTCTTTCCTTGACTTGGAACCCTGAAGTAATTCTCCCTTATTAAAACTTTCTGTATAGCTTCAGGAATGGCTACTCAACCTTCCTGGGAATCATAACATGTTTATGACATTGTAGGTCTGCAGTAAGAAAAGCTTTCCTCTAAAGACACCTTCAGGGCTGATAAAAGGAGACAAATACTTTTAAGTCCTACCAACTCTTACCTCTGGGACAGTTTGAGACAGATGAAACAATAAAAGAGTGCTCTTTATGGCCTGAATTTACAGCTTATGCTTGATTTCTCTTGCACATCCCACACTACCGACAATACCTTTTAATGACACAAGCATACTGCTGCCTGCATAGCCCGTTTTTTAAAGAGCACATGACACAATCAGAGGAGGCTGTGTGGTGTGAAGATCACCTGAAGTAGAAAAATGCTCTTCTTGGGGTACTCACAGTTGGCCAGGGAAGAAGCAACAACATAAAAAGTATGTGATCTGGATACTGACTCAAAAGAAAAACAATTTATGCTTTTTGGGGAAAAGAAAAATCATATAGACTGACTAGGATTTTATTTTTTCACTACAGCAATGGTTTCAGCAAGAACATTGCATGGAAATCTTGCCAGTCCAGCAGCTCTGGACCAGAACATTGTTCCTACCAAAGAATATGGGAGACAAAAATTGCATGCATATACACGACTACTTTCACTTCACATGCTAGATACAACTCTCATCAAGTACCTTTCATGTACTTAAATCCCTGGTTAGACTAGACTTACAAACACAAAACATGTAGCCTCAATTTATGAAAAAATATTTCTTTTGGGAAGCCCTGCATAATTTTTCTTTCTTTTGCTTTACAAAAATCCATTTTATGGATTGTGTGTACACTTATATTTAGCTGTAGTCTGAAATTACCATCAGGTCTTTGTTTCTCAGCCCTGGGCTGAGCCACAGTACCACAAGGGGCTCCTATCCTCGTGCTACACACTCTCCGTGGTATTCACAGTGCATAATCAAAATGAACTAGATCTTACCTTTCACGTACTGCAAATGAATTATTAGAGCAGTGCTCCTAGTTGCCTATCTCATTCCCCAGCTGAGATGAATTTATGGGTATGCCTCTTCTGATCCATTAAAGCATCCAGTCAAATAGGTTAAACCACAGCTAACCTGGCTTCAAATTTGAAATGGAATACAGGAAGAGAAAGGAGCCCCACATCTGGATGCTGCTTCAGGTGGGAAAAAGCAGCACAGCCTCTGCTGGCTGGAGTTCACATCTGCTAGTGAAAATGTTTACTTTTTCCACTCAGCTTCCTTAACCAAGTTTATGCAAGTGGTTCTGATTTCAGTCAGGAAGGGCAAAAGCTAACAGCAACTCTTTCACACTCAGACCAGCAACTGCTGCAGCTGTGGTGCTGAGACCGACTTCCATCTGCAGCCTTTCTCCAGTACTCAGTAGTGGAGCAGCAGAGTGTCTGGCTGGGTAGCCACCAGTCTTCCTGAGGAGCTGCTATATGTTTATTTTTCAGTGCTGTACTGGAAGAGAGGAACACAGTAGACTTGACCAGGAAGCACTGGAAGTATGCCTGGCAAGTCCATAAACTCTCTGGGTCTAAGACAAAGGCAGGACTCTTAAGTCACACATGTTGTGGAGCTAAGTAAAGGTATTTTTCTATTTTGAGACATATTCCACTTTTCTTTAAAAATTTTTTGGTTGGTCTTGGTGTTACAGGTTTTGAGGTTTTTTTCCCTTGTCCAATAATATTTACAAAAATACTAAACCAAGCAAAAAATCCTTTTTGTAATTCCTCTGACACATCATTAAGTCCTAGTTCAGGCCTCTTCATTATACCTGCTTTTTTCTCTCCTTCTCTGTGGTTACAATATATTCCACTTGCATTTCTTTCATTTAGAATCTCTTTAACTTTTTAGGATTCTGTTGCTTACAACTATTCTTCTGTTTCTCCTTAGTTCAATTAGGTATGTCAAATGTACAACCACATAAAATAATCCGTATCAGAGCAACTATATTATTTACTGTTCACTGTTTAGGACCCCAGAATTTTTGTGCTGAGTGGTCTGTAATAGTTCAAGTCTACTGGAATCCTCAGGAAAGAAACTCACATCTCTTATCCCACATTTCTCTGGGTGGAAAAAATAAACCAACATACATAACATAACATAAACATTATAGCTAATGTCTATTGACATTTCTTATATGCATATACATATATTTTGCAGTCTGATGTTCCTTAGTTTTCCTTCCTAATTTGTTTTGAAAGGAGATTATAGGACCCTATAAGAAGAAAATATTGCATGCTGAACAATTCTGACTGATATGATGCCAAATAAAATGGCTTTGCTTAGACCTAGATTGGGCTGATGCATTTCTCTCACTCCACCATGATTTACTGTGATGCATGAGGCAGAGACTGCTGCTGTCCAAGGCTGCTGAATTAACAGAATGAATGTCACAAAAAGAGAAATCTTCAGGGTAAGAACCAGTTTGAAGTAAGAATATGATTCCAACAAAGACCAGACAGTGCAGAGCTTCTGGTTATGCGGGGTGTACTGAACTGCTAAGTGAAAGACTAAATTGAATAGGTATCCTTTTGAAGGCCATGGAAGAGAAATGTTGGGGAATATCCTGGCCTTTCCTGAGTAAACACCAAAATTCCCATTCACTTTTTTAAACCAGGATTTCATCGCGTGACTGAGGCAGAAATCAGTCTTGAAGCTGGGGTAGCAGATGGTTGAGCCAGGATCTGGGACACTGATTTCAAGAGTGTACATAGGATTCAGAAAACACTGACAGTTAGAAACAGAACTAATAATTGAGCTTGCAGATATAAAACTCCTGATATGCAGAATGTAATCTTAAAATTAATCATAACAAATGTCTTTCTAAATTTTTTTAGTGCCTCAGCAGAATTAAATTGTCATAAAATTACATTTGTTATGGTATCATAGAAAAACTAGTGGTCTGTTAAAAGAACTGTTATGAAAATTATGAAGTTCAGAACCACTTAGTATCTCTAGAATAAAAATATTTGTTTGACTTTATTTGAAGTTCATTTCTGTGTGCTTAACACTATTGTCACAGCATAAACACAATGTATTAGTATAGGATAATCTTATAAATCCATTACATAATTTTTTTAAATCGGATAAGTATCAAATATCTGATGTGGAAAATTTTTGTATAAAATTACATTTTGGCAAATAGAAATTGATGAGGGGAATACCGATCAAAAATGAGTAGAAAACATAACCAAAGGACTTCATACCACTTTAGAAACATGTAATGATATAGCCTTCCTTGTTAAATTTAGAATTAGGAAATGTTTTCACTCAAAATAGGAAGAAAACTGAGTTATGTGTATTTGTTGCAGTGAGAAACTGTTTTGTGTATACACCACTTACAGAAACAGCATTGCCTTCAGCACCATTCTTATGTGACTGATATGGCCATTGAGCAGAAATAGAAAATCTAATGAGGCTGAGATCTATGAAATAATCTGTAGCTTGCAGGGTGGAAAAAACCCCAACCCCACAACAATCTGGCTAATATAAAACCATGAGCTACCAATAAATCTTTTTTGTTTGTTTTTGTTCTTTNTTTTTTTTTTTTTTTTTTTTTTTTTGTTCTGATTTGAATGAGTCAGTAGAAGTTGCTTTATATTCAGTACCTGGACAATACTAGGTCATTTAATTACCTTCCTAAAATTTCCCAATCTCTGGTCTTTCCAGTTTGCGATCCATGTTTGAAACTTGATCATTTCTTTTATGAGCTGGAACAGTTTGAATGGGACCAGAGGGAAAGATTCAGCATATTCTCCTATTAATAACCTAATGCCTATACTGATATCACTGTATTTTTCCCAAATTTTAGTTTAATAAAAATAAAATTAAGCTTAATTTATCCAAATATAAAGGAGATATTATAGAAAGGGGAGGCATGCATTTTCCTTGTACACAGAAGTATTTCCAAATCCTAAATTGCAAAAAAAGTGTGATCTCACAGAGGAAATTTCCTATTGTTATAATGAATTGTGGGATTTTTTATA
The DNA here is from genome assembly GCA_013400255.1 of Sitta europaea. Taxonomy (NCBI): domain Eukaryota; kingdom Metazoa; phylum Chordata; class Aves; order Passeriformes; family Sittidae; genus Sitta; species Sitta europaea. The sequence goes on from VXBS01002394.1 coordinate 91,481, forward strand.
AGAAAATGAGAATTTCAGACCTTATAAAATTCTTAATTTTTTGGATATTCTGCCCCTTTTCCTTACAGTTGATATTCCTGTTATAATAGGGACTGTCTTTATTGCAAGCCACCATAGAGAAATCAAAACATAAATCTTTTTCTAGCAAACAAATATATTTGACATAGCATACATTCTTTGGGAGTGTGCACTAGAAATCTTATGTTTCTCTTGAATATTTCTTCTTTGCTGTAAAAAGGAAAGTTTACTTGTATTGAAGTCCGATTTCACCTGGAGAGGCAGATGGGTTACTATCTCATCCAGATGTACATCCCGAGCCTCCTGATCGTGATTCTCTCCTGGGTGTCATTTTGGATCAATATGGATGCAGCTCCAGCCAGAGTGGCTTTAGGCATAACAACTGTACTGACCATGACAACACAAAGCTCAGGTTCACGAGCATCTCTTCCAAAGGTAGGCTAAATTTCCTTTGTTTGCACTATATTAATCATAATGTTAGGTGACAAACACTATCAGTCAACCTAATCTATTTTAATTATTACCATCCAATCATTTTCTAAACCAGATAAATAATTTTGAAATATTTAGGATTTTTTTTGATTATCCAATCAAATATATTCTATTTCTTCCCTGTCTTAACTATATATCCAGACACATATCAAGTTAATTCCATAAAAAAGTAATTAACAAGTAGTGAAAACAGTGTTGTTCAGTATTACATAAACCCTGCTTAACAATTGACTAGTTTATCCTTTTTCACATCCCAGTGTCTGATGACATGCTGGCAGATATGACTGAAATTCTAAAACCACAGATTCTTACCATATAAAAATACACAAAGTTCAATTCTGTATTAGTTTTAACATGATATTTTTAGGTTGCCTAATTATTTTTTTTTCAGTAAAACATATAGCCCTAACATACTTGAGCAAGCTTTGTGTCCCAAATATATGGAACTGAATGCATCTGAAGTTAGCATCAACAGAAAAAATGGAATGCTTTAAAAACTAAAAAAAAAAAAACAAAAAAACAAAAAAACTAAAAAAAAAAAAAAAAAAGTAGGAGGCTAACAGAAAACTGCAGATTATTTTTGTCGCATTTTGAGTCCTGAAATTAGCTGTTTGCTTACATTAAAAAGCTCTTGTAACTTTGCAAAGGTGGAGTAGGCCTTACTTGCCTGGTTCGGATCATGTCCTGCATCCGATCTTGGCAATACAGGATTGCAATGAACTCTAATCTGGAGCTCTAACTTTTTTTTCCACTGTATTAAAACTACAGGACTAATTTGAAACTATTCATTTGATTTACTGTGCCTATATTAGCAGAGAATGAACACATCAGACCTTTCCACCTATCTGCTTTCTTCTACCTAATTTTTATTCCAGGAACTTTCAGCCACATCCATTTTAATACAGGAATTCCCACTGGTCCCACTACAAGCTATTTTTGCTTCCGTAGTGTCATTCACAGATTTCAGTGGGACAAATTAAGGAAGGGCATTTGTTTGCTGAGGATTATTTGGTTTGTGGTGTAATACACAGTACACTATAAAGAACTGTTAATGATTTTAACATATTTTATGTTTAAAGAATATATTTTTTTTAACAGAAATTTAACATTTATAGAATGAATTGTTGTTATTATTGTCTAACTTTCATACAAAGTTTTGATCAATGAAAGTATTGCTTGGATGTGGAAACATTAATGCACTTCCTCCTGCCATGAAATACTAAACTTCCCATCTGTGGTTTTAACATAATCAGGCTCCTCCTGCCTCCTCTCTTAGGTGTCATACGTCAAGGCGATTGACATCTGGATGGCAGTGTGTCTGCTCTTTGTATTTTCTGCACTTTTGGAGTATGCAGCTGTAAACTTTGTGTCGAGGCAGCACAAAGAACTTCTGCGATTCCGACGCAAGAGGAAGAAGAGCAAGGTAAAAGTAACGCTGCTCGCAGCTTTTAAAGGGCCTGACTGAATTGTGCCGGGATATGGGGTGAATTTGGTAAACATACTGCAGCTTGAAGTGGCAATAGAAATAAAATGGCAGCAGGACATAAAATTCACTATAGGAAGAGGGTCACTACAAGGACTATGAATTGCATAAATCCAACTTGAATTCTCAAAAGAGGGATTAAGAGGGATTTAAATGAGGCATGGGCCATGTGGGAGCCATCTGCACAAGCATGAATTTCACTGTTAGGAGAGTTAGATTATATTTCAGTGAAATAATGTTACTGGCATTTGTGGCAGTTTTTACTACACTGTCATTCAACAAATGGTATTTCCTAATTTCATTCTAATACTCAATTCAATGCCTTAACAGCTGTGTTTTATGCAAATATTTTTAATACACAAAGTACTTATTCAAATGACATTATTGGTAGAAAAACAAACATTTTACTTTAAAAGGCTGGTAAATTTGGTGGTTTTTTTCTTCTGTCCTGTAATTTTGTTTTGATTTCATATTATTAGTAACACACTTAATTATACTAATGGTTATTAGTATTTATATTAGAGCTGGAGCTATACAGATTACCAGTAAAATAACTCACTACCAGTGGGCAAAGCCAAACACCTAAGGTTACAAGTTTGAATTCTGAAATTAAGCAATAAGGAAAATTTCTTACTATGTATAACTCCTACTTCAGGTTTTACAAAGTGTAAACAGTTCTCTAGCCTATTATAAATGAGTACCTCACACACACTGATGTCGTACAGAGCCTGTCACTATCTGTCACTATCTAGATTATTACTAGTGGATGAAAGTCTGACCACAGCAACATGATTCTGTCCAACCATCTTTCATTCCTGAAGACTTAGACTACTGCTTACATCGTCAGGAGAAGATACTGTGCACGTTTCCCTCTCACTTAGAAGATACAGAAAATCTGCACTGCTGTAAAGCCTACCTAAGCAGTCTCTGTTAGTAAGACTCTGTGTTAAAGGCAGGCCAGACTGTCAGGTGCAAATGACATTTTTTATCATTTGACTGTCCCTGTGTGTTGAGTCTCAGACTTCTTTAGCTGTGCAGAGAAACTCATGTACTGTTGACTAAGAGGATGATACAGACTGCTTTCAACATTTAATCCTGTGAAAAATGTGCTTCTTTCTTCCTGCGGACAGGAGCACAAAAAATACAGCAGTTTTGTAACAGGGTGTTTGTTCTTGGAGTATAGCAGCTGTCTGAAAGCTTTCCTAAGGTTTGGAATGGGAAGAATGGGGTGGGGCAGACATGATTTACTGCACAGGGTGTAAGGAAGTCCCAACAAGTGAATTGTGTATCAAACAGCTCTGTTAAGTGATATATCACTATACTTTTAGTCGATTCTTCTTTCTCACCATGTATTATTGTTTCTTCTGGATCTCAAGCAAATTTACCACATTCAAATTAAGTGATATCTTTCTTAAATGCAGGTCAAATATTATGACCACAGGATTAGGAACTGGCAGGTAGTATCTTTGTTCCTCAGAAACAAACCAAAGCTCTTTTCAGCTCCCTCTTAGCAAGACTTTCACCAAAGATACTCATTCAGCAATCACAATCAATTAAATTTCATCTTAGAGGTATGTCAGAGAGGAATCACAGTTTAAAAGGACTTCTAAGAGAAGACCTTTTAAGAAAAAAAGGTTTGTGCACCAATAACCATATTGACTTAAGAGTTTTTCTGGATCATGGTATTTTTGAATTCACACTTACAAGTCCTTGTTCTAATTTTGCACTTTGTTAGACAGTCCTTAGCCTCAGGTAGCCTGCTAAATTTTCATAAAATTACAGGATTAGAATTAGAGACTTTAGATTGTACAATAAAATAGCAAGTATTTCACTTTGATTCTGAAGGATGGAGACATGTATTTCATTGCTTTTCTTCATAGCATACTCTAGGTATTAATTTTATCAAGGGGTATAGGGCTTTCCCTTCCCCCTGTATACCTATATGTTCCATCATGAGACAAGCTTCTCAATCTAAATTTACCACAATATGCTTTGTTCTTGTGCAAGGTTATGATTTTAGAACAACAGTAATTTTTCAGAAAATATTAATTTAATTAAATGTTTCTTGACTCACTCCAATTCCATGTAGAGCTAGAGCTCCTGGACAGAGTTAACCTCTGAGAATGCACCTTCTCAAGCTCTAGAGACAGCTCAGCTAATTGCTTCTCTCTTTCTCAATGTTTTATGAAACCTTTCCTTGTCCAACAAGTATATAGGACTTGAAACATTACAGCGTGGAGATTTTATCTCTCAAAAAGAAATTTGGATCACATCTTAAACCCTCTGGTAGATGAATAATAAATTTTGTTTTACAAATTATAACCAGCCTTCCTTACCACAAATATTATTATTTATTCACCACAATTTATAACATGAAATGCAGGCCCTAGGTTCATAACTCAAAGTAAAGTGGTTTTCCTTCTTCTTTTGTCTTTTTCAAAGCCAGTTACTATAGCTCATGATTATGAAGGTTTGTATGTTTGTTTTTCCTTTGGACTAAGTCAAATTTAATGTCAGGGATTAAATTGTATTGACTTTGAGAACTACCATGTATTAAGAAATGTTCATTTGACTATAAAGTCAAGAGGTGAAAAGAAGTTATGCAAAAAGACCGCATTTAAAATAAACTTCAGGGGGTTCCTTGAACATTGAATCTTTTTCCTTGGCAAAAAGAAAAACAATATGCTATTCAGTATGCACATCCAAAACTATTAGATATATAAAGTAGATAGGATAACTTCTTAGAATTTTCATTCTGTATGCTTACCATTTTTAACATTTTACTAAGATCAGGTTTTTCTACCAGGTGAATTCTAATTGTTGAATACAGATTTTATTTGCCACTGGCATTTTATCTATGAGGGTACAGCAAAACTTCTAGTAATTTGATGTGTTACAAAAGAGTAAAAAATAGATCAGTTTGGAAATGTTTCCTTTCAGGTACATGTAGGGCAGCTGAAGAATTTCCAAAGTGTATTTTCTTTGTAATTAGGAAGAGATGCTTGTTTCAAGAAATATTTACTTTTACCAAGTAACAAAAACAATAGTCATATGATTGAATTTCAGTGCCTTTGGGAGGTAATCCGTTTTCCTGACTTAAGTAGAGATTATTCATACCTAATTCAACACAGCCAAAAAAATTCCACAAACTCTCCTGAAATCTATTCCGATTGTTTAAAAAGTGTGTTTTTACTAATATGCTTTTTGGTCTGTTATGACTTGTCTAGAAAGGACACAGAAACCAGACTACTTCATTCCTTCATGTCACCATTTGCACATTTCCATTCAATCTTTTCTATAAATATTCTCAGTGGATAGAGTTTTTGGTTTTGGTTTGCTTTGGGGTTTGGGGCATTTGGTTTGGTTTGGTTTTTTATCTCATTCACCTTCACTGTAAATTCTCCCAAAAAGTCCATATAATTCCTCAGAACTATGTTTGCAACATGAAACCTATACAGTAACAGTTGAAAACAGCCAAAGGATCAAGTGACGCAAGTAGTAGGGTTGTTTGTGCAAACCAGTTTACCATTTGCCTTTTAAACAACATTTTGCTATTGACCCATACCACGATTGTGATCTTCCATATCTTCTGGGTCTTTTTCCAGGGAAACACCCTGCAGAGACATTACAATCTAATGCAAAGCTGATTATTCCTGGCTAAATGTCATACTTACTGATTCTCCTGTATTTTTCAGATGCTTTGTTCAAATCATTGAATTCTATTTTATCTCTAAACATATCCTCAAACAAATTTTCTGGTTTTCATAGTTTGTAATATTTTTAAATTAATTAAAACTATGGGTTTTGTCCTTCTGAAAACACAGAGGAACTGAAATCTCTCTCTTAAGAAGCATATGTTTGAACTCGGATAAGATCCCTGCAGTAAATTCTATTGTTATACAAATTACAGTTATGTACAAACTGCAACAAGACATTTAGGCATCCAGAGTTCATCTATCTTTGCCATATTCCTTTTGCTTTTTCCATGTATAGCCACTGTCTTTTTTCACACCATCCAGTTCATTTGCAGCCTCCCTTCCCACAATAACAGCAGCATCAAAGGCAATTCTTAGGTACAACTGCACCCTCTGGCCACCGTTTTTATGATTGTAAGTAGTGACTTCACTCAGTGATTCCAAATTACTTAAAGACAAATTTCTTTTCAGAGGTCAAATCAGTTTGTACAGAACTAGCACAAATTTTGAAGTGTCTGGGATTGTGTTATAAATTCATTTACCAATGATAGCTGTTGTTGCAACGTAATGTGCAACCTACTCAACGCTGTTTTCCAATAAGCATCACAGTAGGTACAGGAGATTTTTTTAAGAGGGCCAAATGTCTTTATGAGTACAAAATGGCATAATGAATCCTGAGGGGAATTTTGGTTCCCAGTTTGAGACTTCATTTGATTCTTAGTATATGAGCCACTGTTCTTTGACAAAAAAAGAAACCTGGCCAGCGGAAAAAACTATTCAGAAATATTATGTTACCATTCCTTCAGAATTAATGTCAATTATTAATTTCCTTCCTGAAAGACAAAATGAAAAAAAATGGCAGAATTAGAAGTCATAAAGGGATACTGAAAAACACCTATGATCACTGTTTTTTTCTTAGTTGCATTTACATTCTATGGGGAAAATATTAACTGTGTACATATATTGAATAATAATAATTTGATTTTAGGTTAGCTGTTAACATATTTAGGTTTTGGGAATATTCAGTCTATCTGTTCTATTTTCAAAATCTAAAGATCACCATATCTTTAGAGAGGAAAATAGACATGCAAACTAGATTGTCTTTAATGGTAATCACACCTTTTTTCTTTTGTTTTCTTTTTGGTCAACCATCCGTTTTGATGAAAGTATTTTGAGGGAGTTCTTGATGGAAATGAAATCAGTGAATCATTGCAGCATAGCAATGGCTTGAGATGTGCAGGACGTATAGACGGGACTTTGCCTCAAATCTACAGTACAAATTTAAGGGTAAACTATGAAGAAGATGTCCCATTTGTCATAATGTGATATCCAACCATTAACAGAGGCCCTAACATCTTCCCATGTGAACTTCATATACTTCCATTGCTATCTGTATGTGATGACGTGAAATGTTAGTAAAGGTACTGTCTTGTTAATTTCATAATCCATTTTGATCTGTTCAAATCTGGATTAAAACATAATACTAAAACTTTGTGCAGTTTGTAGTACAAAACAACACCACTTTCCTTCTCAGAACTGAGCGATAAAAAAGATAGTGTTCAAACCACCAAAGTCAAGGTTTCAAATAAGTTTTCAATTTGTTACACCACCTTACAATCAAATGACTATGGAGTTATTTTCAGCCTTTATATACATGTTATTTCTCAAGATAAGTGCATTACTAAGCATGCAGACAGAAAACACCATAGTCACAAGACCACAAAAGTCAGTTTTCTATTCATTTATAACTAAGTATTTTGTAGAACAATACTGATACAGAAATAAATTAATCGAAATTATTCCCTTCAGACCACTAAAGAATTCTCCCTTTCCAAGTAAAACTTCTTATCTAAATTTTTCCCATTCCTTAATTACAGTAATTTTAATATAAATTATAAAATATTTAAATGTAACTGCATGCAGAACAACCTTCAAATTAATTCTAAAGCTGAATGGGTGAAAAATGCATTCAAATCAGACTCTTACTAAAATTCTTTCATAATAAGGTTTTTAAAGTTTTATCAAAAATCTAAAATATATATTTCCCTTTTCTTTAGTGACGATACACTAAAAAGGACACAAAAGAAACAAAAGCTTCCTTCTCATACAATATAATATGATACAAAAATTCAGCCAATATGCAGGGCTTTTTCAGGAAGATTCACTGTAAAGGCTCTCAACTGAGTCATACAGGGTATTGTCCTTCAGATGATTTCTACATCTCTAGACTCGGACACATGCATTCTGAGACGTATTTCTAGACAAAAAGAGGGTCTTTAACCTCTTTAACCAAGTCAATCAACAGAAAAAAAGAAAAGGGATGTCACTGACAAAAAAGCCTTCAAAAAAGCCCTCTAAACTAGTATTGATAATGACACTAACTGCATCTTTCCTGCTGTGCACAAGCACCCTCAGATAGGAATCTGAGGCCAACCTAGTGATTTTTCTGCACTATGAAAAGCGCAGAAAGTTTTTCTGCCAGAAAACTTGCAGAACCACAATCTGAATATTCAAGCTGCTGCCCCTGAAAAGCATTCTGGCGGCTCTTGGTGTGCTCCGGGTGTCCTTTCCTGCACGGGGTGTGGCCGGGCTGGCTCTGAGCATCACTCCTGCCCCGGGGAGATGCCGTCCAGGCGGCACCGGGCAGAAATGCCGGACTCCTGCAAGGAGCTTGGCAGCAGCTCAACAGCAGAGAGCATTTCCACACAGTCTGCTTGCAGATGAAACACGGGAGACCTGCAAGCGCAAAAATAAGGAGAGACCTGGCCTTTAAAACATTCAAGGGGATCATTTCATTCAGGAAAACCTAAAACAGATGGTAAAGTCTTAATATATAGTGCCTGATCCTGAAAATATGCACGGCTGAAGTCTGCTACTCAAAAGAACAATTTTATAACCATTTTATTTCCTTTTTAACCTGTGCAGTCATAAGCATTATTTTCTGGAGAAGCATAAAAAGAGAAAGTCCTGAAATGTACATATGAAGTCGTTCAGATGGCAAGTTTATGGTAAATTCTCACAGTACGTGTATTTCTAACGTAATATTTCTCTTAATTGGAACACAAGACTACAACTATTCTAGAATACAACTACATTAAAGCTGTTATTTCCCATTCTTGTCTGACAAGATAGGAACAATTTTGCAGTAATTAAATCTCTGTTTTATCACGTCATCAAATAATGATCCTTTCATTTTGTATTTCTGTTTTTCATTTCCATAGTAAAGTCAGTCAGTGAGTCTTCTTCCTCCTTTTCTTTCATGTTAATTTTTCTTTATTTTTAAAGGCAAATTCTAATATAGATTTTAGATATAGTATCAGTCTCTATATTTACTCAATTTACATATATGAAGTATTTCAGTTGAGTGGTATCTACAGCTCTGCTGAATGGTCATGCTGATGGCCAAATAATTCACTTCAAACTTAGTAATTTATCTGCATTCTTTTGTAGCTAACATATTTAACTAATATTGATAATAAAACTCGGATTTTTTTTTTTAAAAAAACAAAGTAATTAGCAATTATTTGATGGGAGCTTTAAATACGTTTAAAATTAATTCTTCATTGAAAAATGTTTTCAGATTTTCAAAGTGAAATGTTTGGAACTTTGGATTTAAGTTGTGTTCATTTTGAAATTGCATTTGTATTATGTAAGACGATAAAGTAAAACAAAAAAATGTTTCTAACTATTGAATTTAAACAGTAATTATTGGACTTCCTTTGGCAAATAAATTTTTTTTAGGATTTTATCTTAATTTAAGCTAGAAAAACCTTTAAAATATCAAAAATTCTTCTTCAAAATAAAAATTGACAGCTGCTCAGTTTTTTTTATAACACTTCCAAAATAATTTTGCAAAATTCTTATTTAAGAATTAAGGCAATAATTTCTATATTTCATAAAAGTGTAAAATCCTAAAGCAACTAGGGTAAATTAGACATGAAAAATTGACATTCCTGGCTTTAAAATTAGTATTGAAAAAATGGTGAATACCATCAAAATCACGTAATTATTCTTGAGTAGTCTACGTAAAGAAGGAGTACACTGGAATATATTTCAGAACCAAAATTTCACAGATCACGTGTCATTTATTTGTCTGCATATGTGCCTTTTTTATTACTTGAGGATACCTAGGTAAAGAGAAGTAAAAAAGATGTCTCCAAACACAAGCTGCATTTTTAAATTGTATGCTATGAAAATACGTGTATCTTCACAACATCTATTGTTTCTGTGCCATGTGATTAAGGATCACTTTCTTTAATAGTTCCCTAATCCTGACTGTCTTTGCCAGTTTTCCCCTGAATTGACAGAAGAACGAGTCAGAAGAAAAATCTGGCCTTAAGCTTCTACTTCCTTTATTTTAAGACATTTTGTGTGCTATTCTCTTTCTCTGATGCATTAACAGGGAACAGCAGAAATAGGCATACAGATAAGATTAATTAAATACACAGTGGCCAAATAGGCAGAATTCTCACTAATATAATGAATGTGCACATCATTAGTGATTTTATGATGAGTATCTCTAGAGGCCAGGATTCCAGACTGTAAGGCAATGTACAGACTAAATAGCTGTGTTCTAAAAGACCAGTGTGAAATTTGTCCATTTGAAGACTGCACATATTTACTGTAAATGGGGAAACTTAAACCAAATCAGAAGTTGTGTGCCCAATAACCACTAGCCTACTGGGCTTCCTCATTTCTCTAAATAGATTACAGAAACTATAAACAAATAGAAAAATTCTCTGCTTGTTACCGATCCAGCAATATTTTTGGCAGACTCTGATAGAGATGAAATTTCAACAAGTTAAGGTGTGGATTCAAGAAGTCAATGAGGCAATGGTGGAACTGCTATTTAGCAGCAGGTAAGATTTTTGTAAACAATAATTTAAAAAAAAACAACCCTTCTTGCTCTTTTTCTTTTTTTTTTTCTTCTTTTTTTCCAACAGGATGATGACACACGTGATAGTCAGTTTAGCATTACAGCATATGGAGTGGGCCCATGTGTGCAAGCAAAGGATGGAATAACACAAAAGGGGCCAAATAATCCTGTTCAAGCTGTACCAAAAAGCCCTGATGAGATGAGAAAGGTATTCATTGACCGGGCCAAGAAGATAGACACAATATCCAGAGCTTGCTTCCCATTAGCCTTTCTGATTTTCAACATTTTTTACTGGGTAATCTACAAAATCATCAGGCATGAAGACATTCACCAATAACAAGATTCAGGCTTGCAGTTCATAAAGATCTCTCCTTCACACTCAGCAGGAGGCTTTTTGTTAGAAATGCACATCAGAGGAGTGACTGGAAGACTTAAAAGCAATGAGGGGGAAAAAAAAGATCCTGCATGGCCTGCAATGACCAGCTACAGTGGTATGGAAGAATGACACCCAGAGAAGATACATCTGCTATTGTAAACTTTCCTTGTCAAACTAAATATTAACAACTTTTTCATTGAAAATCACTCTCTACTGAAGCTTTACTGCCAAGTACTTATACATACTGTTACATAGTGGTATAATTGTACAATACTGTTTGATGGTCCTTAAATTTTTTTTAATTCTGGTGTAGTTTTAATTTTAAAAATGCTTCCATAATACCCTAGGTGAATCCCATAGTATTACAGAATAAATAGTGTTTGTAAGTTTTATTTTAATTTTACAATATAATGACAAGTTACTGATTGGAGAAAATAGTTTAAAGGACTTGATCTAGTCTTAAGGACAGTACTGGTGGTTTTACAATGAACATATTTAACATATTTAAATCATATAATTTATTCAATTTACTTCATATTGCTGTTCACCTGAAAGGTATATGTTGAAATTATCTCAGACACCACAAGGTATATAGCTTAACAGTCTACATTTCATATGAGTAATATATTAAAATCTGTAAAGTATTGATTCCTGCAATTTTTTTTACTTTTTTCTTTTAATTATTTCTACTTTGGTAATTGAAGAATAGTCTTCAATATTTTTTATGTTTTAAGCGTATTTTTTTTTTCTCAATTCGTAAAACTCAAACAGCTTGTGAAATAGACAAATTACACCAAAATTTTACAATGCTTCATTTTGATTCAATGCAAAGAAATCTTGGACCAAAACTGAAAGCAAAGAGTCAACTGCTTCACTGAAGTATTTGGAGGATGAATACAGTTCTGTTTATGCACATTCATTTCCTATATAGTATATAATTACAGGAAGTTTAATTTGTGAATGTGTCAAATTTTCTGACTCATTCTTTGAAGTTTGTTAATATGACTTAGATACTGATTAAGAAGCACTTCACAACTTTGGAAGAGCATGCAGCTCTTCTAAAACATAAAAAAAAAAAACCTGGATGGTCTTTTATATTTACTGGATTTCACATTAATAAATAGGAGAACAACTATTAAAACTCTTAGAAATATCTTCCCTCTTTAAGTTTAAATAAGTCATATTAGTTGCTTCTTTGAATTGTAACACCATAGATCTCATTCATGGCACAATATCTAGGCAAGAGTATTTACTTTTGTCAATCCATTGGCAAAACAAAACCATGCTATGATGTGGAAATATAACGTTTAGAATTATTGGATACTTTGAGTCTACTAGGTGAGGCTGATTCTCATTGCAAAATATTTTTATTTCGAACATGTTTAAAATTTGTGCTTTGTTGATGATGAGAATGTGTATACAAAAGCAGAATCAGCTGGAGGCAAACATCTGGTGCTCTGCCAAAGGCACGGTGCATATGAAGCAACAGAAGCAAAGTAACTCTCTGCTGGGATTGTAGCATAGCAACCTTGGGTTTGGTTTGGTTTGTTATTGTTTTCCTCCCAGGATTAGTTAGAGAGATTCTGTAATAGCAGCTCTCACATTTTGTTAAGCTGTGTCAGAAAGAACATGTATAATCCACCTTTATTTTAAAAATATTATTCTTTTATAGTTTTGCTTCATTTATAATCTAAAATTAATTCAATTCACTTTTTTGGAGGTTTTTTCTTGACATTGTGTCTGCTTTTTTATTGGTTTCTTTATGTGCATGTTCAAAAAAATCTCATTTGCTTATGAAGTTGAGGGGGTATCGCAAATTTGTGGTTGATATTCACCTCTCTCAAAGTTAGGGTTAGTTATATTGTATGGAAAGGGATGCTAACGTGTTTCTTTTATCAACAAAATCAACAGTATTTTGTTTAGGGGCTGTTTTCAAATTCACATAACATTTGGCACGAGATTCTATTTTGATACAATGGAACCAAGATGTCTCTGGAGCTGATGGTTTTGTGGACTTTTTTAATGGAACCATAACTTTTACCAAGGTAACAGAAGCCTCCATAGCCCACTAATAATGTGTTTTTCAAAAGAAATAATAACTTTAAATTTAAGTTTCATTTAGCTTATTCCTAAATTACTTAGTATAAAGTCACATGGTAGAGAAAGACAGAAATGTCATTTAAGATGATAAGAAACTTCAAGGCACAAATGTCTGCTATTCACCACTGACAATGGGAATAGTCCAAAATTGCCAGCAGGCATGCCAGCCCTCTGTGCAAAGCTGGAATCAACAGCTACTGACATAATGACATAGGATTACTGTAAGAGATGATTTTTTTGCAACTGTATAATGAAGCAGCAGGAAATGATGTTAAGATGCAAGATTTGAAAGGTACTCTGTAGTATTTATCAGACTGCAGTATATATGTTGCACTCCCATGAAAGAGGCAGTGAAAACGCAGAAAAATAATTAACAAGATCAAGATAATGCTTGAGGCAAGTGGTATTTAGCAGGGTTCCTCCTGCATATAAAAAGGACCCCATTCATCAGGCAGAAGTAATAGCTACCTCACTTCACTATCAATTGACCTGGGCCCTGCAGAGGACAAGTCCTTGGCAAAGCCACACAAAAAGGCTTCTCATAAGCACAGTCCCTGTGTGGCAGGAAAATGCAGCCTTGTCCCAAACCATCATTCAACATACGTGCAGATACTGTACTTCTCAGGTCATGTCTTTGTGATTTCTGTGGACCAGCCCTATACTTCAAAAATTAAATACTGGCACTAGAAAGGCATTGTAACACAATGAGAACAGAGGGAGACACTGCTGGATCTGGAGGAATACCCCAGTAACAGAGCAACTGAGGAGCTGTCACCATAAAAGGGGAAAAAAGGACTAGGCACTCTTAAGTATTTTTCCCAATCCTTCTGTGTCTCCAGAGGTACACTTGCTCAAGTGGAAGCAGTAACTGAAAGGGAAAACAATTTATATCATCTGCTGCCAACTTTATGTTGTTTGTGATAGTAGTTTCCATGTGTGCAGATTGACTCCCACAGCATCCTCTTTCTCGATGGAAAGGGAAGCGAAACAGGAAGGTACAGGATGAAAAGTCTGGGCTGTGCATAGCAGAACAGGGGCCACAGGGGTGAGAGAAAGCCCAAAGCAGAGCCTGGAACCTCTTACATTATTTTTTTTTTTTTGTTCTGCTCTAAAGAGAGGTGTGGCTGAATCCATGTCACCCCTCATAAGGTGAAAAACTTCAGTATCTTGAGATAGAAGAAAAGCCCCTGAGGGGTGCAGAAGAAATACTAAACTATCACTGTACTAAACTCCTACTTAAATTCCAAACAACAAAATGCATTTTATTTTTAAAACTAGATTCAACACAATAGGCTTACATGGTTAGAGGGATGGCTCTTTTCTCTACAATGCTAATAAACTATGTGAAGATGAAAAGGAATAAGGACTACTAGTTTTTTAATACTTAGAATTCAGCCATTTTAAATATAGTACATTTTACTTTCAAGGACTTTTGACAGCAAGCAGTATTATTTAAACAAATTAGCATAATACAGGAAGAACAGAGCATTTACTTAAGATTTAATTATTTTTCCAGCTCAATCCTACGTTAGTTTTCTTTGGATTCCTTTTCTTATAGTTGATTCCAAAATCTGCTTTATGAAGAATCATTTGTGATGTGTGAGAGATGATTCTCTTTACTCACTAGACAGAAGTATTTAGGTGATTAAATGTGCACTTTATATTTAAGGAGTGAGGTTTTGCTTCCACTTTGTGTATAATCCCTTACAGAACTGTAGACTGATAATGTAGATAAAGATAGAATATAATAAACTGTACAAAACCTTATATTTTTTAACAGTAGGGAAAGATAAAAAGTCTTCCTTAACCTTAGAAAAAGGAAAAGTATTATTTTCAGCAATAATTTTATAGTAGAATGAAATGAATTTATCTATACCATTCCTGGCCCAAGCTGACAAGATTGGTTGCAAAAGATACCCTTTTTGTTCAACTTCTGTTCTCTTTTGAGCTATCATAGCTTAATCTAATCCAACAGAACAGAATTTGGCCTTAGAATGTGAAACTGCTGAATGAGCTACCCCTGTGAGGTAGTAAAATGACTTTCTCCACATCTTACTGCACAATTGTATGTTTATTTAGATGAGTACAATATCAGATTTCACAGTTTTTTTCCTTTTTGAGACAACCGAGCAGAAAAATATAAATCTCAAATCAGACTACTTCTTAGTAACGAAACTGGTGTTCTGTTTTGGAGAGGTTACAGAAAAGGTGCCCTCAGGCAACAATAACCTACAGTAATTTCTGAAGTACTATCAGTTTGGAAGGCTTGTGGAAGCAGGTTAGTTTGCTAGAAGCAGTGGATTAATGCCAGAAAAAGTGTTGGCTCATCCTGTCTTCTTGACATTCTTGAATATTACTGCACTTACTCACTTTCATCTTTGTGAAATATGCAAGGAACATTTCTTATGTTTGTATTTTAATGTACATCAGAGTGATATTAGCAGATGAAATGGGCTAAAGTAGCTACTGATGTTCCATGAATGTGGAATTGTGAGCTGTATAAAAAGAAATTGTGCCATAAGCTTTTGACATAAAGGTTTAACATAATATATGGTATTTCGTGTGTTAGTGATTCTGGCTTTTTAAAGGCTACAGCAAGAAAAAAAATAAAAATTGATATGATAGTACATTAATAACTTGTCTGTGAGTTTTCAAAATATTCTCCTGTGAGTTCTCTCTGACAGCAATTTCATCTCAAAGTACTTCCTTTTTTTCAGTAAAAATCTATAAACGTGTTGTGCATGGATTTGATTAGATTCCTTTTTATTGTATTACAGTATCATATTGCACTTAAACTGACATTCTCTGCAGTCACAAGTATTAAAAATGTGAAATTTATGGTGTCTCCCATGTCATTGTAGATATTTTGTTCAAAAAAATAAACTTATCTTTTTTCAGAAACTGTGAAATAATTTTTATTTTATTTTAGGTAATTAATTTAAAGTTGAAGGAGGGACAGACAATTGTCCTGGTTTAGGGCAAATTTAGGGAAGAAACCATTGGAAAAAGGGATGAAACCCTCAGCAGTAGTTATAGTGCACTACCATTAAGTATTTCAGATGTGAAAGCAAGAGAGAGGAGGAGTAGAGTGCCTTTGATTGTTATATGGGCTCTGGCTCTGAAAAAAAAAAACGTTGTTCTGAAAACTCAGGGGAAGTTATCTTGATACAGTTCTGTTGAAATAAGTACAGCCACTCCAAAATAGTCCTGATGAACTGATTATCAAAAAGGCAGTTTCACTTGCAGCAAAATAGCCTTATGAAAATTGTGTAGATCTCTGAGCCTTTCCTATGTACTTCTTGGTAGAAAACTTGGAGTTAGCAGATAAGAAGTCATTTGAGAACAGTCTGAGTTCTTCTAATCTGATTACAGCAGTGTTAATTTTCTTATAAAGAGCATAGGCAGTAACAGCCAAGTCCTTAGGAGACAACACAGCTGTTTGTCTCTCCCTGCCCACATGTGGCAGAAGGCAACATCAGGTCACACCTCTCAATTTGCTCATCATGTTGACAGGATACAAAACAGCAACTTTGACATACTCACAGATGAAATGTTTCCATTATCAGCTGCAAGTAATTCAGTTCAGCAAACCTGTAGCTTGGAGCTTTATAAAATGGAAATTCCTCAAAGGAACAGTCAAATGAAACAAGTGAAATGAAACCGAAATCTTGAGTGAGCCTTCACAGAGCCTGCAGAACTCTCGGATCTTGGCTGTTTGTGACAGCTGTTGCTCCAGCAGATCTATACCATCTTCTCCTCCCTAAAGCAAAGCACGGCTGGTCCCTCTGCCCTTGTTCAGAGATATCTGCAAGCAGCAATGTTGTGAAACTACTACCATAGAAAATGTTTTCATGATGAGGTACCCAGTTCCCAGAGCATGAAAACTGCAAATGCACCGTACCAGGTGTGCAACAAGAAATTAAAAAAGAGAGTAACAGCCAGGCAATGTGGCCTAAGAATCATAGGAAGGAGAAGGAACAGATCTTAAGGAGATCAATTTGTGATTTCTGGCATTAACAACCTGGCCTTTCAACACAGTATTCTGGAAAACCAGATATCAAATATCCTCTTTTCATGATGGCATATATAGTGACCTGTTAATTTTTAAAATACCTATTTATTTTTAAATATTTTTTAAATATTTAATTACACATAATCCACATAGTGGATTTTATTTTGCATTATCTATACAATATCAGGATCTAAGAACATGCCTTTTTTTTTCTGAATAAGACAAAAGCTTGTGAGTTTAAAACCCAGGACAACAATCCTCAAAAGTCAGAGACCTAGAATGAGAGATTAATTTTCCTTTTGGAAATAAACCATACTTTCTCAAAAATGTATCAATACTTCCAAAATTTTAATAAACAAGTATATATGTCATATATAATATTTTCTCATTAACAAAAATGAAATATTTAAACTTTTTTTTTTTTTAACAGAGTTACAAAGGCACAGATTGGCTGAGGTTATAAGGGGCCTCTGCAAGTCTTCTTGTGCAAACCCCCTGGTCAAGAAGGGCCACTTACAGCCAATTGTCCACAGCCATGTTCAGATAGCTTTTGAATATCTCCAAGGATGACGACTCCACAGCCTCTGCAGGCAACCAGTGCTCAGTGCCCATCAGAGAAAGAAGCGTTTCCTGACATTCAAAGGGAACTTCCTCTGCTTTGGTTTGTGCCAATTGCCTCCGATCTTGCCACTGAGCACCATTTAGAAGAGCCTGATTCCATCATCTTTACATAGTTCACAGAAATTTTTAGGTGAGCTGATGAAATCCCCCAAAACGGGGCTCTGTAGTCCAGGTGTGGCTCCAGCAGTGCTGAGCAGAAGGGAGCAATCACCTCCCTCAACCTGCTGGCCACACTGTTAAGGCAGCCAAGCCCAGCATCAGCGGTCCTTGTGCCATGGCATGCTTCTGGCTCGTGTTCAGCCCGAGGCCACAGGATGCCGCTCGAAGTGAGTGAACCTTTAAACCAGGCTCAGGCTTAGAGAACCTTTAAACCAGGCTCAGAGAACCTTTAAACCAGGCTCGGGGGCAGAGAACCTTTAAACCAGGCTCAGAGAACCTTTAATCCAAGGTCAGAGAATATTTAAACCAAGGTCAGAGAACCTTCAAACCAGGCTCAAGGACAGAGAACCTTTAAACCAGGCTCAGGGGTCAGAAAACCTTTAAACCAGGCTCAGAGTGAGAGAACCTTTAAACCAAGGTCAAGGTCAAAGAACCTTTAAACCAGGCTCGGAGCAAGTGAACATTTAAACCAGTCTCAGGCTTAGAGAACCTTTAAACCAGGCTCGGGGGTAGAGAACCTTTAAACCAGGCTCAGAGAACCTTTAATCCAAGGTCAGAGAACCTTCAAACCAGTCTCAAGGACAGAGAATGGGTCCTGTTCTGAGCAGCCCCTGAGCAGCTGCTCATCCCCAGCACACGCTGCTGCTGTCGCTCCCCAGGTGCAGGCCTTTGGGCTTTCCTCCACAAGGCTGAAAATACTTTTTTTTTTTTTTTAAAATTTTAGTCCCATATAAGTAATTTGCATTTAAAACCTCTACTGAGGTATTGAGTTCAGCTTCAAACCCACTTATATTTCCTCTCTTAACAAGCCAAATAACTGACCTTATCAGTGTTACTTTGGATGTGTTTAGTTATTCTCGTTAGGCATGTTCAGTAGGTACAGAAGACATTAAACAGTTGTTTTTAAAAGCACATGCTACAGCTGCTTTTCCACCTGAATATGAGGGAGAATTTTACTGTGTGGGCGAGTGTGCATTGTAACAGATTTTCCAGCGAGGTTGTGGAGGCTGCCTCATGGAGATATTCAGGAACTGTCTGGACACAATCCTGTGCTATGTGTTCTAGGATGACCCTGTTTAAGCAGAGAGATTAAACCAGATGAGCCACTGTAGTCCCTTCCAACCTGACCCGTACTGTGATTCTGTATGAAGAGTAAACTTCATGTAGAGACCAAAGTCCACAAGTTACTCGAGTTCGGCTTAACATATTTAAATTAGGAGGTTATTGAACATTTTTACGAACCTTAATTATACTTCACTGCATTATACACGGACCGGGCGTCCCTCCCCATCCCTTTCTTCTTTTCTTGTAGCAAAGGCCTCGTCGTTTCTCGGGACAGTATAAATTACACCACAAGATGGCGCCCCCTCATACGGATTGAGGCATGTTTTGGGAACACGGAATCCTTTGTTCAAGGATTTAGCAAAAAAACTGAGCAAAATGCATTCTTCCTGAAGACGTTCCGCCCACTGACAGTCATTATTAACAAAGACATTTATAAAATAGAATTATTATTCATTCTACAAATCATAATTAATTTTGAAAGTGATGGAAGCGCTTTTGAAGTGGTGCTGTCTTAGAAACAAAATTAAATATTTAAGGTCTTTGGAGTAGATTCCTCACGGTAAGAATGCCTTCAGAGTACAGGTACAGCTACAAGTACTAATTAATCACTTATTAGATACACAAAACAGCCATTCCACTTATTGACAACATGTGCGTTGTCATGCTGTCACAAACACAAAGGAAGGAAACTTTCTGTTTCAGGGTGACTTAATTGAGGCTTTCCAGTAGCTGAAGGGAACCTTCAAGCAAGATAGAGACTTTTTACATGGGTCAAGGGGAAGTGGATAGAAACTGAAAGACAGCAGGTCTAGATGAGATATCAGGAAGAAACTCTTCCCTGTGAGGGTGGTGAGGCACTGGAACAGGTTTGCCAAAGCAGCTGTGGATGCCCCACCCATAGAAGTGTTCAAGCAGATGGAGCTCTGGGCAGTCTGGTCTAGTGGAAATTGTCCCTGCCCATGGCAGAGGGGTTGGAATGAGATGATCTTTATAGCGTCTTCCAGCCTAAACTATTCTATGATTTTATGGTATATGATTCATTGAGTAATAGATAACTTCATATTATCTCAGAGCTAAGATAAGGTGAGCCATACACTTCAGCAATATTAACAATGCAAATCTGGAACTCAGTTTGTCTTGTGATAGGTTGTTGTATCACCACCCACTTGCTTCCCTAGCAGACTTCACCCCTTCACATATTCACTGAACAAATATGGAAACAGCAGTAAGATCACCCTGAACTTTGATCTGAAATGATACTGAGAATAGTTAGAGACAGCTACCACAGAATAGTTCCAAATTAGAATAGATACTACATTGTACCACTAACAACCTTTGACTGTTTGTCCTTCATTTCTCAAGCAAGTACAATATACAGTCTCTTTTATGATTTAGATGCTAACTAAATAGGACCACTATGAACAGTGGTACAGTTCAATAAAACATCTCTCCAAAGTTAATTGATTGTATATTTAAGGTTCAAAGAAGTATTTACGACTTAAAAATCAATGAGTATTGTGGTTGTTTCTTTTCCCCATAAGCTTTGCAGTCTCTCTTCAATGATAATTCAACTGAATTACTTTACACTTTGGATTTAACTGCATTTATAACAAAAGAAGGCCAGTAAAAATAAGTCAAGAAGGGCATATCTCACTTCAATAGGAAGCTTTTGAATTGTATACAACTGTGGTCAGACACAATACAGAAACAATTTTATACTACACACAGTTTTGAGAAAATAAATTTAAAAGCATAAAAGCATTTTCCAAAGTAATCTGTCCCCTTTCCAGCAGCCTCAGATTTAATTAAGGTTTATAAGTACAAAAAAAAAAAAAAAACCAAAAAA
>VXBS01002394.1:112268-146609 GCA_013400255.1 Sitta europaea
CAACCTTGAATTTTGTTATTGTAAATATATGAGACCAAGTAGATTTCTGAAGCATTCTGAAGCAGTATCAAAGCAGCTGCTAGATGAGGGAACAAGGAAAGTACTACTGATTGTGGCAGTAGTTCTGTTTTCAGGCAAAGTCTTGATACAAGAAGGCCCTTTTCTGAGAGCTACTTACATACTCATTTCACTCAGGTTAATTCCTTTATTTCTTAATGACACCTCCAGAGCACTGCTCTCATTTGAAAGGCAGTACATTCCAACACCACCCTATGACACAGGGCAAGTGTATTAAACTGTTTAGTTATCCCTGCTCACCTTTTAATTACTTCTCCCCTGTGACTGGTATCAACATTTCACACAGCTGCTGCACTTGCAGAACAGTTACATTGTTTTTCAGATTATTAAGCCTCAAATACTTTATTCTTACTCAGGGTGCTCATGCTTGTGTTCCTACTCTGGCACCCCCTGCAAGGGAAAGTATGGACTCAGAATACCATGAAAACCCTAAGCATTCTCTAGGCATAAGGAAACTTTAGGTAGTTAGATCCCTTCCTCACCTCTTTTCTTCATTTGCTACCTAATCCTGGAAAAAGCTTGTCACTATTAGCAAGTCCCAGTTGTTAAGTCTAAGAGTATCTTTTTCACTACACATTTCAAAGTATCAAACCTATGTCTTAATCATATCATAATTTATAATTTTTTTATTCCTTCCTTGTTTTCACCTGGGGGGCAGAGTTCTTTGGGGATGTCCAAAGGGACTGCAGGACAGTTACTGTAAACACACAGAAAATCCTATACACTCTCTTTTCCTGTCTACCCTCATAATCTCTCCTGAGCTCGGAGCCTGTGCTAGCTCTCATCCAACCATATCCCATTCTCTGATATTTATGAGATGTCTGCAGGGTAGTTTCAGGGTACAGCCAGCATTAGCTCACCTGTTAGTTTTGCAGGGTTACTTAACCTTTCTTAAATTAACGCAGACTGTTTTACTTGTAACCATCAGAACAGCATAATCTGCATGTCTATTGGGGTATGTGCAAAACCATCCAAAACAATTTATTTTTTTACAGTATCTGACCAGTCTACCAGACCACCCTGAGCAGTCTACCTGGGAGAAAAACCTTGTAATATCCACCTCTGTGGGCATGTTGCATACTATGCATGCCCACCCATCTTGCCATTCAATGGAAGTCTCCATTGAAAGATGTAACTCAAATTGCATAGTCAATAGTTTAAATCACTGAGCAACTGAGTTAATTCTGTGGTTGTAGTTTTCTTAGCTTAATATCCTTGACAGAATTTTAGTGGCTGAAGTTTCTGTGAATCTATTTTGAAGTAGAATTTGCTGTCAAGCCGGTTTGGGTAGCTACCAATATTCCTGTTTTGTGGGTCTAAAGTCAAGGGAAAAACGTCAGAGAAATTGGATCAGGATGGTCTACCTGCTTACACAAGGCAGTGGTTATATATGTATTGTAGCTGGAATTTTAATTATTGTTTTTTCAAAGGAAATCGAATCATCATCTTTGACATAATCTTTCTGAAAAACTTCAGTTTACCTCAGATTTTAAACAGATGTTCTGAACTCAGGGAGTTAGGCAAACCATGAGTCCTTTCCAGTGTTTAATTTCTGTGTGCCTGCAAATTAATGAGCTATTTATTCTCTTCATAAAAAAAAAAAAAAAAAAGTGCAGCAGAATCTAAATTGAACTCAAACATCTGAACCAAACTTGAACAACCGTAAAATATGCTTGCCATCTTGCCTCTCTTAATTCTACTGCCATCAAATCTAGCTCTGCCTTAAGCGAAAATATTTCTACAGACCTCAAGAGTGGCTGGTTTCAATTATATTATAATATTTTAAATAGTAAAATAAACATGGAAAATATTGTCAGAGATGGTAACATAGTAATCATGCAACATCCAGAAACACTACCAAAAAATTATTTTCATCATACAATTTTTTGACACTTCTTTTATTCTCTGATCTATCTTTTGTTGGTTTTTTTCATTTGTTGCTGGTTGTTTTTGTTTTTTTAATTCTAGGAATAAAAACCTGTAGAAACAAACTGAATATTTTTGTTTGTGCTGTGTATATCTAGACAGCAAGTAGTCAGCACAGGTCAGAACAATGGAACAGTCACTTAATCAACTACCTCTAGACAACATATTTGAGTTGAGATTTAGAAAAATATCTCTTTTTTCTTTTTATTTCAAGTTTTAGAGAATATTCATAACTATCCCAAATTGGTCATTTTTTTGTTTTTTCCCACTTAAAAACCCGAATTCGAATTTTCTATATCCACATTTTAAATCCATTAAACGATAACAACTCTTGTCTTTCCCCAGATAGTAATCTCATTAAAACAAATCAAATCCTTCGTGGAGGGAAGTGGGCTTCAGAATCTGCATGTGCACTCCAAACAGATATACCACTGAACAGACCTATTTTTGACACTGCTAGAAGGACTAATATATAAACTGCCTCCTTGGAGTTCTGTGCTGATAAGAACTTCCCTTTGATCAGGAGAGAATTTTTCACAGGTGATGAAACAGATTTTAGCCATATTTCACCTGCAGATGAATCATCTGTGGACATTGTAGAGAGTAAAAATTGCTTATGAAATAAATCTCTCTGAATAATTGGATTTTCATTATGCAAATAAGAATTTGGAAAAAAAATTCAGCCCAATACTTGTTTATTTTTTAATCAAAGTAAAACTCATCTTTATATGAAATCAAAGTAAAATTCATCATTATGATAAATGAATGATGATGAATGAAATCAATATTTTTATTGGAAACATAAGTAGGTGATAAATAAAATAAACAAGATACATTGAGTAGAATTCAAAATTTTAACATCATTCATTCCAGATATTTTGTGGTGGGCTGACCCAGTCTGAATGCCAGATGCCCACCAATGCCACTCTGGCACTCTTCTCCTCAGCTGGACTGGGGAGAGAAAATGTAAGGAAAGATTCATGGTTCAATATAAGGACAGAGAGAGATCACTCAGCAATTACCATAATAGGCAAATCTCTGACTTAACTTGGAGAAAAAAACTGAACTTATTACCAATCAAACCAAACTAGGATAGTGAGAAACAAACCCAAACCATGAAAGCACCTCCCCACTACTCCCCACCCTGCTTCTTCCCAGGCTCAACTTCACTCTGATTTTCTCTTCCTCCTCCTCCTCAGTGGCACAGGAGGGTGGGGAATGGGGGTTGCAAACAGGTCATCACACATTGTCTCTGCCACTCCTTCCTCCTCCTCAGGAGGAAGCCTCCTCAAACTCTTCATCATCTCCTAGGCAGGGTCCCTCCCATGGGAGACAGTTCTCCATCAACTTCTCTAACACGAGTCCATCCTGCAGGCTGAGGGATACACTTGAAATATTCCATAACTAAATGTTTTGATTTAAAAAAAAAGCTCTAATACCAGTTAGGTGATGCAAGTTTATATGTTCAGTGTTCCTAAAATGTGCATTTTAAGTGAATATAAAAAAGAAGATTTCTGAGTTAACATAGAATCAGATACACATGTGTGAACAGACACTTGTTAAACCTGGTTTAAAAAAACCTCACAGCTTCTCAGCAGCTCGTTCTTACTCTTAAAAGTTTTTTTCTAAATATCTTATATTATGCCTTCTTTTTGCAAGTTAGATTATTATATATCATTTTATCTACAACAAACAAGGAAAGTATTAATCTCTTCCTCTTTGCCAATGGTTTCTCCACACCATATTCTTTTATTTTTCTCTTTTGTTTTTCGAGGGAAAAAACCTCAAAATCACTTATTCTTTTCTCATAGATCATAGTTTCCAGAGTTGAAATCACTGTTGCTTTTCTCCTCTACATGCATTTCAGCCAGTCCTCTGCCTGTTTTGGAGAGGAAAAAGCAGAACTGTACAAAGTATTCTAATGAAAGCCTTGACAGTGAGGTGCAGGGGAGAGGGATAACTTTGTGTGCTTTGGTTATAGAGTACTGTTTATACATTTTCTTTTTCACAGCTGCATGCCTCTGCTGATTCGTGCTCAGCCATATTAATCCATAGATTTTCTTTTGTGCACAAATACTAATAAGCCTCCTACTTCACTTGTTTGAGCAAAATATTTTGCTCACTTCTTATGAACCTTCCTTTTAAAATTCTTTTCCCAGCTTCAAAAGTCTTCAAAGGTTTTAAGATTATGCTGGTATAGCTGTCCCCATCACTCAATAATAACAAAGTTTCCCTGTCATAACCAAGATACATTATTATTCACGGGCTGTAATAAGACTGCTTTTAAGGAAGAAAGCATGAAATTTTGAGTAAATATTCATGTCATGCCATTTCTTGCTTTCAGAAAATATAAAACAGATTTTCTGTCCTTCCCTTTTCATACATATATGCTCACGGGCACAAACTAATTTCTTAGGGAGGAATCTCTCAGTGTCAGAGAGCTATTAAAATGTTCTCAGCACACAGCTGGCACCTAAAGAGGAGGAGTTTCTGTTATTGAAAGAAAATTTTTTTGTGATGAACTTTAGAAGAACATCTTAGGTGTAATTCCTCAAATTATTTCAGTTGCATGATAATACTTTTTTTAGAGAGAGAAAAGAAAAATCTGAAATTGCTGATTAAAGCACTGACACATTTAGGTCATAGTAGTGTCATTTACAGAAAGATGTCTGGATCTAGTGAGAAGAAAAGCCACTGAAGAAGGGGAATTCAGAAATCTGTAGTATGCCTAGGTTTTTAAAATTGTATTTCACTCTTAGAAAACATGTAATTAATTTTTTTTAGTTTTCATATAATTGCAATTATCTAAATTGAAATAAAATGCAGCAAAACAATTTAATATTCTTACATTTGGGTTTCCAATATTTCCAAGAATCCACCCTCACCTCTTTTCCCTCCTTCCCGTTGCTAAGGACAATGTGTTCAGAATCAATACCTGTGTTTAATTTTTCTCTAAACCTGCCAAACTGTTCCTGCACATCAAGAATTATTAAAGGGGACTGCCAGTTATTTCAGAGAGCACATGAGAGAAAGGAGTCCTAAATACACTTCCAAAATCCAGAAATATCAGCTCCCCAAATGCTTCCCTTGATGTAATTTCAAACATCTGAAAAAACATTAGTAACCCAGTGCTAAGGATTTGTCTTAAATCATTAAAGAAACAGGAAAAGAGACCTGATTCTTAGTACATTTTGTCTCATGTAGTTATTATCTGTGAAAAGCATCAGTAAAAGTTTACATCAAAGAGCTTACTTTTGATAGAGGAAATACGTTATTGGCTTCCCTCTCAATTTTAAGTATCTTCTTCTCTACACGCTCTTCACAGATAATAACTATACTTAAGGGCTGTCATGGTTTACTAAATATATGAAAATAAGTGAAAAAATGCTATTTCAGTGGTGTTACATCTGTGATGCAGAGAAATAGGTTCTGTCAAAACAGGAAGGAGGTGAGAATTCATTACATAGTGTGGTAGGAAGGATTCCCATCTCTTTTTTCTGTTTTGTTTGTTTGTTTGTTTGTTTGTTTGTTTGTTTGTTTTCCCTAGGATCCTGGCATTGTTGGTTTTACTTATTGCTCATCCAAGAGGTTCTATAATCTTGACTGTGCTCTTTTGCATGCTTGCAATGGGGCAAATTACTACAATAATACAAGGTAATAGAGAAGAAGGGCTGGTTGTGACCATAGTTAAGGAAACAAAATAATTATCTGAAAATACAGTTATTTACTTTGCTTTTTTTTTTTTTTTAGTCATAAATAAAAGGGAGACAATGAAAAGAACAAAAGGGATAACTGGATAAAATTTCCACATAAGTAAGATGCTTCAATAAAACACATTACATTGAACAAGGAAATTCCCCTGGTGGTTCTGGACTCCTGTCACAGCAGGGCCATTATGAAATCATTATGAAATCATAGGCATATATATTCCTGGTCACAAAAACTCCTTCCAAGAAGTAGATGCAGTTGATTAAGTTACATTTAATAATTGCTGCTTGGTCAATCCTTTGACTGTTTAGAAGCACATGGTACAATGCCAGCTCAACATTAGCAATGCATGTGATCCATCACGGCAAGTTCTGTGATTCTCCAATAGCACGACTTAAAATTCAGTTTCACAACTTCCAAACACAGCTGTTTGGAAATGTGTAAAACAGTCTCCATAAACTTCTCAATGACCTTGCATGCTAAAGAAGAAAGGAGGAGCCAACTTTCGTTCAATAATATAAAACAGAAAGTTTTCAAATTACTGAGTAAACATGAATCTGGTCTGCTTGAAATGCCCAGAAAAAAAGGATTTAGAGATGTCTACAGAATAGCACAAAATAGCATTGCAGGAGAGAAAAAGGCAAAGGAATCATAGCAAGTATAATCAGATACACTTTTATTGGGAAAAGATCCTTTTCAACAGTCCTGGAACTGTTCTGGGTGAATATGTTCAAACACCTGAGGCAGATCCAAAGGAGGACTACTTAGGTTACAAAAAGAATTTGAAATTTGCCTTTCACATAAGTTGGTTTGAAGAGCTTTAATTTGTTTTAATCTGGTAATAGAAGCAGCAAGCATATATGACTGATTTGCAGAAAGAGAACATATCATTGTAATCCTGATGTGGGATAAAAGCCAAGAACAAAAATATAACTCTTTTAAGTTAAGAAAGAATGTCAGGGGTAAAAAAGAGGTCATTAGTATTTTAGACTTTCTTCTTATAGATGAAAGAGTCCTAACCCATAGAGTTTTCAAGATTTGGAATAGACTTCTAGTGAAATCAGCAGGAGTAAAAGCCTTCAATTGGAAAACTTTGAAGGAACATAATGTGCTTTCCTATAACAGAATGGGATTTCTCTCACTGATTTATTTCCTTCTAGCCCATTGTTTCCATTACTGTGTGAATATGTACTTGTGCACATACATGCACATATATGTGTATGCAGATAAAATTTGCAGTTTGTAGAAACCACATGTTATTGTGTAACGCATTTTAACCATGGCAGTGTGTTTTTACCCATGGCATTATTTGATCTGACTGCACGCATGCGAAGAGTAAATAGAGATATGTGAAAGGTTGGCTAGGAATTAAATGTCATAACCTTTTGCTACTGCAAAGCAAAATATGTACTTTGGGTGTATAGCCCTGAGTCAGTGTTTTTATTGACATTAAATTGTTATACAATATTTTTATTTTAGATAAACACGACGACAAAGCAAAAACAAATACATTTTTCCAGGAACTAGTTAGGATTGAGTGTACCTTAGTATGCCCTGAAAAACAGTGTATAATTTAAGAGTGACTCATTTGGGCACCAGATTTAGAGGATTGTTCAATTCCTGCTCTATCATGGACTTACAATTAGTCAGAAGAAAGCCAAGTGGGGCCTATTTTTACTATTGTTAGTTCAACAGCAGTGTTGATGGAATTACTGAAATTGGTACTGACTCGCTGTATTGAGTGCAGAGCAGTCTTCAAGAAGGTGTGATAAAAATTAAGGCAGTCCAGCCTTCACTGACAGTGAAAGAGGTGATGTCATCCCTTCCAACCTCCTCCCTGATACCCAGATATGCTGCCCTGCCCTCTCCCTCATACCAGCTCTGCAGCTGCCCTTCAGAAATCTAATTCAGCTCACTAAGATCACTATCTCTATTTTATCAATAAAAGCAGGGAAGGAAGAGTCAATTCTAGGTGCTTAAAGTCAGGATGATGGGCTATGCTTTTTAGTATAAAATATTCTTCAGTTGATTGAGTCATGTGAAACTACATTCACAGTCTTCAAAAGGGATGGGAAAAACCCTGTTACTCAAGGGCAATAACACCCTTCCCACAAATGTCTTTTAGTCAATCATTCTACCTAAACAGTGTGGAACAGGAAGGAGACCTAATTTATCAAGGATCATACCAAAAAGATACACTCATTTACATTTAGTTTTAGCTCTAAATTACTTCTGGATGGATAAAATTTGCATTTATTTGTGAGTGTATTGTATGCATATAAATAAAGAATAACCCAGTTACTCATTTCATGTTTCAAAACTCATCATTAACATTTATAGTCAAAAATATGTGTAGCATTGGTGATTAGAATATTATCCAGAATATCAACCCAAACTAACTACCATAGAAACAACATTATTTGCTCCATAGTACTGATGGTTTTCTTGGATATTTCTAAAGGACCAAAATAAATTGTAGCATTTCTTGAAACAGCTGACAAAGGCCTTACACAAGGCCCTTCTCAGGCTAGCAATCTGTTAGGCTCAGTTACCAAAGTCTTAAGCAGTCCTCAAATTGAGCTGGATTAGTTTGACCAACTGGACATTGACTGGTCCACTTTGATGGAAATGATCCCAGGAACAAATACGTGAAAAGTTCAGCTAACAGAGCTGATGGATCTGTGGTCTCTGGCAAAATTTCATAATACGCTTCCAGGTTTGAACAATTCCAGCCAGCTTACTTCTTTTGTGATGTGGAGCTATGTCTTAAGTCCCTCATGAGACACAGGGATAAGACCCATGGCCTGCTAGCACCAGCATGCCCAGCTAGTTAAACCTGAGCTGCTCAATCACTACAACTGCAAGGCAGAATCTGGAAAACATCACTAAAAAAAGCTGAATATTTTCTACACTTAATTCTGCAATTTTTAATTGTATCTAATTTTTTTACAGCTACAGCGTCCTTTCTACAATACAGATCACATTATCTAACAGCTCCGTTTGTATTTTTACACTACTTCTTTGGGTGGAAAAAAGGGATTTTTTTCTATATATGAATAAAGAAATTATGAAAACGTATAATGAGAAATTATTTTAAAAATTTACAATAAAATAAAAAAAAAATTCAACAAATTACTTAATGCTAAGTCAATAGCAGCATCATGTGCTGGCCTTAAGTTCTTTAGTAAACAAAGGAAACACGAAATACATTTAATGTTTTATTTTACTGCTTTCATCCATCTTATTTGTGCTCAGTGGTATTAGCAAAAGCAGTGCAGCATGCTCTCAGCCACTCCCAACAGAAAAACCCAGGAAAAACGTAGGCAGTTGGGACAACTTTCCCACCTCTTCCTAAACAATCAGCATCCACTTGCCATGGATTCGAACAGCGTTGTTTTCTCAATAAAACATGGTGCTGCTTTATTTTTTCCTACAACATACTATGCATATATAGCTCTGCATGACTTTATGCAAAAGCAATTCCAATGATTTCTTTCTTCTGTTTTCCTTTATTAGTACTTTTGTATTTCTTGCATTTGTAAGGGTTCTTTGCCAATGAAAGAAATGCTTTCTTTTTCTGAAATGCTAAAATAACTAGTTATTATCAGACCCATGGATTACAGATTAAGCTATGGGTTTGTGACCCAGCAGAAAACAGATTGCAATCAAATTTTTGTGAGTATCATTCCTTTTCACTTCCCTTAAACTCTCTTTCAATTCCTTAATTATTTTTGCTGAAAGGTTCCCCATTGTGAAGGGAATTCCATGAAAAGCACAAGTGCTGCTGTTGTTTCTGGGGAAATATTGTGCTTTGTTATGAGTCAGACTGGATGGAGTCAAAACATATTACTTGGTCTTAAGAAACACTGGCTGAAAAATAATCAAAATCACAGATATACATCTGCTTTTCTGGAGCATATAACATCTGGACTGAAATTCTTCCATCATCCAGTTGAAAGTGTTAAACAGTCTCTTTTCTTGTCTTTGTTGGGTCTACTCTAAACTACAAATATATGATTTTTTAACCCTTAGAAATTTTATAGAAAAATTTGGAAACAATTTTCTGTGTAAAAATTATGATGCCTAGTCAGAATACTTTCTTTTGGTTCCCCTTTCCCATGGTGTCAGTGGTAAGTTTCATGCGAATTCTGAAAGCTTTACCTCACATTACACAAAGTCCAAAAATCAAGTTACAGACACAAGCTTCTCTGTCACTGTAATTAAAGCCACTTACATGTGCACTTCTTTCTCTTCTGGTATCTTTAGTTACTGCCTTAACTTGATGCAGATTCCTCAAACTGCAACACTCAAATGTGGATTTGTCCCATGAATACCTTTCCTTTTCATATCTGCTTGATAGGAGATGATTTGGAGTGTTTTATGATGAAAAGAGAATGATGAAACTCACTTTACGCAAAAGGGCTGAATAAAAGTACCTATACAGTTTTAGAAAGCCGTATTTTTGTATGGCACACAACTATGAACCTTGCTTTTGCACAATCATGGCAATTGCACTTCTGAAAAAATAGTATTGGAAAGGGGATTGCTGCATAAGGGGGAAAAACTAGACCCTAGTCTTATGGCTAAATGCCCTCTGAATGTGGAAGTTTTTAATGCCTGAAATAAGCTATTCTTGTTAAATAATTCAGAATTTTTCCTTGAAAATGGAGGAAGATTCCATTTATTTGTTGTTTCCCTTTTTTGTTTTGTTTGCTTCTCATTTTTCCCTGAAAAAGTCTGAATGAGTTGCCTCGAAAAGCATTTTTTTAAGACAATACATAGTCCAGGAAGTTAGTGTAAAAGAATTTGACTTTATGTCTTCAGAGGAGGGTGGGGGATGGTTATGGTGTGTTTAAGAATAACAAAATACAAACCAGAGTGAGGTTACTTATCCTGAATGGTTTCCTTGTTTTACCATTATCTCACCAGTTTCATCCACTCATTTGAATGTCAGCTTGTTATGAGAATATTGATATACTACTGTCTCCCACTTGATCCTGTTAACTCAAAAATACATAAAAGATAGGTGTTTGTGCCACTGATGAGTCTTCTTACCCATCATGAATAGTTCGTTTCACACAGCCCAGGAAAAAGAGGATGGAGAATTCTTTCTCCCTGAAAATTCACCTGATGAGTTGATGGAGGAGGAAAATGTCGTACAATCTATTCTACAAAATAGGCTTGTTTCTTGTGGTCTTCTGCTCAGTTAAAATAAACATCTTTTAAGCCTAAAGCGATCTCCCAAATTTAGAGCACTCAGTTGTGTACATATTCTTGTGGACATTATGAAAACAAGAAGTGCACTGTTACATGTTAAATTTATACTCAGTAAACCTGCCAAGAATGCTTCCAGTTGACATAGAAAAATGTCAAGCTATAGCCTTGGAAAAGGGATATTCAAATGCTTGTTGATAATTTTGTTTCCCCTGGAAAAAACATTGAGGAGAAAAGCCTTCCCTAAACACTCACATAATGATAGTGACCATGTGTTTCAATTTGCAGTTTATTCTAGTTAAAATATACAGGAAATTGATGAATATTTTCTAGTTAAAATATACAGGAAATTGACTGATATGCATAACTAACTGTGTCTTGCTTAAAAAAAGGTATGTAGGACAATAAAAACTTTGGGCAAGATACAGTACCAGATCAATTTACAGAACTCTGATCTTGAATGTACTCATCACCTTCCTGCAAAAATCCAGTGTCACCAGGCGTACAGTTATCACAGCAAAACTCTGTCTCTGGCAGTTACTGTTGGAGCTTTCATTCACAGGTGTGTCATTTATTTTCCACTAGGCCCAGCAGGTAGATCACCTAGGTGAATATAGGTAAGAGCCTGTGTATGGCTGGCTGAATATCACCTGATTATTTTGAATTGTATTGTTTGCATACACCTATGTATGCTTATGTTTATATATGTGTGCTTATATAATGCATGTAAACAGTACCTTGCATATGAGCTACTTGAAGTGTTTGTCCAACAAGAGTGCAGAAGAGAGCAATTATTTAGCAAGAATCTGAGAATTTTACTCTGTATTATTAGGGCCTGGAAACATATGTGGTGTTATGGGTAAATTACCACTATATGACTGACTTTCAAAAGGTTCACTTGAAAGAAAAATTTCTGTAGGAGTCTCTGCCCTAACTGCAAAAGAATCTTTCTACATCATCAGTCCATTCCTGTATCGCCTGCCTTCTTGTAGTAATAACTGGCATAGAGAGACAATGTTTTCCTACATTGTTTTGTTTTCAGTCTTCCATAACAAAAACAAAGAGAGAGAAGTTGTGCATTGTATTAAACAGTTATTGCAAAATGAATCATTATCTGACATACATCAGAAAAAATATGAAATTAATTATGGCATGTTCTAGCTACAGCATTTGGAATCTTGCCATTTGCCAAATTTATTTTCTGTTCACTTTCTTGAAAACAAGTAGAAGTCCACTAGTTTTACTTAGATACTTGCTACTATAAGTTTTCTTATAAATCTGAGCTGTTATTTATCCATATAGCATCATCAGTATTTGTTCTTTAGGATCACAAACTTCCCACCACAACATCAATATATTCTCAAGTAAACAAACGCACACAAAAAAAGGAAGAAAACACTGAAAAAAGCAACAAAAAAGGAACTTCTTGCTGAAAAGAAAAGCATTTAACAAAACCCTACTCTCTATAGAGTTGTCTAAGCAAAAACTTTAAAGGTCTGCATAAGACTGCCTTCAAAGGTCTTGACAGCAGGCTCTCTCAAACTGATGGGGAAATGGGAATGGGAAGGGCCTCAAATTCCTAAATTTAGGCTATGAGCCACAAAGCATTTAGCTGCTGCTTAATTTGAAGCAGACAAGTAGTCCAAATGACTGTAAGCTGTGTGTGCCTGTGTCTGCCTGTTTACTTACTTACCTGCCTGCAGCTAGCAAAATCTTTTCCAAGCATGGAAGCCATTCTCACAGATATGTGCCTTCAGTAGGAAACTAGGTGTCTTGTCACCTAAGGCAGCAAATACCTAATAAATTCCCAATGAAGTCAGGCAATTTGTGAATTTCATTCGTCAGCAATTCAGCACAGCAGATTGTGCTGCAGCAATGGTCCAGCTTGATCTCTAAATCGATGTTGAAATTCTGCACTGATTTATCTTCATAACGACTTTATATTAGTAAACTTATTTACCATGTGCTAGCTAAACTGAGTAATGATTTTTTTTGAAAAAAACAAGATGTGTGAGAATTCATCTGTTTACTTGAGATCTAAATTACGACTCATCTGAAAACAAAGTCTAATGATTACACTGAGAACAGTCTGGTGATCTTTATCATCTTAGTGTTACAAAAGAAGGAAGTTTCTTGAACTGTTAGGATGCAAATAATTCATAAGTACCACAAGGAGGAGGGGAGTAGACTATGTGTTGGGACAGATATTGGTCCCTTGTTAAGGGCCTTCTTGGCAAAATTTGCTAATTAGACTGAATCATGCAGAAGGTTTTAAACAAAATCATTTTTTCTTGGCAAGCAATCATAAGGTTAACATTCTTTTAAAAATCCAAGCCAGGGTTCTGGTGATTTGTCTGATTTTCCAAATGAAACATACACATGTAATGTTCCTAGAATCCTGTTTGTTATGCTTTGGGTTTTTTTAGTGGAAATAATTACCTGCTTTATTGCTTTAGAAAATGGTAATTTGAGAGGAGTTGTTTTTTATTGCTGTTTTGCTTCATTTCATTTTTACATCTAGTTGTAGACCCATGCTGAATTAAAAGCTTGGTAGAGGCAAGATTCGTCAGTTTTGCTTTTAGGTAAAATAGATTAGGTTAACATTATGCCTTCAGGTGTCTCTTTTTGGTTTATATTTATTTACCTGGTAGAAAAGCTGAGGTTCCTTGTCACTGCATGCATTTTGCTTGTAGTAATTACCCTGAGGTAGAGGCTTACTTAATAATCAAAGACAGAGTGAGGTTTTTATAATTGTGGGGTTTGGAGTGGTGGTTGCATGCCGTTGGTAAGAGTGTGAAGCCTGATGCCTGCTTGGTAGTACTCTGAAATTATTACTGTTTATTAAATGTTAAGAAATTCACTTTTCCCTACCAAGAAAATCTACACGGAACCAAGCTTATCCCTGCCACACTTTCAGATATTTTTTTTTTTTTTAAATAATGTCTCTAGGTACACTCTGAGTAAAAGTTTAAAGCAACTTTGCATTTTATCCTGTGGTACTATACCTTTACCATGGCTCCTGAACTGAACAAAGTCATAAACCTAGAAGAAACAACTACACATAAAAACTCATATACAATAATTATTAAATTAAAATAAATTTAATTAGTTAAACGGCAAAGTTCATCAAGTAAGTTCCAGTAAATACATACGTGTTTTTATTCATACTCCTCATTAATCACATGAATATTTTTCTTTGACAGTTTTATTCTTTGAATGTGTTTATTGGAGAGGCTGGCAGCCTGCTTGTATGTAGCAGAGAACCAAATTTGGACAAATTTGTTAAGAATACAAATGAATCAGCTTTGATGAAGTGACTACTGAAATTCACTAATGCAGAGACTGGTTTAATTTACAAGAACAAATATAAATAAGTAATAAATAGAAAATGTATATAAATAATGGACCAGAACTGGAGTACAGAAAACTATGAGACCATTGGTTCTGAGTAAAATTAGTATCCTGGTATCCGGAATCTAAAAGACAAAGGAAGTAACTAAGAAAAATCTATTGCAAGGCAAGCACAGATTATATTTTCTCTAATAGTTTCCTGGCCTCAGTTGTTTTCAGTTTATCAAATTCTTGAACCTCACGTAGTTTATCTATTTAATAACCCCTCCCAAGTAATTGCATCACATTTCTAAGTGTCTTTCCAGTTGTTTGCTTGAGCACATGTTTATTTTTTAATATAAAATATAATTTAGTGAATAGTTCAAAATATATACAACAGCACTGCATGATCAGTCACCTCTTTCTGTTTTAATCTACAGCTTTATTCATTAGCCCCCAGTTCCTGTTCTGTAAAAGACAGGGAAAAAGTCTCTCTAGCTTCTACTAGAATCTTCTAGATTCTGAAGAGCTTTACCATATGCCTATCCAGTCATCTTTCAGTTGATCATTTGGTTTAATCATTATTCATTCTGAAGCTCTGATCATTCTTGTTCCTTGAACTTTTTTGATTTCTGCTGTAGGCCTATATTCTGCTGAAGTGAGATAAGGAAAAAAATCACAGAATTCTAGGAGAAGATGAAGCATATATTTACAAAGTGGCATAAACATTTATTTGACATTTGCTCTTCTTCCTTTTGAAATAATTCTCAACATTCCCTTTTGTCCACTGCTGAATGTTAAATCGGTGTTTTGATGGAGCTATTTATAATAGCACTGGTTCACTTATTAGGAGCAAAGTTGCAGATTGCCTGATCTCATGTAAAGCTAGGATTTTCTTTCCTCATGTGCATCTTGTTGTAAATATCTAATATGAATATTAGCTGCCTCTTCATAGTCACATAGATTTCTAAGGTACTTTATCTCTCTTTAAATTCTCTAATAAATATTATCTGAAAACTCTTTCACCTGCTGAGAATATAATTTTCTAAATAATTTAGAAATACGTTGCTAAGCCAAAATGGTTATCCAAGATTCTGTGGAATGTAGTGAAATTACAGTGGTAATCTCTCTGTCATGTAATGAAAACATATAAATTCTATTTTGGTCATCTTTTAACCAGAATTTTATCAATGGGATCTTCTCTCTAATTCCACAATTATTTAGTCCCCTTAAAAGTCTCTGGACAAATACCTAACAAGTCTTTGGAGAGGTAAACTAGCAGCCAGATTACCTTTGGCTACATGTCTGTCGAGCCCTTTGAAAACCTTCAAGAGGTTTGCAATGCAGGAATTCCCTTTAGTAAAGCTATACTGAATCTTCCCAAAGGATTACAGTTACCCATGTTTCTACCCTCAATTAATTTAATCCACATTAAGACTGTGATCCCTTAGATAATTAAATGTTTAAATATTTTTCTTACATGAGTCACCTTTCAAACAGCATGAAGCTATCTAAATGGATGAAGTAGTATCCTGTGCTCTAGTATAAACAGGCACTCTGATTCTTTTACAACTGCATGAAATGTAGAGGTATAAGAGCACCCCCAAACTCCTAAGCCATCCCTAAATGTTATACTGTGGTTGTGATGCATTACATTGGCTCATTTCCAAAAGCTCCAAAAGCCTCCGTTAGAAGTTGGATGCAGCTGTCATACAAACAGGTACTTGGTCTACAGAACTAGAGGTAAAACATGGTGTTTGGTGAATTTTTCATCATCCTTTGGGCTCATTCCAAATTCCTGAGCAGACAACAGCTAGAAAACCTTGTATTAGAAGTGACACCATTTGGGTTAAATCAAAAAGAGGATATTTACTTAAATTAGATAGATGATAGATAGATAGATAGATAGATAGATAGATAGATAGATAGATAGATAGATAGATAGATAGATAGATAGATAGATAGATGGATGGATGGATGGATGGATGGATGGATGGATGGATGGATGGATGGATGGATGGATGGATGGATGACAAAATAAAATTAAAGAAACAAGACAAAACAAAACATGAACATAAAAACAATATTAATAAAACAGATTAGACAACTGTAAGTGACTCCCACTCCAATTTCTTCTTGGTAATTTAGCAAAGCAGAAATGTTTGGACCACTCCTCATAGAGCTCAAGGCTCCACGAAACAATTCTGTACTAAGTGATTTAAAAGCTTTGCTTTAATATTCATAAAAACAAGGATTCTTAAAGCTCATAATAGCCTTTTATTGTGTGTAATGGTTATGACTATACTTTGATTCTGATAAAGTCTTCAAAGTAGTTACACACTATCAATTTTTACATATACAAAAAAAGCACTAAAATCTTTGTAATATAGCTGAGGTGAGAGGCAAGAAATTATGTATTTGGAAAAACTAAAAGATATGTAGTCGGAGTGGAGCAGGATAAAGGAATAAGAGACTTTAGAAAAGACAGTATCTTCCAAGACATAAGCACAGAAATAGAAATCTGTAGAATTTTGTAATTTCAAAGGATCCTAGAGAATTTCACAACATTTTAGAGTCAGTGGTTACCTCTAAAATTGCTTTTTGTGTCAGACCAAAAGCGGCCTCATGAAGGAAATCCCTCAGTTGCCTCCAATTACTACATGTTGGTTTGCATGGCAGGGCAGTCTCAGAGTGCTTGGATTGATACATTTTTTGGTGAGACTGATTTACAGTGCGGGACTTCACTTCCACATAATAACACTTCAGCTGATAAGAGACATTTACTCCATGCAAGCCAAGAGCTAACCTGAAGTAATATCTCCCACTGCAAATGTGTTGCATGGATGTCCTCAACAGCTTGCTACCAGCTAAGGCAGACACAGCCAGAATGAAAGGGACATCAACAGCTCATGCAGTGGAACAGTGCATGTGTGCTATAGAACCCAAGTGTTGTGTTGCTCAGCCTTCAGAGTAATGTGTTGCAAAATTTATACGATTGAAGTGTTAAGATTCCATGTGCTGACTAGAATTAAGTTTAGCTTATGGTAATACTTAGAATTTATCCATGGAATTTACTCTGCTTAAACCCAAAACAGATTAATGCTGAGCAGGAAAAGTAGTTGAGTATGTGCAGCAAGTACATTTTCCACATTTTGATAATCAAGAATGATACTTGGCCTGAAGTTAAGTTTTCCTCAATTCAACTTTTGAGTTAGATGCCAGGTGGTAATAAATACTGCCTACTTTGGTGTTACACCTGTAAGACATGGCAGTTCCAAACTGAGTCAGCTGAATACCATTTAAGGTCAAGTCTTCAGCTCTTTGTCTGACATGACAGAGAAACCATATTATTTTAATAATGAAAGTGTTAAATTTTAAGACATCCAGAACACACACACATACACACATGCAAACCCTGACTGTACTTTTCAAGCCCTTGCAGGTGTGCAAATATGCCAGCAGAGTATATACACCAGTCAGTCACTATTATCATGACTCTTTGCATGTGACAGATTCAAAATCTGTCAAGTATCTCATAAACCACAGTCAAGGCCAAAATGAACATAATAAAAAAGGTTTATAATTTTGCCACAGCTAAAAAAATCATAAATTATCCTTATCCCAGACATTTTAACGGGTTTTTGCTAAGCATTATTTCATTTGTTCATGAACAGATGTTCAGCACAGACTACTTGATGAAAACATATTTACTTGACACACAAAAAGGACCAATATTGGCAAGGTTGTTTACATGAGGAATCCTCTAGATTATGGAACTCCTGAGGCAGCTACAAGATAGATAACATCTAGCTTTTGGAACAAGGGCAATGAGGAAATTGTTTCAACAAAGCAACAATGAAACATATGGAGTTATTACAGACATCCACGTAATAACTGGGACAGGATAATTACAATGTCAATCAAGGTGGAACATGATCAGAAACAGATGAAAGGGAAGGCAAAGATCCAAGTAGAAAATATTAATTTAATTCAAGTGAAGACTAAAAGATGGTAAATACAAAAGGAATTTAGACAGATGACAGCAAAGATGAAGACTTCAGCAGAAGCAAAAATTAAAATTTTATAGTACAGGAAGCTGTACAAAAGATTTTGCAGATAATTAAAGTAACCACAGAGGGTACCCAGGGGAAGACAGCTTTGCCAAGACAACAGGATAACTTGGCAGTGAACAGAGAAACATGGTGGAGCTCTACAGCAACTAGATACAGTGTTCTATTATGTGAGTCCTTGCTGTCCAATATATGGACATAAATTCATAGCTTTAACTCTCCTATTGTCCGACTTTCTAAACATCACATTGTTTTTCAGGCACTCTCTACTTTTCTAGACTAATCTCTCTAGCCCAAACATTATTTCAGCATGCAAAGATGGCTTGGAAATTTCTACAGTACAAGTAAAGTGAACACCAACTGAAGCAGAATGAAATTTTACAGAAACTGAGAAGGGAAACCTGGCTGCCATATTTGCCAGTAGGAGCTACGGCCCACAAAGCTTCAACAGCAGAAAATGGAACAGATGAGACTGAAGTGTTTTGTTGTTACATTACCATGAGTCACATCTAATGGAGTACTGTACAGGATGTTAAAATCATAATAATAATTCCACAAAATCTTGTCAGATGAGAAAAGTCAATGCTTCTTGAGATGGATACATAACACAGATGTTTTTGGAGAGGACTGCAGAATTGACAAGTATTTATTCCTTTGCTGAAAATCTGTTTGCAAGTAAAACATGAAGAATGACCTATTCTATGCAACATACAAGGCTGTGATTCACAAGATCTCAGTAAATTTGCAGTAGAATATTGAAAGATACAAAGAGGGTACTATGCCAAAAGGAGTAGTCAAATGGTTAAGACTACACGATACAAAGTCATGATAGTCTTAGGCAGGTATTCACAACTAGACTGAGCTGGTGATAAAGACTGAGCTCAGATGAGTTAAGTGTTAGCAATCTCTAACTACACTGGTATTATCAGCAGATTATCACAAGTACGCCTCAGGCCTAATGATGAGGACATTATTTGTCTGAGGTGTTTTTAATGGGAAACGGCAGAGGGAGTGTATTGTGTTACTATCTTTTCAAATTAGTCACAAATAATTATCAGAAAACTTCCATTAGCAAGAGATCTCTTATGTGAGGCTCAGAATCCATGGGTCTGGCGTATCAGCATAAGCTGTTGTCAGCCAGAATCTTATTAACTCACAGAGTCCTGTATGAAATGCTATTCTTGGTCTCATGGCATGTCAGGTGGTGCAATAGTTAGGAAGAGAAATCAAAAAGTATAGAAAGCAATGGATCACATCCTAATGTGGTGACAGATCCCATGAAGGTGAATTACAAAATCCAGAGGACAGACTAAGGAGCAAGTCATGACAGCTGGAATGGCAGGAAGTGTAAATCAAAAGCAACCCCCAGCAATATTCATCCAAGGCTAATATGTAAAGTGACCTTACAGTGAAGGGCTGTTCCTATGCATGACT
The DNA here is from genome assembly GCA_013400255.1 of Sitta europaea. Lineage (NCBI taxonomy): Eukaryota > Metazoa > Chordata > Aves > Passeriformes > Sittidae > Sitta > Sitta europaea. Next base: position 132,029 of record VXBS01002394.1, read on the forward strand.
GCCACTTAGGATCAGAAAAATGATAAATTTATTATGCCCTCCCTTCACAATTACTTCTGACTGTGAAAGAACAGTGGTGTAAATAAGATAAGCATATATGATCTCTTTGCCGTGTATTGTAGTTTGCAATGATTTGGGGTTTATTTTGTGGAAACACAAATTTGACATAGCTGCTTTGTAATTGATCTTATAATAGGGAGAAAGAGAGTTGTACTTTATTCCTTTAATGTTTTTCTTTTTCTAAGAAACGGGAAGAGAAGAGGTATAAGCACTATTTCACATCTCAGGAAACAAGCTGCTTCCTTGGTCTTATTGAGATCTGGAAATTTTGCATGCTAAGAGGACACATTTCTATCTAACATCAAAAGAATATTTGTGATTTATGTTCCTAATGCAGTGGCATATTTTACCACAATCCACCTATCTGAAATAGGTTTAATTTTTCCATCTCATATAAGATTGCAACATTGGCCAGAATTTTCATTAAGATACATTCTATACAGAAATAACATGGATCTTAAATGAGTGTGATAGTCTTCCTAACATAAAAATTCATTTGATTCTCTGTCAGTAAGCTAAGAGACAAAGTGGAATGCTAATATTTATGCTGTGTTTTCATTTCTTCAGGCTGTCACAGCTGTCTTAGACTAAACAAAACAGTTCTATTTTAAAGCAAGAGGTCATATAGTTACTTTAAAGAATTAACAGAGCTTCTAGAATATTTGCTTTTAAGAGACTTATGGAAGATACCAATATTAAATAAACATACTGAAAGACAAATATACACATTATCTAAATAAAAAACAAGTTAGAAGAATAGTTTGGCTATATATTTATTTAAACATGCTTACATGTCTGAAGTTAACTTTTTTAAATAGTAAATATCCCCATTATTTTATTGTCCTACATATTGTTTTATTTCCTTTCCATTTCCATGGGAATGGTTCATAAGGAATAAAGGCATATTATTTGTACATCTAAACTTCTCCTTCAGTGACACAAATTTAATATATCACAACAGGAGAAATAAACATATTTTTAATCACCGAAGTGAACTAAAGGGTTATACTTTGAAGTAAAACTGTCAAACACAACATTGGCTCTACTGTGGTTTCAAAAAATATATTCAGGAAAAGTAGTGAAGTGTGTTGATTTGGTTTGTATTTATCTGGTGCTAATTCTATAACCTGCATTAACAAGAAATTATAAACAGGGATCAATGGATCTCTTCCTCAATGGTGCTTGTGTCACCTTTCTTGGGAGGATCATGACCATTGCAACACCTAGTAAATTACTTCTGATGTATCAAGATGTTCCTGTATTTTCTCCATTAATCATTATTATGCATAAGGTTAAATTAGTTATAGATCAGCATACTCTTATGACAAGTATGTTCAGATAAAGGGAACACAAATAATGGCTTTGTGTGTGTGTGTATATATATATATATATAAATATATATATATACTCTCAAAGTACTTCAATTTACAAGTAATAAAGTTCCATTGAATTGAAGCTGCTTAACTACTTAATTTTAAGCACATATCTAAATATTTGAAAGATGTGATCTTTAGAAGAGGAATAGCTTTGTATACTAACTCTATACTAAGATGTCTTGGTTCTGTCCCTAAAGCAAAAAAAGCTGTGACCTGTCATAGTTTTCTAGTTTATAAATGAGAATTATTTATAAGTTATTTGAGGTCTGGAGATAAAAGAAGCAATGAAGACCTATATCCCCCTGGTATAGTACTTTTGACATATGTAATGGGTAGTTTAGAAGAGTTTAACATAAAAGCAAAATTTTGCTTCCGGATGTCTGGTATCACATGAATTTTGAAAAGTTGTAGTAGTCCAGTGAAAAATTTTCATCCATAAGGACTCAAGCCAAGTTCTAGAGAAACATAAATCTGGAATCTCCTTATTGAAGTCAATAGATATGTTCCAGCTTTAAATGACTGCAAGTAGAGTTTGGTTTCACATTTTAGTCACAATCAAAAATTTTTAATAGTAGACTATTTGGAAAATTATTTTTATATAGTTTTCCTCTGGAAGGAAGTTTTTACAGTTATGCTTTCAGCTGGAAAAATACTGTTATTTATTCCAACCCTTGCAAAATGAGGCTGCTGGTTTTGCCACATAAGATGAACACAAAACTGAGTCATGGTTACAGTATGTTGGGTGTGGCTACAAAAGAAAGAACTATTCCTTACCTTGTTTTTAGGGGGGAGATGAGGATGGGGCAAATCTGGGTGATTTTGAATGTGCGTGTTCCCAGCAAATTAGCTGGGCATGCCAGCTGAGTAGGGTTCTCTGAACTTTTGGTACCATAATATAGCAGCAAAGACAACAAATATTCTAATAAGGGATCACAGGAAATCTTGATGTTATAGGAAAACCCTTACACTAAGTTGGAAAGTGCCTAAAGCATCTGAGGAGGGATACAGTTTTCACAACAACAAAAGCTTTTCTAGGTTCCTGCTATTGAGTGCAAGGACAGGTAGATCACACATTATCACCACATTCATCCATCTATAACTTCCAGGTTACCCATTAAAATCCAGGGCAGTTCAGCAGCTATAAACATAAGTCTCAATATCATATGTAAAATGTTAGAGCAGAGCATTTTTCCAGTTGCCTCCAGTCTGTAACAGCCTGCTGCTTTTCCTTCCTGGAATCCACTGGCCCAAGTTTTCATCTAGTCTTCCCCTTCCACCTCCATCCTCCCTGATTTCCATGACTTGCACTCCCTGTGACCACGGACACACTGCTGACAGTGCCTCCTTTTGTTACCTGAATGGGTGGGTTATCTGAGCTCTTCTTTTCAGGGATCTGAACTTTAAAAAGGCAGGGGTTACTAAATGCAAATATTTGCTCAGGAGAGTAACACTCTCTGATTGTGCACGTGAAGAGCAGATATCCTTTCTTCCTCCAGACTCGATTTCTGTGTGTCAGGTGAGAGCCTCAGGATCCCCCCAGCATCCGTCAGAACTGGACTGTCAGCCGGGCACTGGGAAGGGCTGGTGGCCCTACAGATGTTCACAGTGGCCACGACAATCACTCAGGCTGGGCCGGTGACTTGCACAGAGGATGAAACATCCTAGTCGTGCAGGGGTGAGACACTCCCAAAGAGGGGAATCATAGTGGGCTGAGGAACCATCCTCATTTTTAGCCCCAGTGTCAGAGGGGCTGAGAAGGGGTGAAGGCCTATAGACAGATAATATACAAACACAGCCCTTCACCAGGAAAGCAGCATCAGACTGGGATGGATGCTCTCCAAAAGCATATGCAGGCAACAAGAAAGTTACAAAAAGTGTCTCCTACCTTGAATAGGATTCTTTTGTTGTTGTGGTTTCGTTAGCATTATTCCCATTCCTTATTCTTCTTGCAACATCCAGTGGACAGGCTGGTGATGTGGGAGCCATTTCACAGAGTCTCATAGAAGTTCAAGCATCAGATAATATACCTGATTGTGATCCCTTAGGATTCTGGGGTTTTTTTTGTCTAAATATCACCACTGATCTGTCTAATCTACTCCAAAATGAAAAATTATTTATATTAGATTACTGAGAAACCAAAAAGTTTTTGATATATCTTGCGCACAAATTTGAACAGTGCATTCTGCATCAATCTGCCTTTTAAATATCTGTTTGAAATAGGGGGCAGCCCTTTAAATGTTGTTGCAGGCCTGAAGAAGGCTTCTTCTCTGTGTCAGGGCTTAATAGATGTCATGTTTGCTGGGATGATACACAGAGCATAGGGCAGGTGCAGGAGGTACAGCTTGTTATTCCAGATCTCAGGGGAATTAATTCTTACAGGAAGCTTTTAAAAGTTTGGCTTTCTAACATTTCCCTTATTAGCACAATTGTTCTGAATTTGTTCTGTATTCGTCTCTGCCAGTAAACACCTTTCAGCATGACCTCTAACAATAAATTATCTTTTGAATCAGGATAATTGGGATGGACGTTCAAGTGGAAGCCTACTTTTCATCGAGGTAGCCAATGATAATTTTCAACCTGTAATGAAAATATCCCAGAGAAATATCTGCATGCCAGAATTCAGTCCTGATGCCTTTCAGCTAAAATGCTATCATTTAATTCTCCTATGAAGATTCTCACTTCTCACCTGAGGAACGTAATGGAACATGCGAGGGAAACTCAGGCTAATACGACTTCAAGTCTCTCTTACTTTCTTTAAGCTCTTGTACCCAAAAAACACTGCCAGGTGACATGAAATCCCTCAGAGTTCTTCTCTGAGAATTGGCCACACATTACAACAGAAGTGCAAATATTCAATACTCTTCTTACTCCTTATTGCTGCTAAGTGTTTTTCAGGTCGGACACAGACAAAAGACAGACAAAATATTGGCTATGAGTCAACATGTATACACTGAAAATTTTCTTCTGGAGACCAAAAATTGATTTCCAGGAACCCAGTTCACACACTACTTCAATGGCACATTAAAGAATAGCAAGCACCAAAACATGTGCTAGGTATTTCACCTACTGTTCAATGAAAGGAAGAGGAATTAGTCTGGACAAGTTGATCCCTCTTCTTAAGACTGTGTTTACCTCAAGTTCCATTGGATTTCCTTCCTAACCTGAAGGTCCTTTCTTGTCCCATTTTAGGAGCACAGTTCTCATTTCATCCTTAAAGTGCTACTCAAAACTCTGTTACAAAAAAAAAAAAATTTTACTAAGACCTCAGTGATATGTTAATTTAAAAAAAGCCGGTAACTAAAAGACTTTCAGTTTCTTCTAGAAAATTATTTTATTTTCTTTTTTCTAACTATACTCTTCCCAACCAATCTTATCTTATATTTTTTTATTCTGGGTGTTTAATCCTATATCTATATCCGTGAAGATATTTTAGATAAAGTCTTCAATAGCTAGATTTATTTTTCCTCAGTAAAATGCTGATAATGGAAGAGAGGTTTTACCCGATAGGAAAATATTACAGTATATGACATCAAATGTCATATTAGCATAATAAATTAAAAAACAGGTGCCTTTAAGTTCATAACCCCTAATGTTGTTCTGCAATAAAACTTGGGCTAGGCTCTAAATCTTTCATTAGTGACAGCCAAAAGTAGATAATCTATTGTAAATGATGTAATTTTCAAAGCCCCTTTACTTTCTCTTTGTAATGTCATGACAAAGCTTATGGCAGCTTTTATAGCTGACACCTCAAAATCCCTGCTGGCAAAATACTCTTATATTTAAAAAAATGTGTTTGTTATCCATAAAAACCAATGAAACCCTGGTTTCCAGTGAACCCATGGTCAGGTCATCCACAAATTAATGGGCTTTAAGCTTAGGATGTACTATTATGATCACTTGTTATGGCCAGATACAGCAGAGCAGCAAGTAAATGCCGCATTAAGACAGTAGCTTGCTCTTGTATTATATCACAGTACAGAATAATTGAACTTCTAGCAGCTAAATTTTAAGAAATTAGTGGGAGCATGAGCTGGGAATACATGGTGAAAAGAGAGCTTGGAAGAGAGCCTTTACACCTGGGTCCATGGTAATAAAAACTTCAGACTCATTTGCCAAACAAAATTTAAAGAGAAAAACACTGGTGCTTCTGGATGAAAACACCTACAGAGCTATGGTTTCAGTCTCTGGACTATGCATTCTCACTCAGAGGTGTAAATCTCTTAGCTTCACCTGCAGGTGTACACTGGTCATCCTGCAGGACAGCTGTGACTGTTTGAAGAAAACTTTATTAATAATTAGGGATATCCTTCTAACATCCAATCCAAGACTTTTTTCAGGGTCAGTCTATAGGTATTTGTTCTTGTGCCAGCATTGTTCTTTAACTTAAGCAGATCTGTTCCCTTGTGGTGCTTATCCTGAGCAACCTTAGCCTTTCTTGGCCTTCCTTTTACAAAGTTAAATAAATCACACCCTTCCACTATCTTTTGTTACCTAGGTTCTCCTTTCCTGTTGTCACCCTTGTAGTCTCCTCTGCAAATGAACTAGTTTCAGTTTAATTTTTTGCATACCTGTGACTGGAGTTTTAACTATTTCAGATGACTGCAGCACCATCGTCCTGCTCTCCAGCTCCCTTGGGATTCTCCTGGTCGGGAATATTTCAATCTCATTTGCCTTTTTTCATGGCTTCATCCCTTGGGCTATTTACACCCATGACATGACCATGAAAAATACTTTATTCTCTTCCTTGACAACTTACAACTAAGAAGATGCAATCTTACAGCAAATATCTTTGCTATCAGCCCCCAAATCATGTGTTCATAACTATGCTGAATCTCCATATAGATGAGATTCTGAACCAACTCTATGTGAGCAGATCAAACAGTAGCGAGACATCCACGCATGGCTAAGAACAGTTGAAGGCATGGAATGAAATTGCTAAACCTTCTTATTAAACCACAACAGAATTAAGCTTAATGCTTCCTCATACAATAATAAGCATTTAGAGGAAGAGAAAAGTCAAACTTGGCAGCATCCAAATACAGAGAAATATAAACAAATATTGTAAATCAATACACAGTGGTTAGATTTTTTTTTTTTTCTGGTAGATTTTTTTAAAGTTTGGTAAGGTTTTTTGGTTAAACAATAATGTACTGAGTACAATGAACTTATTAAAAATTCTGCATGCTTTCATACCTCAGAAATAAGGAAAGAGGAAAAAGAAACACAATTTTTACTTCATAAAATTTGAACACACAGATAACAAGCACCAGCTTGTGCAGAAAAGTCTGTTTGAGATTAAAGTTGTAAAAAATAATTTCATAAGTTGCTGATTATTTGCATCTCCTGCCTCTTAAATGAATATCCTTTAGTAGTGGAAGTTTTTCTCTACATACCCTTGCAAACAATACTACTTCAATGAAATGGGAATCTAGGTGCCTGTTTCAATGGTGTATGTCCTAATGACCAAACAGAGTCACTCTTCTCCTTCCAGTTTCTAGTTTCTCACTCTTTTCTTTCTGCAGTGTCCATAGGATGGACTGTAACAGGAATAGCTGAGAGCCATTCCACACCCAGGAAGTTAGAATGCTCTTCCAGGAGGTAAAAGACATGATTTCAAATCTGAAAAATTTTTCATAAAAAATGCCAGACTCTATATTCTATGTCTGATTATCCCAACCTCCTGGCAAAAGAAAAGGTGACTTCTCACTGGATTTGTGAATACACTCCCTCCTTTTGGTTTTCTGACAAAACCTGGAAAGCATTCCTTTTGAACAAAGGGTTTTGCTAAGAAGCGGGGAATGAAAATATCATGCTTATTTCAGTGCAGCAAATAACAAAATATATCCATTTAAAAGAAAATATGTTTTTCTCTTAATTGTCTGGTTAAGCAGCCAAAACAGAGAACTTTTTTCTCCCTTTTCCATATCTTAGTCATTGCAATGTCCTGCAGCTGCATATTTTGACACTTTGACAGATGCCTCCAGATCTGCCCAATGGCCGAGGAATGACTCTCATACTTGGAAGCACTGTCTGAGGCATGGGAACACATAATGCTTTTTAAAGGGGAACTGAACTAAGCTTTCCCTCACTTTTTAGATCATTATGTGTATAAAAGGGAAAGAGCCATTCTGCTCAGCCTTGTTTCTTACATCAGAATGCTCATTGCTACCACTGAGGAATATTGGCTCTTTGATCTGATCCTTTATGGAATTTTGTTATTATGCTATTACTTATTACGGAGCTGTGCCTCAGGCACTGACTTCAGCTCTTTCTAAACCTGCAGACGATCAGCTAGAATTTGCGCAACAACACTGATTTCAAAACAAGACTGTGTTTGCTTGTGCATTCATGCAAATTTAAGGGCAAAATATATACCACATAAGGATGACAGATTTTGACAGTTTATATTAGAAGTTTACACTTCAGTATCACAGACCAAATCCTAGATAATTTCTTCATTTTCTTCACATTACTGAAGAAATAATCTGCATTTTCAATACCATACCTTCTGTACTCAATATGGATTTTGTGCAAAATGGACACTTTGGTCAGAACTGTCACGTGAATGCACTTGCCTTCTTTAAAATGCAATCTTTCAGTCCATTTGCTTGTGTTCTGGGATGCCTTCAATCCAAAAGATATCTTCTGGCACCAGATATCCCCCAAAGAAACACATTCTTAACTTCCTGAAAGAGGGTCACTGCTTGCTTTTTTGAAAGGTTCTTTTTGAACATTTACTCAAGCGGCAAGATCTTTGTTTTCCATTTTAGACAGTTTAGTTCCTGTTATTTTCTGTAAAGTTCTACAAGGTCTTAAAGGTTATCTGTTCTTTGTTCTAGCACAGAGAATATGCTTTGGTAAGTAGATTTAGCTAGAAATATAACGCTGAAGTCAGTTCAGCCTTTTTTAGGAACATGGGGTTTTGGTTTTTTTTAATCCAAATACATTGCATGTTAGTTCTGAATCCTCAACAGTTTAATTCTATCCTGTCAAAGTAGCAACTAAATTTGTATTAAAAGAAAGTTCTAAATTTTGTAAAGAATGTTTTACAAGATTATTCTTCTGAGACCATATCATTCATATGATTTGATAAGGATAGTGTAAGCATGAAGAATTGCTTTTAATTACACCATGCAGAAGTCAATTTGTAGTTGGTTTTCAATAATAATTTGGTTTATTCGGTATCTCTAAAACATTTTTATAATTGTGGCTGTTATTTTCTTTTTCACAGTTAAGGGGTTGTGCATGAGAGTACTTTGACTTAACAACACACAATTATAGGATGCAGTGCGTACAGTAGTGTATGTGATTTATCAAAGTCAGAAAAAGAACTATTAGTTTAAAAGATCTAGAGGAACACATCTATTTAGGCCATTTCATTGATTCCATCTGCAGGATTAAGAAGAGGGATATGCTACTCAAGATAAAGCAAAACAAGTTCAATAAGCATTTTGAGGACAACTTTAAAGGCTGATTCAGCCTGAACACAGATAGATTTCAGTGTTATCTGTCAGGTTTTACTGGACTTATTTTTCCCTTGTATTGCTTCTTCCTGATGAAAGAAAGGAAATTACAATTGATGCATCAGAGTTCTGGCTCCTGAATGCACAGAAATACCAGTTTTCTGGAAGAGCAAATAATATTTCAGGGTTTAAACAACATCATCAACCTGGAAAATATGTCTACATGCATTTTAAGAACTTCTAATTTTTCATGTTAAAAGTTATCATTTTTGCTGTCTGTGAAGTTTTATTGTCATGTTTCAAAAACTCAGCAGAAATTCTAGGATTGCTCATTCAAAATGCTTTGCTTTTCCATAGATACCATTAGGAGCATTTTATTCTTCACCTGTTAAGAAAATGCACCACCTGGTAAACTGCTTTTTTGACACATCCTCCTTACTATTTATTTGATACATGAGGCAGGGCCATCTTACAGACTCTTGTGAACAAGGTAGATGATCAGTTGTACTCTGCCAACATAACTTTTGTGTAGAAGTGGTCTTCTCATGGCACTACAGAGCCTGGTGAATGCCCTTTCTAAGACTACAGGGAACCTGTCAGTGAAGGCAGGAGCAACAAAGCTTATAATGTCTCTGCTCCTCCCTAGAGGAAAGCATAGCTGTGGTCAGCATCCACACACATTACCTGGTGAAGTTCGTGGCTCCAGGGTGTTTGCAATGATATTTTTGCTGCCTCTGAAAAGACTTGCTAAAGTGTGTTGAGCCATGCTGCTGGAATGAACTGATGAAATCATGAGAAGCAACAGTTAAATGTTATATTGAGATTGCCAGCAGACACAGTGCTTGACTCCTTTTCACCTGAAGTAACCTTCTGGAGAATACATTTTTCTGTGATTGTTTTTGTTTTTAGTTTGTTTTATCATGCTTAATGTGCTCAGCCTTTTCAGATCACAGTCAAAACATCTGCATGGCCATTAAAAGGCTGCTCAATAGTTTTGGGTTAAAAAAATTACAAGTGGGGATGATCTCTATCAAGTAATATGTCACTTGATCTCCCAATAGGGAGTGTGTATAGCCTAGTGCTGTGAAAAAAATGCAACAATATTCTTTCCATAATTGAAAGTCGATCACAATTACAGGTTTAATTGATAATCTCTGTGAAAAGGCTGGCAACTTTTGAGACTGAAGAAGTTTTCTCAGGTGACCCTAGGCTGATTACAGATGATCTTCCACATCATTAAGATTCTCAAAGTGAAGGGCTGTGCGTCTACGTCAGAGTTTGGCTTAGGTAATTCACAATCACAGACTCTTGGGATTCATGTTGCAAAACTTCCAGATTAACTGTTCCACTTAGCAATGTTCCAGAAGCAGAGGAGTTCCTTCTGTTTCTTCTTCTGAAGTAAAGGTCAGAGGAATGCTGTGAACAGCTTGTACTGCTGTTCCTAGAACCAAACAGCCTGTACTGCTGTTCCTAGAACCATAAATGCAGTTTGTGGCTTCGGGAATTGTGAAGTTGCCAGATCAAGCAGAAATATTGCATTATCAGAAGTAGTTCCCTTTCTTTCTTGAGATGAGGGAAATTAGTATGTTCCCATCCTCCTTTTCATCATTCAAAAAGTATACTTATTTATGCAATCAATCTGTTTTTCTAGAGAATCATTTACAGACTGCTCCTTCTGTTCCTCTGGGTAGTCCCTTCCCTTCACCACTGTAAACAGACACAATGTCAATTGTGAATCTTACAACTATGACAAGGGGCAGACTTCAAGTGTTATTGCAGTTGCACAGAATTACAGGATGGTAAGGGACCACTGGAGGTCCTCTAGGAGCCTCCCTGCTCAAGCAGGATTCTCTAGAGCATGTTATTCATAATTGTGTCCAAACAGCTTCACAACCTCACTGGGCAATTTGTCCCAGGGCTGAGTAACCCTAACAGCAAAGTTCTTCCTCATGCTCATGTGAAAAGATGTGTTCTAGTTTCTGCCTGGGGCCTCTTGTCCTATTGTCTGGCACCACAGCCCCTGGAGACGGGGCTGGTTCTTGACACCCTCTGTTCAGACACTTCTATACATTGATAAGATCCCCTCACAGTCACCTCCTCTCCAGGCTGAACCAGGTATGTCATCAGTAACATGCAAGAGAAGTACTTTCTGAAGTCAAATTAGAATGAAACAGTAAAACCACAATGACACCGAATAGGCAACATATTTTTCAATTAGCTTGAGCATGCTACTGGAAATTTTTCTGAAGCCAATACAAATTATGTGGCTTTGGTTTACCAGCATTTTCTGTGGAAAAAATGCTATTCATGAAAAATTTGGACCAGCTTTAGTGAAAACTACTTGCAAAGTGCAGAACAGACTCAAAAAACATCAGAGATCTGATCTTCAAAGTATTTTTTCACTGATTGCAAAATCTATTTTTTATTCAGTGGTGATACAAAGGGGTTAACATTTAGGAACAAACTGATGAGCTAAAATCCTACTAAAGACACATAAGTGAATAGTCACATGAATACACTTGTGCTGCAAAGAACCTATATAGCAGCTATTAGCATACAGTCAGTACAGCTAAATTAAACACTAGCAATAAATTCATTAAGTAAACCGAAATGAAAAACAGACTTTCATGAAAAACAGACTCTCATGAGCCGGAGGCAACATTTTTTTTTAAATCTTCCATCTTCCAAATACAATTATACCATCTTCCTGGAGTCATCCTGAAGTAATAATTCATTTCATACTTGTTGGCTGTAAACATCCTGGTATGACACAAAAATATTTAAATTGTTTTTTATTTATTACCTTATATTGTTCCATGGATAGGATGCCTTTAGAATGAGTTGCTCTGAGGTGAGAGAGCACCAGGCTTAATCTAAAATTATTTCACAATGGATTAAGAACTAATCATTTATGTGATCTCAAACATTTTATGCTACCATGAACTCATTAACTCATTGCCTCCACCTGTGTATATGTAGGACACATGTACACATATGTACCTATATGTTCTATCACCTCAGCATAATTCTTGGATCTCAGGATTGTAAAGACTATCAAGGACATAACAGTTTTTATGTTTCAGAGAAATTAATTTACTCATAGTAAATCTCCACCTGTTGCATAGGGCAGGCTTGGGTTTCATGGTTAGGCGCATGGTTACATCTTCACTGTTGCTCCAGAAAATCCAGGTTTCTTGAATGCTTTATGTCAAGTCTATCAGTGGGTATCTACTACTCCTTAAAGCATATAAAATGATGTGAATGTCAAGGTTTAAGCCATGGATCCTTCCCGCTATTGTCATTAAACTGAGGTGAAGGACGTCTTACGGAATACAGTGCACCTCAAAGATTTAGTTCAATATTTTAGCTTTGAGCCATAACTATGAGGCTTTCTGTGAAAAATTCTTGGGGAGCAGATGGCCATAATAGCCACTGCTTGAAAGTTGGGATATTTGCCTTCTTTGTTAGTACACATAGACAGTCTGTGACATACTTTCTCTTGGGATGGATCTACAGAAAAAATAATCCATGGTGTAAATCTGCATTTTTATCTACTATTGTTTATTTGACAGTGACTGTACTAAAGACAGTCTATAAACACAAAAATTAAGTGCTAAAATTTGCATATGATTTTGACATTTTCTGACGTGTTTGTATAGTCTAGTTTCTTAAACATTTTGACATAATTTGTGAATTCATTTTTCTTTGGAAATTTGGAAGAAACAGATGTTTAGCTGCAACTTCCCTATCACAGGATACTCCATCTGTATTTCAAATTTATGGTATACTAAACTGTAGTTATCGCATACTGTGTGTCTATTTACTTTTTTTATTTTCAGTCTCTCTCTTTAGTTTTGTTTTTCTTATTTTACTTTAATTCTGACTACATATGCCTTTCTTAATCACAGAATTGAAAACTCATTTAGAAGCTGTGACCAAAAAATGCTGCTGGATTCCAGAAAAACAGAGGACAGCTTTCTCAAAGAAAGTCGTTACTTAGCTGTATTTGTCATTTTTTCCAAAAATATTCCTTTTTAAATATTAGTCACAACTAGTTAATGTCAAGAACAGTGACATCTCCTGCTGATACAACTTCTAGGTTAAATGACCAGAAACTATCCTATGTATTCTGCTTTACTTTATCTATTTTTTTTTCTTGAAGACTAATTTTGCAGTATCTAATTAATCCACAGTTTGGATAAAATTACTTTTCTGTTGGAATTTTTCGTTTCTATTTGGAGATAATTGCAGGAGTTTTTTTAAGCCCACAGGGTGAGACAGGATTCTTTTCAAGAAATTATATCGTCTAGAATTTAAATTAATCATTTAGTATGCATATAAACAAATAACAAAAATTTCTCACACAAGCCTGGATGTTTCTGCAGTTACATAAAATGATCACTTAGTCTAAAATATATAGGCATACTTCAGGAACTACTGAAGGACTACTTAAAGTGCCTTACTTTCAAAGAAGGGCAAAACTCACACCAAAACAAGTGTCACTGTACAGCCTCACAGCCTTATGATTAAAACACTTTCTAGGGAGATATGGATTTCAGTTTTTTCATTTTGTAGAAAGTCTTGAACCCCTTAGCCCCATATTTTATATAAATGCTTTAATTACTCAGGTATTACACAAAACAGAAATAGATCACTTCTACCACCTCTTCTTTAAATTTAAAAAAGTGGTCAAGACATCCATATTTTGATTGAAGTTAATGTGATGCTGCACAGGTAAATACTTGGGCAGAAGAACAATGTGTTTTCAGACTACTGATTACATTTCAGTTTCAAACAGCTACCAGTCAATGCTAATAAGATGGCAGTCACTGAAAATAATGGAATCTTTTGCATTAGAGGAGTTTTGCTGTCAAAAATACAGTCCCTTCCATGGTTCAGCAGGACTTTTGAGAATCACAGTCTTGGATTTTTTTTAGAAGCTCGAACCATCGGCAGATCCACTTTTGGCACTATAATTTTTTTTGTGGATCTTGGCCTGCAACCCTCTGAGCCTTCATTTGAATGAGGACAGTACTATGGGAAACAGCAGCAATCTGGTATGGGAAAGCTACTGCTGCCTTTGACTCCCAAGCTGTCTATCTGCATGCCAGGAGCTACTGGTGCTAGCACTGCTGTACCAGCTATCACGATGACTGCCTCCTCATTAATACTAATGGTAGAAAGATGTAGGCCAAAAGGCTAGTATAGACACATCTCTGATGGTTTAAGCTGATTATTTGTTCTCAGAGCGATAGAAGGAAGCTATGCAATGAATTTGTGCAATAAATTAAGTGTTAAGCAAAGTGTTTTCCCAGTTACTGATATTTTTGCAAAGTTTGCTGATTTCTCCAGCTCTTGTCCCCTTTTGAGTTTGCTACTGTGTTAATTAATCTGTGTCGATTCTGCCTGATTAGTCATAGACCTAAGTGAATCAGCATAAAATAATTCATGTGTGTCTTAGCTTCATTGGATTATATTTAGTCACGCAAGATTTGATTTGTCTTGGTTCCTAGATTCCTAATGTATGATTTTGAATTTGCACATTGTTACTCTCTAAAATTTTGGACATCTTTACTGGTTGTTGAGACATCCTGCCTTGAACTTTTTCTGCTCCAGATGCCTTTGAGACTTTGAGATAGAGCCCAGAAATTTAAAAAAAAAAAAAAAAAAAAAAAAAAAAAA
>VXBS01002394.1:146625-159261 GCA_013400255.1 Sitta europaea
AAAAAAAAAAAAAAGCCAAAACAGATATGGAAAAAACCCTACAGTGGTGCCAAGATCCACCCTTACTTTTTGTGCACAGAAGGTACACTGAAAACTTTGAGTAAACAAGTGCTCCATCTACATGCACTATTTCCATACACTATGAAAAAATACCTCAGAAAAATTGTAGAAAGGAAACCAGAAGGCTTCAGCCTAGCAGCAGACTTACGAGAGCCCTCTGATTCAACATATATGGAGTTTCTTTGTGTCTTATTCCTGGGAAGCCCCTACGTCACTGGCTTGAAGAGAACATATTTCTACCTTACAAAAGACATGCATGAATTAAATAAACAACTGTATTTACTTTGCTTTGCTATTTAAAGCAAAAAGTTCAAAATAAAATAAACAAATATAATCAGGAATATATTGACAATAACAGGCATGATAATAAGAGTCATGGTACTATTCTCCTTCATGTGGAATATTCAATTTTTTATGGAATTTGAGCAAGTTAATCACTTTACAGAGGCACAGAATATTTTAAAGTGTATTTTTAATGTCTTGTACTTCTATAATTTGCAAAAATAACACATGTATGAAAGTCTGTTAAAACCAATGCTGTTCTTTTCCTTCATTCCCTATAAAATGCTGTTTAAAGCCATATGATAAATTCTGTGGTTAAACTGTCTTTAAATTGTAGAATCTGATCATGCCAGATTGTTATAAGAGTCACTAAATACCTGCAGCTTGCCTGAAACTTATTTAGAATCACTCAGAAACTGGATTAATGGGTTTGACTTTAATCTCGTTAAATCCAGGAGGAAAAAGAACAAAAACTCTTACCGTATAAGTGTAAAAATATCACACATCGAAATTTCTTTTTTCTCATTTAGAAAAAGCACAATTTTTTAAGGTATGAAATCAGATTAGTACATCAAAATTCTCTTTGAGATGAAAATATATATGCTTTTCTTGGCACTGATCTCTGTCAGTCCCACCTAATGTTACCTAAGCCAGAAAAGAAAACATAAACTCACTCTGTAAAATACTGTTGTTCTTCTGCCAGCTCGTACCAGTTTGGGTGTTTCATAATGGGCTTTCAAACAGAAATAAATGACATGAAGAACCAGCCTATTTCCTAGATAGAGAAAATTATGCAAGCTATGTATATTTGTATAAATACATACAAATATACATTGATTATTGAGTGCATATTGATACAGAGAGGTCAGAACGAAATATACCTAAACTGGGGGGAAAAAATCAAACATTCTTGAAAAATAATGCTTTATCTGCAAAAAGTGTTCTGAAAAAAACGTGTGGAATTGATGTAGTTAACTTTATAGACATTATAGTACTGCCACAATAACAAAACAAGGATTTTACTCATTCTGAACAAAGATCCACATATTCTAAAATCCTGCCTTTGACAGTCACCAGAACATATGAGATCACACATATATATACAGATATATGTTCTTAGTCTTCTACATTTTGCTGTTTCTTCTTCAGTAATGGTAATTTTGTGTCCAAGGGCACAGGAGCATGCAATTCCCAAATGTTAGAAGTCAAGCAAGTAAGGCAGAAGACCCACTTGGCTGAACAGGAATCTTCTCTGGAAATAAGAAAAAAAAGGAAGGCATACGCACAGTGGCAGAAAGGTCAGGTAACAGGAAGAATAGAGAGATGTTGCTTGCCACTGTAGGGAGAAAATTCATGTGGCCGGAGCTCAGACAGATTTGAAGTTGGTCAGAAATGTGGGGAACAATAAAGAGTTTTTGAAATCTATTAAAGGCAATAGGCAGTGCAGAAATAACATCAGCCCATTACAGGGAGTGAATGGTCACCTCACAAACCCAGACACAGACAAGGCAAAGGTGTTTAACACATTCTTTGCCTCTACCTTCAACACACATGATGGAACAAGGGGATCTCAGTTCCCTGAGCTGGAGGACCATGACTACAAGGATGATCAACTCCCAGTCAACCCTAAAACTGTGAGGGATGTGCTGCTCCAGATGGATCCCTACCTATCTATCAGGTCTGATGCCATTCAGCCAAGAATATTCAAAGAGCTGGCTGATATCATTGCAAAAGATATCTCGATGATTTTGAGCATTCTTGGGAATCCAGAGAGGTCCCATCTGAGCAGAAGCTGATGAACATTGTCCCAGTTTTTAAGAAGGTCCAGAAGGAGAACCACAGGAACAACAGGCCTGTCAGTCTCACTTCACTGCCTGGTAAAGTTATGGACAGGATTATTCTGGGAGGTATTGAAAAACACCTGAAAGACAATGCAGTCATCATTTCAGCCTGGAGTAAAAGAGACTGAGGAGAAACCTCACTGCAATCTGCAACTTCCTCGTGAGAGGAACAGGAGGGACTGGCACTGATCTCTTCTCTATGGTGACCAGTGACAGGACCAAAGGAAATGGCCTGAAGCTGTGCTAGGGGAGGGTTGAGTTGGGTATTAGAAGAAGGTTCTTCACCCAGAGGGTGGTTGGGCATTGGAACAGGCTCCCCAGGGAAGTGGTCACAGCATCAGTCTGACAGAGTTCAAGAAGTGTTTGGACAATGCTCTTGGGCACATGGTGTGACTCTTGGGAATAGTGCTGTGCAGGGCTGTGAGTTGGATTCAATGATCCTTGTGGGTCCCTACCAACTCAGTTTATTCTGTGATTCTGTAAATGTCATTGATAATGTTTTTAACTCATTAAAAATTATATGACACCCTATGGCAATGGGTTTCATAGTCTAACCACACGGTGCATGCTGCAGTGATTCTGACACCAACAGTATGTATTTTAAATAGTCAAGTATTACTTTTAAGTTATACACTGATGCTTAGATGGCAAATGAACAGATACCCAAAGTACAAGGCTTATTCATAAGCCCTATGCAATGTTTAACATTTGTACTCACTAGCTCTAAGCAGCTCAGCAGAAAAGTTTCCCATTTAGATCACATACCTCATTCTCTCAATGAACTGTACCAAAAGCTTATGTATAGAATGCCTCAGTCGAGTTATCTGAGTCAACCAGCTGGGACCAGATGCCTCCTAGCTTGGCATTGCTTTGCTTACTTGGAGATGGTTGAACAATGGTGATTAATTGTAGATTAATACATGAGAGATAGAGAGATAGATAAATAGATAGATCAATAGATAGATAGATAGATAGATAGATAGATAGATAGATAGATAGATAGACAGACAGACAGACACAGATGATGGATGGATATGCGTAAAAGGCCAGGTGGCACTGTAAGCCTGAGGAAAGGTTCTGTTGATGTTAACATTTTTAATTTCAGTGCTGGATTGTGAATATCTTCAGATCACCAAAGCACTTTAATTAAAATCAGTTGCAGACTTCTGCTGCAATACTTCTGCCTTATAGATTTTGTTGTCTCAGCTGCTTTGAAATGGATTACATAATTCTTTAAATTTTGGCTGGGATTCACAAACTAACATAAATTTTTCCTCTAAAACTGAAAGGGTTTTCTCATATCCTGGTATATCTAATGTCTGTACAGCATACACATGAGTATCTTGTGGGGGCATCATGATTTAAAGCAAAAAAAAGGCAACAGTTGGGAGACGATAAAAATTATGGGGCTATTGAATAGCTGGTTTCACTCATGGGAATGCAGTCTAGTAGTATTGTCCTTATTTGTTTTCCTGGCAGGCAGTCTGTCTAAATGCATTTGTCTAAAAAGGCTTAAAATTAATAAGCCTTAAAATTAATAAGCCTTAAAAATGTCTGACTAAAATAGCTGAAACTTTGAAGTTCAATGTTATATAAAATTCTCACATTTCACAACTACCTTTATCACTACAAAGAAATTACCAATCAGGAAATTATACATAAAATATGTAATTAGAAATTTTGGGAGAAAAAAACTGAAACACGTCCAAAAATATTGTATATAACAGAAACTGCATTATGGCATAACACAACTAATAGAATATAAAATTCCATAAAAACAATAAGAAAACAAATTAGGAACAAAATTAATTTTACCAAAAGAAATACTATTTTTACTAACAAAATAAGCACAGTCTCATTCTAATGATTTTTTTATTTGGCATTTGTCAAAATAAAAAAAGAAAAAGAGATTCTGCTTTCTTAGTACCAAAATACTGAACATCCCTAATTACAGAGACTAGCAACTTGAAATATGTTGTGCTATAGGGTGCTAGAAAGCTGGAACAATCCAACCTGACTCACTGCACATTAGCAGCAATACTTAGGTTGTTATTAGGGTTCATTCTGGTTTTACACAGTTCACAGGTTTTTGGCAGGGAATGTTCATTTTCATGTTCATCCCTATGTTAATCCCATATCCTTAATTTGGATTTTTAACTTCCCAGTTGTCAGGATTTTCTTTCTTTTGAAAAGGCTAAGATGCTTTCTTAGCATCTCAAACATTATACTGTTACTAAATACTGACATGAAATAATTCAAATAGGGGCAAAATTTCTCTCACAATTGACAAGTCATTTCAGAAAACTGAAAATGTTATTTAACAGTATAGTGCAAAGGTATTGACAATCTTTATTCCAAGAACTGAAGCTCAGTCACAAGATGAGGAAGGACTAGATCCATTAAAAAATTCTATAGACCAGTTAACTCCACCAACAGAAGTGCATTATAAAATTTAGGGGAGAAATTAAGTATCCAAATAAACAGTGGGCCTATCTTAACATAAAATTTTTAATTAATGCACTATACATATTTCTAAGTAGTTTTAAAAGCAGTAAGTAGAATAATAAGAGGAAGATATTTATTGTTTCATTGCCTTTATATTTCATTTGTACCTAGAGAAATGAAATTTCATCATTACCCTGTATGAAAAGAATACTAGAAGCACTTAAACCCTAAAGCAGCTTTAATTTATGTAGGTAAATGACACTCTCAAAAGATAGAAATGTGGATTTGAACCTTCCCTTCACCCTGACAGGAAAAAGAAAAGAGCCAAAAACCAGGCAATTATTTTTCCATGGAATTATCTTGAAAAGTAAGAATTGGGAAACAATATAATCTAGTGAGAGAGGCCTTGCCATGCTCTTAAATAACCCCCAAATCAGTGTCTGTGCTCTCTGCTCCCATCACAGCATACAGGACCAGTCACAAGGCTGAGAGGTTTTACCAGACAAAGATTAAAACAAAGTTTACACTTCACACATTAACAATCAGTGAGACAGTTTTCCTGTGAAAACAAAAATATTCTGAAAAGGCTGTGGCTGAGCACTCTTCTGAAAACTACTGAAAACCTTTTGCAGATGTAGCTCTGCATGACACAGCCCAAATACAGCAGGAACGCAGCTGAGGGAGTCTCAATTCTTATTAAACTTGTCTTTACCTCCAGTTTTCCAATTTGAAGAAAACACCTGATATGAAAATATCTTGCTTTTAACCTGGTAGAAGTATAAAGAATTTTAAGTAGACAAATTCTAATGAGAAATGTAAAACAGCTTCTTGGATTGTGCTAGCAACCCTGTTTATATTTGCCCTCTTAATTTCTAAGAAAATACTTTATGTTCTCTTTCACAAAGATCTTTAATTGTGATTTTTTTTTTTAACATGGCATTTTAAGAAAAAGCTATTTATCGCCCATTAAATCCACTGTGTTGGAAAAATGAAATATTTCCTGTAAATATTTTTTTATTTTCTCCAGTTCAAAGACATACGGGAGCATCTTTTCAAACAATTTTTCTATGTGCTTATATAAAATGAAATAATGTCAAACTATCTTTGCTGCCAGCTTCTCCCTGGTTTCCCTCAGGATGCAATTAATCCAATAGCTGTTGAGGGTTTTTTTTATTCTGTATTGTAACTACTAATAGGAAAATATGAAAAGAGTGTATCAGTTACTTATCTGTCAGAAATTGTTTCAACAAAATTTCCCTTTGCATATGGCATTCTTTAATTTAAAAGAATAAACTTCCTACAAGAAAAAGTACGATGGTGTTGACATTTTAGATTTTTTACTCCTTTCTTAATTTCATTTATTGTGATAATTTTTAGCAAGTACATCACTCATCAATTTTTGATTTCCTTTTTCATACCTTTTCTTTGACTTTTGGTTCACTTTTTCTGACTACCTCATTATTCTGACCAGTTGTTAATCTATAGCATACTCCAAGTTTTATGTAGCACTTCCAAGTTATTGCACATTGTTTTCTTTACTCCAAACCTTTTCTTTCAATAGTAGTAGATATCCCTAAAACATACATCTCACAATCACTCTGCAGCACAACATAATCTGCCACAACTCAAAAAAAAAAAAAATCTGTCATAGCTTTTTCTTAAAACAGGACATCCACAAAATGATGTAAAATGACTATATGTATCGAAAAATGGAGGGAGCCAAAATAGTGGCTTGAAAGATAACAATCTTTCTAGGCCATACATAAAAGTGGAGAGCAGAATAAGAAGATTGATTGATTTCATGGCACCCTGCTAATTCCTTACTTTTCAAGTTCGGAATTAATTTTTTCTGGGGTTTCTCTCATTTATTTTTTTTCTTACTTTTAGAGGTTAAAACATAATCAAAACAGCATTTCTTCTCAACCAGATAGTACTCAAAGAAAGCACATTAGTAGTATCTATCAAATGCGATATTAAGACTCCAGGATTTCTACAAATATCAAAATCCATATAACTCTGTGGTTATTCCTCTAAAGAAATAGACAATAAATCACTTGCACTAGGATTACACAGTTCTAAGAAAATCAAGTTACTGTACTGGGTGGCTAGTGCAATTTTAATTGCTCACCCTAGCTTTTTAGGAAGGCCTTTAAAATTTGAGGGTAAGTCTACAACATTTTCTTTGCAAACATATGGGTATTTGCCATGCTTGATGGGTTGATAATCAAATAAATACGGAAGACAGTCAGTGCTGCATATAATGTGTTGCCAAACTTGCAAGAGGCATGGGAGGGGTTCGCATATTTTTGTTTTGGTTTTGCTGCCAGCTGCTGTACTGCTGTCGTGTTTAAAGACAGTGCCAAATACAGGGTTTTAAAGGTTCTCCTATAATTATATCAGATAGAGAAAGGGCAGGGCCCGCTTTAATACTGAATCTTTCCTTATTCATTTGGAGTCTGTCTCGAGCCTTGAGAAGTTTTAACACCTTGCAGAACTGCCTTCCTAGCAAGGCCTCATGCTCATGTTCTCATTCTTCCAGGAGACAGTATTTTTTAAAATATGTTATTGTTTTTCAAGCATGGGATTAACCCTAAATTCCTTTATCTAGTAACTTTTAGAAAGTGATTTTATTAGTAAGGCTTCTATCCTCAGCGAATATTGTGTTACCTTAATTGCTTTAAGCTTTTTTATTTTTTTAACAGAATTAAATATCTAAGGGGAAACATGAGTAAATAAGTGTTCCCCAGTTATACAACCTATACGCAGGACAATCTCAGCACCATGATGCTGAGGTACAGACCGAATTAATGTTGAGCATGGCAGAAGTAATTTGATCAAGAAAAAGCCCCCTGGAAAGCTAGAAAGCCTCTCTGAGTAAGTATTGAGGAGAGGAGTTCTCAATCTTTTGTCCTTAGCTTCCAAGGAAGCTATTTTCTTCACCTCTTCCCTAGATATTTGACACTACATTATTTTCTTTACTTCAAAACTTTTCTCTCAGTAGTAGTAGATGTTTCCAGAATGACAGGAATCTCTCTCTCTTAACATTCCTACTCTAATGTCAATTAGAGACAGTCTAAAATCCAGTCATCGTCTCCCTTGTGTCTCATTTACTCTCACATCCTCCCACATGTTCTGACACATCTTCTCACAAAAACTGTAAACTTTTTAGACATTTTCAAGAATCAGGAAATTGCACTGTACAAGTTTCTCTTTCTCGTTTTTATCATCTCCAATGACTTCCCTTTTCTACTTTATAGAGCAAATTGATCTAGTCTTTGTTGTACAGTCCTCCTTAAGCTAAAACACAAGGTTTTTTTATTCTCATCCACTACCACTCCTGTTATGACAATACTACTAACCTCAATTGCTTGTACTTTCAAATTAAACCCTCACATTATTGCTTTCCTATCCTTGCTGCTATTTTTGAAAAGACAGATGTCAGAACCATTTTTTAGGGACCTACTCCAAATCTCACCATGAAGTTCTGACATCTTGAAAATACAGTATGGGCACTATAAAAAAAGACTTTTGACAACTATTTTCTTGTACTCTACTTGGACATAACCTGTTGATTTGGCCAAGTACATTAAATTTTTGTGCATGTTCTCCTGTTGTCCTGGGTGAACAAAATAATCTAGCTACTCACGACTATGAGTTGATATGATGTTGTCCTCAAAAAATGCATTTTGGCAAATATCTGAGCCTGTTATTCATTCACTTTCTTGCCCTCTGTGTTAGATAGATATTTCTGGCAGCCAGTCTATGTCTTGAATTCTTTTGTATACACAGCTAGCTGTAATATCTCAAATGTAGCATAGCTGCATAAGCTTGTCTTCTTATGCATTACTGTTTATACCTATGCAGTAATTTATGCCTTTCAACATAATACATGCAGACAGAAAAAAATACAGAAATTGCATTATGATTAAGTCTCTTGGACATGGAAAACTGCACTTGCTGTAACTTTCTTGTTAATGAAAAAACACACAACACATTAAGTATGTAGCCTGAAGTCTGTCTTTTAATAATCCCATGCAAAGCTGGATGCTTGTGGCATTTCTCTAGTTTTGTTTTCCACCTATTCTTAGCAGAAGCTGGGGAAATGCACTGAGCTACATAACAAAGCAGGCATGCTGATTAGCTGTATTTGTATGCCTGCTATACCCATTGCCTGATAGTTCATTCACAGGTGTGATACTACTTACTCTAGAGCATCTTGGATAACACCTTGCAGAGAATGAGAAGACAGCAACAAAAAATAAATGAACAGGGTGACATATGTCTGAGAGGTCATGCTTCTGTCTTCTACAAAAATAGATTAAAACTACCTAGAACTCCTTCACTTTTATGCCACTGTGGTCTACGAGGAACAGTGCAGCATAAGCCACGGACTTAGTAAATGAAGGGAAATGGAAGTGGAACCACAGACATAAAAGGAAAGCATAAAAAGACTTACTGCTAGCCAAGAGGTTTACTAGAAAGCAATAAATTACATTCCATATGCAAACAATATGCAAAGATTAATAACCATCCAACATTGCACCCCTATGCAGGAGTTTGTGTCAAAGATTTGACCTGAGCATCTTCAGCATCTATGACATTATTTAGTAGTATTATTATTTCTTAACTTTGAACAGAAAATGCATGGAATTACCTTTGCCTCAAAGCACCAAGATCAAATATTCATAGACTTATTTAGTATCTTTTCCTGCCTATGATTTCAGATAATAGTTGTTCATGATACTTTTAAGTCTAGCTAATATATTACACAAAAACTCCTTAAGGCAAGCATTAGTGCAAATTTCACTTAGGTGAAAAAAAAAAATCACAAATATGATGAGATTTGGGTTGACTCTTGACCACTGAAAATGCACTATCATTAACTGTCTCACATTTTCTTAAATCAGCATACCAGCTTAAATAAACATTTCAGTATACACAGAATAAGGTACCCAAGGCATACACTCAGTCTTCTGTAAATTGACCACTTAGGAAGACAGATCATTTATGGTATGCTACTGCCTGACATGACAGCTCTTCCAACTTTTTAGGCGAGGTTGGGTACATTTTTCTTTTCTTTTTCTTAACCCAACAGTTATTTGAAAAGGTGGACCATTGAAAAATTTACAGTGGAAGTCCTCATGCTTCTATGAAAGTTTTCGTTAAAACTGAAGAAATTTCAATTTATGAATGAGAGAAAAATATTTCATTACTACTCCCTAACCCCCAAGTTTCACCAAGACTGGGATGCTAACTCTGGATTTCTAACAGATGTCTACAAGGAGCTTCTTCCCATGGGTAACATTTTATCTTTTATGCAGTTGGTCAAATTCAAAACTTGCAGTGGTAAAGGACTATATGGCAACAAATTTCTTAAGATTACCTCTAGTGAGCTGACAGCAAATCCAGTGTAGTTTGAAAGGGCAAAGCACACATATCCCTTACAGCCAAGCAATCTCTGCTGGCTCCAAGGAAAAATCAGAGACATCCTTCTATTACTTCCTCCTGCATTTGGAGGACTGGCACATCCTGTTCTAGTTAGGAACACTGTCTCATATCAAATATATTTCTCCAAGGTTATGGGTATTAGCGCAGATCCCTTTTTTGCCATCTTGAAAGATGTGCCATTTAGATTCTTAAATGGAATAATGGCAAGACTCTGTTCAGCCAACAAAAACAGGTTAGAAACCCTGGCTTAGTTTATCAGACTACTTCCAAATGATTTCAACCTATGATACCCGATTGTATTCAACCAAGCTGATCTCTGGACACAGAATTATAAGCTTTTTTAATGGAAACAGTGTGTGCAGTCAGATCTTAAAGCATTCCAGCATTTCTAAAGAGTCCAGATTGTTCTTAACATTCATGCCAAATTATCAACAATTTAGAAAACTGTTGCCAAAAGTCATTCCAACTACAGCTGTTTGGAATACAGAGGGGTTTATTGATCTTTTCCTTTGCACAGCTCTTTAAAAAAATATTACATTGTGGAAATAAAGACCATGATAAATGTTGATCATTGCCACAGGAGAGGGAAGGAGGGGGAAGGAGGGTGGGGGGGGGTATCAGGGTTAAATTGAGGGTGAAAGACTCCGCTGCAATGCTATTGTTAGGTCCCTATGTGGTAATACTGTTCTCATGATGCGACTTTAACCTGGCACTATACCTGTGTCCCAACAAATTAGGGAAGCTGGCTCAGCTGGTTGGGACAGAACTCATTAGGCATGGCACTTTAGGTGGCATAATTTTCACAGCTCCAAAGCAAATTGGAGTCCTCCCAGAAACACAGGTATCATATTCTAACAAATCACTTATCCCAGAGGCCATCTTTGACTGCTCTTATGAAGCACGGTGAATCATGATCTTTAGGAAAACTTTAATGGCTATGATCCAATTTAGCAGCTGGATTGTATTAGTTCACATTTTTAAGGACAAAGGTTATAATAACGAGATCTTGTTACTCGATTTACTCAATTAGGTAACATAGTTACCTTAATGGCTCTGTAACAGCTTGCTGGGTATTAGGAATGATGTAATTTCTTTCTTCTAGGTAATAAAAAAGAAGGGAATTCCATAGATAAAGGCAGGCTAGTAGAAAACAGAAGAGGGATAAGAGAGACAGAAAAATAGGAACACTGTTACTGAGAAACAAGGAGAAATTACAAGACATTAATGACAAAGATGCAGTCTGAGTCAGAGTACTTTAGGGCCTGGAAAGCACAAGTCAGAAGTTTAAACCTGATACACCAGGCAAAAGAAAACAGAGAACATAAAAGACATGTATGTGTGTTACACACATACATGTGTATGTATTGCATGTAATACACATGCTTACTTGTATGTTGTACATGTTTATAGAGCTTAGGACTGAAACAATGGATTTTTCCTGCCAACCCAACACTCCACAACATTGCATCTTCTATGGGACAACATTTGTGAATCTTGTAACAAGCTAATGAACAAGAGAGTTTATCTCAGCTTTTACATGGTTAAGGCTGCTCTTATTTCTACTGTATGGTCATATACATTTGTATTGAGGAATTTTAGTTGCATACTGTTCACATTAATATAGCAGACAGCATTTGGCTTATAAGTTATAAAAGCAGTTAAACCTGTTTTAAGGTATAAGCTACATTAACCACAGACCTGAAAGTTTCTCAAAAGGATTTATCTAGATATGTCTATCTGTAACATTAAATGGTTGCTTTTTCATGCAAAGCATGAAAAAAAAAAGCATAGATTCTGCTTTCTAGGGGAATGAGAGGGAGAAGGATGGTGGGTTGTTTTGAAGTGAAAAAAAGTGGCCTATGTTTGTTCCTTTGGAAGCTGTCCTCATCCTGCTCCTCATAGAACTTGGGCCAACCAAAACTCACACAGCCTCAGGAGCTGCCCTTATCAGAGCTTGTAGCAGCTTCTCACGCGATTTACACACACACATGCACGCACGAATGCCCCTCTCCACCGAGCGGAGCTGTAGCTGCCCTGGGACCCTTTCTCTGGGGGACTCCGCAAGCCTGTCCCCTCCGGAAAGCCTGGGAGTGAGAACAGGGGATGAAGCTGGTCTTCTCTCTGGCTCTCACTCTCCAGGGTTCATCCAGACACTCGGGAGGACGATTTAAAGACCCGCCCCGCCCCTGCTTCCCCCGCCCAGGCAGCTCCGAGAGGCTCTCGGTCACACGAGTGGGGAGCGGGGGGAATGAGCCGCTGCAGTGGCGGCAGCAGCAGCAGCAGCAGGAGGAGGAGGAGGGCAGGAGGGAGGGCAGGAGGGAGGGCACGAAGGAGGGAGAAAGGAAGCCGGGCAGGTGACACCACGCGGGGTTGCTGCGGCTCGGCGGGCGCGGAGCGGGCGGCAGGAGCGCAGCGGCCATGCACGTCAATGGCAAGGTGGCTCTGGTCACCGGCGGGGCGCAGGGCATCGGCCGGGCTTTCGTCCAGGCGCTGCTGGGCAAGGGCGCCAAGGTAAGCCCCGGGAAGCGCGTCCTCCCTTTCCCGCCCCCTGCCTCCAGCC
>VXBS01002399.1:1613-24127 GCA_013400255.1 Sitta europaea
GACCGGCGGGGCCGCACCGGGCTCGGCTCCTCCTCGGCGCTGCTGCCGAGCCGCGCTCGGTCTGGCCCTTCCCGCCTCTATCCTCTTGCACTTCCCTCGCCCCCCGTTTTGTTTTTTAAATTTAATTTTTTAATGTGCGGAATTTCGTCTCTTTAAACTCCGTGTGGTTCTGCCCCGGTAAACGGGACGGGTCCTTCCCCGGCTCGCACGCTCCCTTACATGCTCAATCCACACAGGTGTGCACTTTCATCAGTTTTCGACTACACGGTGTCACCGGTATTTGTCCCCGGCTTCATTATAGCGATCGCTCTGAAGCACTGCATTTCTTTCTCCACTCGAAAGCTCTTCTGTCATAATCTTCTGACAATCCCCCTTGTTCGGGGAGTGAGATATCATCTGGTCAAGTTTTGTACATTTAACATTCATTTTATATGTGAGTAGAATAACTAACTGCTTTTCCGTGCTCCTTTCTTTGTAGGAAGAAGCAGAAGTTTTAACCATCTTCCCATGGCATCTGACTTTTTTGAAGAGGAGGTAAGGTTAACGTCATGTAAAATTACCCTCTTTATTTCTGATGTTCCACTAATCTTTCTTCTGTAGGCATACATTTTGGAAACTGTGGTGAGTTCATGCATACTTTCATGCCTTGCAAACATAATACCAGAGCTGATTAATAAACGGTAGTGATAGGACTCTTACGCCGTCAGGATTGTAAGTGCCTATCAAACTGACATTCTCACTACATTATGCCACTATTATATTCTTTGCAGTTTTAAAAGAACTGTAGATAATTATTCAAGATATTGAAACATTTAGTTTATAGTTCTATTGCTGTGGTTGTCACCTTCACTTTGTATCAAATTTGAGACTCATTTCTTAAGGATGTCTCTATTTTCTGCTTTATTTGCACATTGATAGCTCTACTGAATGACTAGTCACAGCAACTTTTTCCTCTGATAGCAGCATATTAAAATGAAAGCCTAAGACTAATCTGCTTTGCAAGACTTTTCAAACACTTGATCGAAGGGAAATAGGAATTTTGTTTCAAGACTCTTATATCGTTCAGCAGTTCTGTTAACAAATGTGGGGCTTGAGGATACATTTGCTGCTTCTCTGCATTTTTGCTGAAGGTATGTGCATTTGAAGGTATGGATGAATTCTTGGTATCAGGAGTTTGTGTATTTTGCAGTTGCCAGTGAAACTATAACAGTGCAAGTTGATATTAAAATTCTGGACTTTGTATGTTTTTCTCATAATTTTTGGAAGATAAATTGTTAATGCAATAGGAAAAAAAAACTCTTGCCCTTAACATCTTATTTAACGATGGGAAAGATTTACCGGCTGGTTGTGCACGCTTCACTTTATTTGAATTTAGACATGTGAATTTAAATTCAGCTTCTATAAGCAAATAATTAAAATCCCTATTTTTGTAGCCTTCAGTTGATGGACTGGTCCTGCAAAGCTGTTAAAAGGGTCTTTGGTTAGTTTAGTAGTTGGACTCTAGTAGGGTTTTTGGTATGAGAGGAACTTGGATTTGAGATGACTGCACGAAACATGACCCAAAATATAGCAACATTTGAATTTTCATGTTTGTTTATCTACACTGGTTTCTTTTACATAATTTAATTTAGATTGTGCAAACGTGGTACAAGGATAAAATGGCTTAATAAATTAGTGCATGAATGTACTGTAGGGATCAGCTGAGAATATTTTCTTTCTGGGAGAAACAAATGAAAAGAGGTGGAATGATCCTGAAACTAACAGAGCACACAGGAATTTTAGAACTATTGGTAGGCTCTAACTGTAAGTGGTTTGGTTCCAGGTGGCTTGTGGTGGATGGAGTTAAACTTGGCTATCTTGGATGTGATACACCTTAATTTAATTAATATAATAGCTACTTTCTGTTGAAACTTTAAAATCTAACGATCCTGTTTTTATTGCAGTCTTTAAAGATCTAATCGTTCTTCTGTGTGTCTGAGATGTAAAACTTAGTGCAAGGAGAGGCAACAGATTGGTTCCGTCATACGATTTTGTCGGGGTTTTTTGAGAGTACTTAAAAGATTATGATGGATAATGCTGTCTTGCCAAAGAATGCCGACACAGGTGTTCATCATTATCTTAATTAAGATCCTGAGAAAATGTCATCTTTCGGCATGAATTATGAAGGGAGATGCATTAGGAGATCATTTAAACTTTTTTTTTTTTTTTTTAACAGGGTTAGATGAGAAGGAGGCTGTTTTCTCAAAACCTTTTTGCTATTTCTTTATCAGAATACCTGACCTTAGACATTGAATTTGTTTCTCCAGTTCAATTTGTGACGATATTACCAAGAGATCTGTATGTGATGTTAAAGGGAATCTGTGGAGGAATCCTCTTAAAGAAAAAAAAATATTAAAAAGTAATTCCCCTGCAAGATACCCTGTTTCATTTAAGGCTGTCCTATTAAAGAAAAACAAAACTGTGAGACTTGGATGGAAGTGGAAATTGCCGCTGGAAACATCTGATAAGAGATGTTTTATACAGTGTATTTTAAAGTATTAACAACTCATATCAGAGAAAAATAAATACATTTGAATATTCATTTTTTTTTAATTAGGCATGGAGAGAAAAGAAAATTTCCTTTCTCATCTTTGCGCTACCATAGAAGTAAACCTAATTAGCATGCAAAGAGGAGGGAGGGGCCTGTGTCTTTCTATGTTAAATCAATACATTATTGTATGGGCAAGAGCTAAAAAAATGCATGTAAAATATTGGCTCTAAAACTTAGGGGCCCTTTGCTGCAGCCACTGCTGCTGCTTCCCTCGGATGCAGTGCTGGGAGTTCTGGGGTCAGGCAGTGCCCTGGGAGTGCCCTTGTTTGTGCTGTGGCTCAGCCTGGGTGAGGGGTCCCAGCAGGAGCTCTCTGGGCAGGACAGCCCCCACTGCTCTGTTGTTCCTTCTGCCTGCACTTCCTCTGCCGAGATGCTCCTCGTTCACACTCCCTGTGTTTGTGGTCTGACAGCGAGGTGTAAACTCGTGAACACCTAGAATAACTCTTCTGTGCCTAGCTTTTGGGTATTAGGTAGCTTAGAGTTTTGTTTTTCTCTCTAAGCCTTTCTATTTTAAATCACTTCTTGTCTGCTAAAAGAAACCTGATTATCAGTTCCAGTTTGTTTGGGTTTTTTTTAAATTGTTTCAGCAGCCTTTTTAATGTGTGGAATAAAACACAGAAGTGGAGCTCACAAGCCTTTCAAGCACCTAGTTATTGTATTGAGCATGTAACTCCAAAGACCTTGACAGTATCATGGGAGAACCTGCAACTGTATTTCAGTTTTCTTGAAGTTTCCTGTAATTAACTTAAATGGCATTATTTGCTTGAGTTTGTTGGCATAGTATGGACTGAGTTAAGAATGTCTTTAGGGTTTATTTTACTTACAGTTCCATGGACATATGCAGAAAATAGACGCTGAGTGAAAAATGAAAAACTGCTTTCTTTAGTGTCTAAAGCAAGTTTTTCACTTAAAGCAAGCCACATCTACTGCTAGTTGGCTCCTATAGTGAATGAGGAGCAGCTCAGTGGGTGGCTGTGGCTCCCTGTGCTGTTTTATGGGATGTGTGTGAGCCCATAGCTTCCCTCATGGGGGCAAATTCCCTTTTGCTTGCAGGTGCTGCAGCGTGGTGGGAGCTCCTGTAGCTGGAATCTGGCCTCCAGTTGGTGTTAGAGGTGAGTGACTTAATAGCAGTGTTGTGTTCCAAAGATTTTGTGCTTTATCTACTTTTCTTACATGTATTTGCAGTCCTTATGACTGGTGTTTGCAGGAGTTCAGCAGTACCTCTCTGAGGAGAAACATAAAGCCAGGTAGCCTTTCTGGCCTTACACCCAAGGAATTCTTTTTAACAGTTCATAATTTCTGGTGTTTTATTAACATTAGAGCTTATTACTCTGTATTCCTTAATGTGGGTAATGCAGATGTAGATGATTCTTGAAGCTGTTTTTTGCAGATTGAAGTGAATGTAGAACCAGCACTTTTTTATCTTTTTTTTTTTTTTTTTTAAATTACATAAATCATTGCTTGAGGAAAAAAAAAAAACAATTGGACCTTTCAAGGTGAATATGGATCACCATAACAGAGTTTACTGTACTAATAAACATGTAACTGATGACTTTCCTGCTCTTCCTGAAGGAGATGCACCTTCCTGAGCAATTTCTTTTTTCCCAGCAGAGCAAAAAGGAGCTTTTTCTTTTCGTAAGCACTTATTTTTCACAATATTTCTTCAGATTTCTAGCACAGATCAAGAACACAGCATTTACCTCTGAAATATTCTCTGCTGACATCTACAGAAATTTTCATGCCCTTCAGATTTAATTTTGTGTAGAATAATGCATGGTATAATATGTAGGTCCTGTGTTTTCAGTTAAGCCGTATTAGGTAACTATGCTCTTCTTTCATATACCATAGCAAGGTATCAATATCCAGATGGCAGTGTGCTGGGATAAAAGATAGCTACAGGCTTGGCTGCTACTGTAAAGCCAAGAACAAACATTTTAGCCTGTGTGATAAATAAAACCCAGGTTGAGACTCTCGGCGTATTGGAGTTGCACTAAATAATTCTACAGTACTGTTTATTACTGGTTTCATTGGATAATATGCAGCTGTAAAACCTGCTTGAAGCTTTTATTAAGAGTACTCTGTCATTATAAAAAGGTGCCTACGACTTCTCTATGATATTGGCAGTGCAAGAATTACTTTGTTTGTGCTGACTTTCTGGCTTTTATCTAGGAAGGACTTTGCTATCTTCCAGCTCCCATGGGCATTAGGTTTCATGAATGTCTCTTGGGAAGAGGACAGCTCTGTAGATCCTAAGTTTCAAAAATAATTTTAAAGGTATTTTTTCCTTTATGCTTTTTAAAAATTTTATTTCAGTATTTAATTTATTGCTTCAGTTAAAATTCAGCAGATACTCCCTGTAGTATACACTGTAGTGTGTCCCTAAGTAAAACTTAAGCTGAGGTCATCCAGGTAGTTCTTTGACAGGAGGCTGCAGAAGGGTGGAGAGAGTTTTAGACTGGCTGAGAAGGGATGGGAAACGTTGGTAGCAGGCAAGGGGCTAGACCTGGGTTTGTTTTCTCCTTGTGTTTCTGGCACATCCTATGACCTAGATTTGTTCATGTAACCTCAGCCTCAGTTTACCTAGCAGGAACTCTGCTTGTCTCAGAAATGTTCAGATGTAAATTGGTGTCCATGCTCACATAATTGTTAGACTGTTGTGCTTTTGTGCAGGTGATTAATGTTGTTACTGGTTCATTAGCAAAATGCCATTAAACTTTCCTGTTCCTCAGATCTTGATTTCCATAGTTTGTGCTGTGTCTCTTGGAACATGCAGTGCTGAACACCAATGGGATGTGACACTAACATAGTGTCTGTGGGATTTAACAAACATGCTGGATCAATGACTGAAGAAACCCTTGCATTGCTCAGTCTGCAGTCCTTGTTTGTGAGAAACAGGCTGTCTGAATTAGTGGCAAATATGATATTTTTGTTGCATCCCCCTGTCTCTGTATGTCCCTTTTTTTTATCTTTATAGGTTGCACCCAAGAGAGAAGCAGTGGGATCTACAGTGGGGAAAAGGAGCCCAGCAGTCCATCCTATCCTGTACCTGCCTGAATATGGGAAGAGACCTGGTACAAAGCCAGAGTGCAGCTGGGCTTGCAGTCTTTTTAACCATATTAATTCCTGTTCAGAGTTGATGGTAAGTAATCTGCTATGAGTATGATATGATTCATTAAGCAAAACATTACAGCAGGGGCACTTTGTGGTGCTGGGTTCAGTCACTTACAAAATGTAGAATTAATGTTTCCAGATGCATCAACTTTATTCCCATTTCTGCTGAGAAAATAGTCCAGTGCAGGTGACAAGAACTGTAATAAGTGTGTTCTTCTTTTCTTTCTATTTTTGTCCTCTCCAGATGAGCTCAGTGAGATGGTCTCAGCAATGGTGAAGAAGGGAAGGACAGAATTGGAAGGCAGGAGCTATTTCAAAGCAAGATTCTTCATCTTTCTATAATGCCCAAACATGAAGGCTTTTTAAACTTCATTAGGTAGAGTATTGCTAATAGTGTCATATCAGTAATGCTGCATGATGTAATATGGTGTTGCTGCATTGTTTGGTGATCATGTAGAGCTGCATTAAATAGATGATCGTATGCCAGTGGCTTAAATGAACATTATGAGTGAGAGCAGTAAATGGAAAAGGTGGATACTAGAGGAAATTCTAGTAGCCTTTCTTAAGCCAGTGTCTTTCTTTTTTCAGCTCTTTCCATAACCAGTAGGGTTTTTTTGTTTCTTGATAAAGATAGAATAAAGAAAAATATCTTTTCATTTAAGAAATTGAATCTAGTTCAACTTCTTAACCAGAAAGACTTCACAGTCCTGCTAGCTGTTAGAGCATCTTAATGCTTTGTCCAGCAGGAAATTGCACTCACAGTGCTGACCCATTAACATCTGTAGTGCAGCAGCATGTGCTGCTCTTGCTCCTCAGGGCTTATGAAATGTCTGCTGTGGCACAGCCCTCTGTGACCTCTTGCATTGAAGGATGGAATTCGTGAGTCCTTCTCTGTCTGGAGCTTGTGGGAGCTCCCTCCTGAGCCAAATAGTTCTGAAATACTGCAAAAAAAGATCTGACAGTGATGTCTGGGAGATGTGACTGACTTAATTATTATTAGCATTTATTAAGTGCCTTACAATGGAGTGGAAGAGCCATTGCCTTCATTTTTACAAATAGGAGGACTGGCACGTAAGGCAGAATGAATCTCTTCTATCTTCTGCAATTCTTGACCCTCCTAATTAGGTGATTGTCACAAGAAATGAGGAGCTGGCTCAGGGGAATGGTGCTGGGGGAAGCTGCCGACACGTTCGGTGCGCACCGCGCTTCTCCCGCCAACAATGGCTTAGCCTGGAGAGCAGGGCTTCCCTCTCTGAGTGTGCTGGGCCAGGGGGCAGATTTAAAAGGGCTGAGGAGCCTGAGGCTGTCTATTGGATAGCTTCATTATAGATCTCATCCAGGGAAAAAGTGGGGTACTGCAGCTCATTTCTAGAGCTACTCTGGTTTTTAGCAATTCCTCACCCACTGCCTCCTCCTGCTTCTGTTTGCTGTGGAGTGGCCTTTCCCCACAATAAGCTGATTCTTTTCATGGCTGATATTTACACTTAGTTAGCCTCTAAGGCACTAACTGCTTCTTCTGGTCTAAGACTTCAGTTTCTTTTTTTTTTAAATAATTTATTTCACTAAGAAAGGGATTCTGTCCAGCTGTTACAAACAATAGTGGTTTTGATGTATATCAATAAAGAGTTAGAGATGTATGTTTTCCATGTAGAAGATAAAGAGACTTAAAGCCTGCTTTAAAGGAAGGCAAACCTTGGAGAGGTTTACTTAGATGTACAATATGCCCTATTCTTTCATTTTTAAAAACGGTATTAAGGGATTTTTTTCAAGAAAAGAAAAAATTTTCATCTTTTTGGCTGCATTTTTTTCTTAGTCTCACAGCAGTAAGATAAATATTCAGAATTAGGAGTTGCTAAGGTTAATGTGATTAAAATGAGTATGTGATAACGGGCTCTGCACATTAAAGATTAAGAGCTCAAATTATAGACTCCAGAGGGAAACACTCCATGAGCATTTGTAAATTTTGTTTGTGCAAGAAATGCAGGCTTAGGCCTATGGTTGCAGTTGCACAACAGTTTCATCCTGTTGTATCTGTAGAGAATTCTTTTAAACACTGTAGTGTTGGGGTGAAAATATAGTGAGGTGGGGGGACAAATGAGAAAATAGTGTTACATTAGTGTTACTCTATAAAACTAGATTAGTTTTACACAATTTATTCACATGTCGGTTTCTGAGTGCATTCTGTAGCATTCTGAGTGCAGTAGTTAATTCTTTATGTATAAATTGATCCTTGATACAGATAGAATTCCATATACAACATTTAATCTTTGAATACAAGTTGAAAATGTATTAGCAATTAATTTATGTAGGTTATGACTCTCTTGCCCATGTACTTTGCAGTGGGTCCTACCCTAAAGTTGAGTCAGTGTGTGTTTAATGAAAATTAGATGTGAAATGTAATATGTAGAGGACAAAGAAGCATTGAAATCCTTATTGCTCTTAAAAAGACAAAGGTACCTCAGATAATTCTCCTTTCATAATCTCTTAAGAATTTGATGCATAATTCTGTTATGAGCAATTTGGAGTGAATAAAAATATTTTTAGAAGTAGTATTAGTACCAGATATTATTTCTCACTTTTATGAAGCATAGCTTGGCTTTAAAATTTAAAATGCTTTGCATTTTGAGAGGCTAATTTATAGGCAGTCTTCCACTGAGAAGGAAAAGCACCTTGGACGTTTGTGGAGAGGCAAGCCTCATTGTTATATCTGTGAAATTTGCTAATGTTGCAACCGTTGAAATAAAGTGTTTGTTTACATAACAGCAGTGGCATTTCTCCTCCTCTTCCTTGTGGTTTTGTCCAACTAGATGTTATGAGTGGCAGTTGCAGTGACTGCTAACTGTTTAAATGATGACACCATTATGTGAAGTGATTTTGAAATGAGAGATTCCAGCCAAGAATTACATCTGCTCTCATCTCCTTCAAATCATACTCTCTGGCTGTGCAGATTATGATTGATTTGTTTGTGACAGATTGCAGGAAACAGTCATTGATTTTTCAATATTTTACC
Source organism: Sitta europaea (assembly GCA_013400255.1). Lineage (NCBI taxonomy): Eukaryota > Metazoa > Chordata > Aves > Passeriformes > Sittidae > Sitta > Sitta europaea. Next base: position 10,325 of record VXBS01002399.1, read on the forward strand.
TTAAAATTATTTACAGTTGTAACCAAGGGGAGGTATTTCCATGGGCTGTCAGCCCCTGAAAGACTGGGATAATATTCCCTGCTCCCTGACAAGACAAATTACCCGTAATGAGTGCAGTAGCTGAAGGGTATACTTTTATTTTAAAATATGTCAATAACCCAGTGACTAAACGAATATTGATTCAGCATAATGAAGCCTGAGTAATGTGAAAATGAGCTCTTCAAGGAGCATGGTAAAGACTTTCTTTTTAGCTTGTAGCAAGAAGCTTTTCATTCTTTACTGTTAGGTAGTTGAAATGTGCAGTCTTAAACAAGTCATCCTTAAACATTGGTAATATGTGGAGTAACATAACAAAAGAACTTCTGGGGTTTCTTTCTGGTTCGTTTTTTTTTTAACTCCAAGTTCTTTTTTCTTCAATATGTTTCAGTAGATCAAATGCTTAAAGAGGAAAATTCAAGTTATCCAGGGCAGAGATAGGATTACTATTGGTGTAAATGTCTTTTGCAGTAATATTCTTCAGCTAGCCTAATGGCATTTTTAATGTGGATTCTGAATATAGGCATGGAAATATATCTAAATAAACTGCAGATTTAATTTCGTATTATTGACTTCTTGACATACTGATGTGTGTTCTCTGTGATCAGTCTAATATTCTTGTTCTTCAACAGTTCAGAATGGCTGGTTTATGAAGCACCTAGATATACAGTGGTATAAAACTTAGTTACCATAATGCACATTTTTCTTTCTGTAACATAGAACACTGCCTGCTTCTTACCAAATGAGAATTCTCAAGCAGTAATTCATTTAAATTACAGTAATTTATGCAGTGCCATAGGTGTGGTGTGGAAAAGCATCTAATAGATTAATACGAATGTACTTCAATTGTTCAGGGTAAGGATTAGATTAAAGACCATGTTGAGGTACAATTTTTTTTTAATATTCGAAGTATTGAACGCTAAAAAAACCAAGCCACCCTATCATGTGAAAGGATCAATTGGTCATTTGTATTCAAGAGCACCGTGCAACATTGGGAAGGCTCTGCAGAAGCACTGGGTATAAATAGCCGTGTAATCCAGACATAGACAAAAAGGTATTTTCTTGGAGTGTTTGTGTGTAATATGTCAATTATGAAATAATGTCATAGCCAGAAGCATTTAGTGAGCATGTTTGGGCATGAAGACAACTTTCCTTATTTTCTGAGGACTAACATCAATTGCATCCAACTAGCTTGTGAAAATCTTCAGAAGGATGTTTTCCTATCAGCACACAGGTGATTTTTTCCAAATGTCATTCCTTTAGCATAGCTAGAAACTATTTCAGGAGGCACTTGAGAACCTGTGGCATTGAGAGTTAAATGGCAACCCTGGAATGTGAGACATGTTCCTGTTTTTAATTTGTTAGTTTTCAGAAAAAAAGTGTGATGTACGTCTGAGTAGGTTACAACTGTAACTAATTGTAGTTTTGAGAGGGTTTGTGAATACACCTGGGATTTCCAAAATACTGGAGAATTATTAACGGTGAAGCAGTAATAAGCTGAAATATATAGCTGTGACAACAGCAGAATTTGGGGCTCTTGTTAATGTTACAGGAGATCTATAATGTTACCATGTCGGACCTTAACTTCCTGCTCAGTGGCATTTTACACACCTCAAGTTCTCTGGCTGTTCTTTGTTTCTGTGCCTTTTGTTTGGCTGACAGCAGGAGATGGAAGGGTAGGATTCTCGTTTGGTAACTTTCCCACAGTAGCGAGGAAGAGGGAGACTGTTCAGGGCTGGGTGCCAGCTCTGGTGTTGACTGAAGGGCAAATAAATGTTTGTTTTAACAACATCTCCTTTTCCTGAATAACACTGCATGAGCTCATGGTACCAAACTGAGGAACAGCAGATACTGCTGGAGGTACTGCTGGCAGTGAAACCAAAGTGGGCTCTGCTTGCAAGCCATTGGCATTTTTCACTTGTGAGACAGGCAACAGCTCTGGCTTTGCTGCCTTTCTCAAAGGTGAGTTTGTTTATTGAATATCTGGCATTCCAGCTCAGGCCTGAACCATGTGCTTGGCACTAAAGGCAGATGGTGCATTCTTGGCTTTTTATTTTAATTTGTGGGTGATACTGGAGATGTCTGATGATGGTACCTTGGAAACGCTGCAGTTTATTCATACATCTCTCTGTGTTAGAACTGTGACAATTGTTAGTCCACTTTTAGGCGGACTATGGAGGAGAAAATAAAAACCTCAGACAGAAAAAAAATCCTAAATAACTGTGTGGTTAAAAGTTCTTGTGGCATTTGTGATCTCCGAGGAGCAGAACATAAGCCCAATTGCTGGTCAGTTTGGTGAAATTAAAAGTAGAGAACACTTTGATATTAGGATCATGAGTAGAGAACAGAATAATATAATTTGTGGCACAGATTAGGCTATTGGTCAGTCATGAAGGGCTAATATTTAGGGACTGTATGTCCCACATCACTCAGCAACTTGCGAATTTTGACCCTTTTCAGTTAATTTCACAGTGAACACGGTGCATCAGTACGTTCTTGTAGTGGGTTTTGTGTAACAATTCGTATCTTGATACCATTATGAATAAGGTAGCAATCAAAGCCAATGGTGGATTTTTAATTTCTTTTTCTATTTACTCAGCCTCTGTGTTCTCTATCTGCTCTACAGACAAGCCAACTAAAACAAGTTTAGTTTAAAGAGAGAGGGGAGAGCATGTTGATGTAGGTGATGGAAATTATGCTTACTGGCTAAGCCTTCTCCATGCTACCTCCTTCCCATTGCCAAATTATTTATTTGAAATCTAAGAACTAATATGGGATGGAACCCAAATCAGAGCAGTCTCTAAAGTGGGCAGACAGCACTATGTAGAATTTGTTCATCTAAATGTCAGGATTACTTGAAACCAATCTACACTTTGAAGGTGTTTTTTCTTTTTGTTTAAATTTGTGGACAAAATATTGCTTTCTCAAAAGCAATTCCATATATGCAAATATTATATTCTTTTGGAATGACCATATTATGTACTAAAAGCTGTCAGTACTGCTGATAGTATTGCAGTCTTTGGTATGTTGGCATATGGTTTTTGGTGAACTGTAAGACAGATAACTACAAAAATATATGAGGGATCCAAGATGCTGTGAGAGTCTTGCTTAACTGCAATGGTTGAAAAGGCATGGGTGTCTTAATGCATGAGTGTTGAAATCTGTGTCTGGAATTATGGAAACAAGTTGAGAAACATGAACAGAATTGATTGTTGATTATTTTCCTTTGTAAGAGCTGGGAAAAGATGTACTGTGCTTTTCTGTGGTCTTTAAAGGCCTGCAGTGCCTTCCTTTTCTTTTTCTTTTTCTTTTCTTTTCTTTTCTTTTCTTTTCTTTTCTTTTCTTTTCTTTTCTTTTCTTTTCTTTTCTTTTCTTTTCTTTTCTTTTCTTTTCTTTTCTTTTCTTTTCTTTTCTTTTCTTCTTCTTTTTGGTTTTTTGTTGGTTTTTTTTTGTTTGTTTTCTTTTGTTAACTTATCTTTTAATATGAAGTGTCATTCCCAAAATGAAGTAGTGTCCTTGGGCTGGTGGCAACAGCTGGAGTTGCAGAATTCATAAATAATTCAGAGAGGGATAAAGGGTAGGGGAATTTTTTTGTCATTTGAATCTTTATGATGTGCACACATTTCATTTTAGATATGGCATCATTTGAATTCATTCAGTATGATGATTGCACTGACCTGTCATATTTATTTTGATGTCCCTTCGAAGGACCATATGCTGTGTCCTCGGCATGAAAATGTTGCAAGTTGCAAGCTGAAAGGCAGCTCTGTTCCTGTAGGGGTGGAGCCCCTCACTTCCCATTGTCACATCAGTGGAGGTGCAGCTGCACTGCAGTAGAGAAGGTGGAGTTGTTATGTCAGTGCAGTGACTAAGTGGCTGTGTAACCTAGCAAAAGGTGGAAAAAAGGGCAAAATCCATTTGCATCAAGGTATTTTATGGCATTGAAAACTCAGCTGTCACTGATGGCCAGTTGGTGTGAGGAACCTGGCATGTAGAAGGTGGAAAGGATTAAAGCCAGCTAGAGAATCTGCCAAGGTGGAGGTGTGCCATGGTAGCTTTAATGTGGGAATACAATTAATTACTCTGTGTGTTGGAAGTGGGGTTGCCATGCACACAACCTCCTGGGGTTGCAGAGGTCTTAGTCTGGTTATGCAAGGCTCAGAGATCTTTCTTTGCCCAGTCCATGCTGGGATTTCCTCTTGAAGATGCTTACTTAGTCAGGCAAAATCTTGGGTAGTGTTTTTTGTGGGGGGGAGCAGGGGGAGGAAATATGCAGTTGTACTTTGCCTCTTCACTAATTCTGCTGTAACCATTGCATCTGGTCCTTCATTTATTTCATTGTTGTGTTCCTGTAGACGACTGGTACATTTTCCAGAAGTTACAGGCTCAAGTTCAACCATGTCCCATAAGTAATGAACTGCATGATAATGAGTAATGTCTGGTCCCTACTGGCTAAAGCACTGGCTGCTATTAGCAATTCACAGTTGGTGGATAACAGGACTCTGTTACCAGGGCTTTGTTACTGTTACCTTTGTATGTGATATTAACACCACAGGATTGCAACCACCTCGATACTGCCATGTGCAAGGTGTAACAGTGAGCCCTGATTTGTATGAAGTACATAGTCTGCTGTGCTCATGTCAGGGGCAGAAGGAAGCCAATTAAGTGCAGGTTAGTAAAATACAATAACTAGAAGCTGTGAATGAGAATAACTGTATGCAAAATTGTTTCTTTTCTAGATCCTGCCATCAATGACTGAACCTCCCTGAAATCTTATCAGTTACTGCCAAGATGAGAAGGATAACAGGAAGGAGGAATGCTTAAGTTGCTTTAATGACAGTTAATTTCATCTATTTATCAAATGACAGGTTGTTTTTCCTCAAAACTCGATTGTCATGACAAGATGCTTTTGGAAGTCATCTTTGTAAAATAAAACTGACAATTTTTAGGCTACAGAGACTGTTGTATCTTTCTATAGAATGTTGTCATTATGGTAAACTGCTGGAAAGTCTTTATTTTTTAAGTAATTTAACTTGCATAGTTCATTCATATATTTGAATGTGTTGAATGCCATGTGAAAAGTTTCTTGCCAGAGTTCTTTTATTCAATGGAATAGTTATTGTTACAATGCTCAATTTATTGTTTAAATTACTGTTGCCCTAGCCTCCTGCAAAAATGTTTCTTTTTAGTAATTCTTAAACAAATAAGGGATGAATGAGGTTATGCCCCTTTTGTGTTTTGATCACCATATTTTGCCTTTCAGTGAAAGTGTCTTCAGTTTTTGGAATGACACAACACAAAGAAAGGTGTTTTGGTTTTGGTGGTTTTTTTTGTTTCTTTCCCAACAGCACATATCTTTTGTGCAATGATTTTTTAATATGTACACTGCCAAGATACAATTACTGGAAGGAGAGAGAGAAGCTGTTGGGAATGTCATGTTATGCCAAATTAAGAATTATTAGCTCTTACTTTCTGTGCAATCTCTTCGACTAGAACTCGACCTATTGCGTCTGGCGTATGCTTTGACTCTAGTGGAACTAATGTGTCCTTGGAGTAGCATTTCAGAGTAACTTCAGATTCATGTTTTTTTCACAAGTCTGCTTTAAACTGCTGGGATTAACTTCAGAGAAGGCAAGAGATACAGGCTCCTTTGTCAGCAGCTGTGCTGGTTAAAGAAGGAGGCTTCATGCACGCTTGCTTGCTCATTCTCTCCCTGCTAGGGAAGCAAACTGAACTGTTTCCCTGAGCACACCCAGACTTACTTCAGCCAAAGTTAATCATGTTATCAAATATTACTTATCCAGCGCCCTGGGTCACTTTGATGAAAGGACAGGGCATACACAGACCAGCTGTGCAGACATCATGTCTGGGAAGGGTGGTGTGTCGACAAGAGTGTTGCTGAGGACTGGCCCTGGTTGTGTCGCCTTTTCAGCAGGTGCAGTTGCATCTCTCAGATGTGGTAAAAATTAGACATGTTACAAAGCTGTGCAGATCTGCCATGCATCATATTCCCATTCCGGGGACATCCTGGATAATGCAAAATAAACCCATGCTCTTTGACTTACTCCTTGTATGTGCCAGTATGAGGGGAGAGAACTGGTGCCAGTGTGTGTACATGACAGACACCTATTTCAGGAAAATGTATCTGGTCAAGGTGTGGGAATGGTACAAGTGTTTTCCTTATCTAGAGAACACACTTTTTACTTTATTCATCAAGGAGGCTGCTTCAGCCAATGCATGCCTCAGCAGAACTGCTTTTGGCACATGAGCTGCCTTGAGTGGAGAAAGGAGAGCACCTCCAACAGGAGTGGCAGCAGTTGCTTCTCTACAGTTGAATCAGTATATGCTGGAGGCATCTTGATATTCCCTGTGCCAAAATTAGAATGGTATGGGTAGTCTTTAGTACTCAAAGACATAGTGAGTAAAAGCAGGGCACTGAACAGCTCCATCAACACTGACCCTTGTGCAAAGGCTGTGGAGTGTAGGTGCCTTCCTGGAGCTGGCTTGGGCATACGAAGCACAAGAGACTTTCTGATCTGTCAGAAACCTGAGAGCAGCAACACTGCTTGCATCTCCTCTCGGGGCACTGCCAGGTGAGAGGAACATAGTCACAGAAAGGACTGAGCCTGCAGCTCAGGTTGTCATCCATTACCATTTATTTGTCCTTAAGGTAAAGGATGAGGAATATGGCGTTGGCCCTGCTGTACATATGGAAGGGAGCAAAATAATGTGCCAGGTGTGTAAGGAAGGGGCAGGTGTGGCTCCAGGTGTGAGCTGTGCCCTGTTCCAGCAGCCCAGGGTTGAGCCACAGCTGAGCTCTCAGTGCTGGGATCAGGAGTGATGTGCCTCCACAAACGACTGTCACGTCTCCCCTGACCATGAACCAAGTGCAAATGAGCCTCCACAGCTCTCTGAGCCAGCCCATAATTCATATAACTCTTTTTATCTTAAAATGGACTGTTGTAGTACCGAGACTGAAATGTTTAATGAAGTGCTTGTGATTGCCTAGGAATCTATTTACCTGCTGAAGTGGTAATCCACAGTTAAACCAGTACTGCAGAGTAACATCTGACATAGAGCACTGTCATGGATGTTAATGAGGAAAATTTTACATCCAAGCAGTTAAACTGATCAAATACTATAGCTAAATTGCCATACTGTTTATGTAGTGCTAAAAAGACAACAAAATAAAACTTCAGGGAAGGCAGATTTTCATCTTATAAATATTCCAAATAGTAGGTTGGCTTCAAGTAGACTTCCTGGCTCTTTGGTGATTGCTACATTCCATCTGAATCTATCAGGAATCCCAATCATAATGGTGTGTTTATTATTATAAACACATGATTTCTATATATGTTCTCCACAAATATGTTGGACAAAACATAGTTTACCTTCTTAACTGGTACTATATGGTTCCTTTCTAACTCCTTTAATTTCAGTTCTAACTTGATTGAATAAAAGGTGCATTCCTTTACATCTGTAATGGGATGCTTGATTTTATGACTGTTTGCATACTCCAGACATAGCACAACATTTTTAAAGCAATATGTGTTGACAGTACACAGAGATAAAAATCAGTTTATGACAACCTAAGGAGCAAAATTTTAATAAGACCAATGAATCATCAGAAATTATTAGAAAGGGAATATTAGATTTTCTATCTTTTCAATGAGGATGAAATGTTTTTATAGAGGTATATGCTTGAACACATGGCTGGGTGTGGTACAGGAATTCCTCATAGGCTTCTGTGGCTTTTGCAACACCTGGGGTCAGACTGGGTCATTTTACACATCCTTCTGGCTTGGAAGGGAGTGGGGTCCCAGTGTAGCAAATATTTTCATAGAATAGCAGCTTCCTCTGAAAAGTTACTCAAAGTTAATTAAGCTTTTCTTCAAAAGAGGCTTGGGAGGGGGGATGGGAATGTTCCTGTTGCCTAGTGCCATGCCTTTTTCAAAGATCCTTTTTCACCTGACCGCTGGCTCCTGTAGGGTGTTTCATTGCCTTAGGTGGGTCTCTGGTTCATCCATCCTCCCCCCACCCACATTAATCAAAGGGCACATGAACTTCTTTCAGAGCAAATATCTTCTGCAGAGTGTCTACTTCTACAAAGTGTAGTATTGGCTTTCTGCTAAAAATAATTATTAGGTTGAAAATAATCTGACATCCTGCTGTGGATAAATTAGGTTTGTTCTCTACTAAGATTAGTTAGCTGGCACCCATTCACTAATACGTTACAAGAAAATGATTGTAAGTTGAGTGTATCCTGTTATCTGCCTTTTTTCTCTTTAGTGAGCTTTTTGTTGCCATGCTGTCACCAAATGTGTGCAAGTCACACTTTTCCAAGTGCCCTACAGGCTGGGGAGATGGTGTTTGCTGTCCTGTACTATGAAAAGGCTTGTGGGCAGAAGTGTTTGGAGAAGGGGAGAGGTTGCCTCCATGTAGATTTCTTTGGTTTTGGCCAACAGGGGTGTGTTCTGCTCTATAGCAATCCATACATTACCACCAAAGCCCAAAATGCCAGGTATAATTAGCTCATGTGTTTAAATAGGTGTTGTTATTTTTCTGCTTGTATATACAAGTCTGTTTTCTTGCAGAAGTCCATATTTTACTTGGGAAGCATGCTGTGCAAATCAGAAAAACCAGAAAAATTATTCAAAGTTGTGTACTCATGTTTAAGATTTTAAAACTAACTGTGAGATCTTTATTTCTTTGTTTACGATTGATTAGGGTTAGAGTTTTAAAAGCTTAATGCTGACTCTAAGTGCTTTACAGTCAGTCACTGAGAATTATGGGCTTGGCACGACTCACGTTTTCATCCTTCAGTATATCCATTATTGTCAGATGCTGAGTGGTCATGGCACATCGATGACTGGGTTTTTGGGTATTTTACATTTTTACATGTTCAGAAAAATACTTTGTTAAAGCAGCTGCTGGGTGAATGGAGTAATTAAAGAACTGTACTGCTTTTATTGAAGCTGACATATGCTGCACATTCCTTAAAACTCAGTATGCGAGCAGAATGTTTCCAGGATTTATTGAAGGCAGACATCTAGAGATACTGGGGAGCTTTCAATAGTAGTAAAGATAACTTCCAAGTTTTATGTTGGTATATAAATCTTTCTTTAAGAAGAGAGTTGTTATTGCAATACATTGCTCGTGTTCTTCATATTTTGTCCATGTGTATGTTTTATGTATGTGCTTGTACACCTACACACAAATGCTTGACCTGGGCACTTTTATTTGACAGTGATTGTATATTCTATTTAGAAATAGTATTCTAATGCTGACTGAGAATCTCAATGTGCTTGGTACCAAAAGTAATCTGCAGTATATTGGGGGGGTGGTGGGGGTGTTTAATTTATTTATTTTTTTAAACTGAAATACAGCCCTGCTTAGTTTGAATTACAGCTCTTATTGTGAGAGTGTCATGGTAGCAAGCGAGGAATCTTACTCAGCATAAACTGAGGCTGGGTTTCATTTTAACTAGTATGATGAGTGCAATGTTCCACATGCACTTTCACAACTTTTGCAAGTTGTGAAAAAATAGACTTGTTTGTCTATCATCCATATTTGGTATGATTTCAGAGTAGAATGTTGTCGTTGCTGTTAAATTACTTGGCTAAAACTAGCAAACTTTCACCTATATATTATTGTAAAGTTTAAACCTTAAGCACTTTTCAAGCAATGTGTTTGATTTAACATTGTTGCACACTGTAAAATAAAATACAATATTAAAGTACATGCTGAAAGAACATTCTTCGTCAACTATGAATAAACATGTGGAAAAGCTATTTTCAAAATTTTAGGGTTTTTTGATAAATTTTTCCCAGTTGATTTTGTATTATCTTTAATGTGGGACTTGGAAAAAAGGTTAGTTTCCCTTATGTTAGAATACATAAGGTGCTGTTGTGTGTTGGTGTTCTAAACTTCTAGGACTTTGTAAATGGAAAATACACATTATAATTTTAGCATTGTGTTAGATATGAAGTAGAAGTTAGTTTTATGCCTGGTTGTTTACATGAGCAGGCTAGGTATTTTTAAGTGTCTTTGTAGTCCAACAAACTCATTTTACGGACAAATCTTTTCATATTGGGTTCTGCAAGTTGAAGACAAAAACATTTCTGAACTCCTCATGTGTTTTAATATTGTGAGTCAATTCCCATGTGTTAAAGTATAAACTACTAACTAATCCATAGGAGTTTATGCAGCAGAAAGTCATTTAATTAACACTTTTAATTTCAGCTTTGAAAGAAGGTGAAAATGAGGTCTGGAGAATGGAGAGAGGCTTTGTTTTTCATTGCTGAAGTCTCCCTGCACTGTAAGTCCACTGATGCCCCTGGTGCATAGACCATCTCCTGCCTGCTAATTAGGCCTCTCCAGAGTGCTCTCTAGAAATGTGCTGGAGAAGTTGTTTTTTTTTTCAAAAAACCACCACACCATCATAAATAAGGGAATGGTACAGTATGTAACTATTATACACCACTCACTTGGCAGACTATAATTTAATAGAACAACAATGATCAGACCAGTATATCAGTTAATTTTCAAAACATTTTATTCCACGCAAATTAGCTCAGGTCCTGGAGGGCAAAATGACAAGAGGTTACTCGTATACTATGTATTTAATTAATTGAAAAATGCTCAAATTGCTTTTACAGTTGTTATTAAAAAGTAGAATCAGTGTTGCCAGTGCTCAACCATAATTAGAACCCCGGGGAATTAAATATTTAGCATTAGTAATGTAACAGCACTTAGGACACAAATTTCTATTTTTGTAATGAAAGCAATACAGTGTAAGTGCAAATGGCTGAAACGACAGCTGTGACAAGCAAACCAGCCTGGGATATTTCAATAAGACACCTCGTTGGACAGCAAGTCTTACTGCATTACCCGTTTGTAAGAGTCTAAATCCCAATAGCCAGGCGTTAGAGCCAGTATTTAGATTTCTAATTGCTCACAGGATGAACGGTGGGGCAAATGTCAGCCGTGGGGCGGGAGCAGGCGGCGTTTTCCCAAAGGCGGCGGCAGAGCTGGGTGCCTTTGGCCGGGCGGGCAGGGCTGGGGCACGGCCCAGGGCAGCCCAGGGGGGAAACCAGCCCTTGTTTGTTTTAAGTTTAATTACATTTTAAGCATAAGTGCTTTCAGTGATATAACATGAAAAGTCGGATATTGGGCTCTAATGAGCTGTAGTGGTAGATGGCTGGAGACCCTGAGGGATTCATTCACTAAATTAACTGGATAACAGTACTTGGTTTGGGCATGGCAGGATGGCTGAGCTGTGCCTAAAATCTCCCTTTCAGAGCTGTCTCTCCTGTTTCTGTTCTGAACAGTGCAGTGACTTCCACAACTCCTGCTACAACTGTTCAGCTTGTTACAAGTGTTATGTTACCAACTAATAAGTAATAAAGCATATCTGACTTCATTTCTCTTCTGTTTTCCTCTGGAACGGCTGGGGAAGGAGGAAAGCTTGAAGGAACTTGTGTATCTTCTGAACAGAAAAAAAGAGTTGAATTTGGGCACAGCATGCTTTGGCCTTCTCTAAGGCACTGATTTTTTTCCCAGAAATAGGGCAATCAGGCAGAGGGATAGAATACTTTCTTTTTGAAGATACTTTTGTTCCGGTTGGCACCTGCTTGCAGGATAGAGTTGGGGTTGGAGCTGAACATGTAGCAAGGACATGCTGTCTGGATGGCACTAGCCCAGGACAGCCTGTTTCTTGGGGGAAGCAAGCAGGGACTGCACAGTGACACATCCAGCACCAGCAATGCCCCAGCTGCTGCTCTCCTGCTTTGAAACCACTTTTTTCTGCTGCAGGTCATTGTAGAGAATCAGGAGCTTCAGGGTTTTTTGTTTCCCGAGCAAATGAAAAATTCGGATAAAATCAGCTTTTCTCTAACAGGTTTATGAATTTTGTGCTCAGAGTGTAGGAAGGAGCATTTTTGATTACACTGAAACCTTGTGGGGTGTCTCTGAGCTTCCCTGAGTTCTTGCATCCCACCTACTTTGATCCAGCTCCCTCAGCTTTTTCCTGGCTACCAGAGACTTGCAATTAGAAACCCTTTGTGCCCTGTAATAAATGCACAGAATTAAGGTACCCAAGGGTTTGATGTAATTGTGAATTACTGCTGTGTGTAAATAATCCTCACCAGCTCTTACTTTCAGAAATAAAGCCATGGTGTTTTCCCGCTCCCCTTGCCTTTGATGCAATTAGAGGCCTGGGAATAGGGCTGGGGTCTTGCCAGCAGCCCTGACTCGCAGCAGGACGAGCTGCACCTGGACTGAGCTTTCTGTCCTGGCATCTGAAAGCTGTGCTGGGCCTCTCCTGTGGATCAGCCAACAGCTGCACTGACATGACAGTAGCACCGCTGCTGGCTGTCTTGTCAGTGATCTGGGGTCTAAGAAGTCTCTATTCTGGCCTGGGAGGAGATATTTATTTATTTATTTATTTATTTATTTATTTATTTATTTGAAGTGTGTGTCTACAGGGTTGTTCTTTCCTAAGGTTTTGGAGGCTTGGGTCGTGTCTGTCATTGCCAGGATCAGTTCCTGTAAGTCCTGCAGCAGTTGGTCTCTCTCTCCCTGAGGATGGGGGAGGAGGGGGGCTGTGGGCTTTAGTTGCCTGGAGATTGGCAGCTGGAAAGGCGTTTCTCCCTTCTGCTTTATTTTTGTTCTTTGGCATCTCTTCTTCCAGTCTCTGCACCCCCTGTGCCCACTGCTGTAAAGCACACAAAGGCAGGCTCAGACTTTTGCTGGTTTCTCATCCTTTGAGGATAACATTCTCTTTTTGGCTCCAAAATCCATCAGCATTGCCTCTTCAGAGGCATGTTACAAGCTACACCAACTTCTACCTTAAAAAACAGACTAAAAATATAAACTTTAGACAAGGTTTGTCCTGCCAAAGGCCATTAAAGTTACTTCTTAGGCTCTCCATAGCCCTGGCTGCTGCCTGGTGGGTATGAGAGTGTGCTCTGAGCTCTCTGGCAGGCAAGCAGGCAGGCAGGAAGAAAGCAGACAGGCAGAGGTGAAACAAAACATTTTAGTTGGGTTCTTCTTTCAGTCCAGCCTTGGCCATTGTGACAGCCCCTGATACCTAAGGCAGGGCTTAGTTTTAACCCATTTTATTACATTTCACCAATTAAGATAATTTTTTCAGGGAACAAAGATGTACAAACTATGGTTTTAAATATGAACTCGGACTAACCTTTTTGAAGCAGCTGTGAGTCCCAGTGGTATTGGTCATAGCCAAGATTTTTGAAGACACCTTGCTGACCAAACATCCAGCATTGTACTGATGAATGTTTCTGTTGTTTAAACAAGTAAACCTAATGTGAAAAATCAGATATACCTGCAAAATTATCTGGGCACTGCTGCAAGTTTTCCTGCAGCCCTGACTGAATGACTCTCCAATGGCTTGTTGATTTTACCAAGGTCATGGAGCAGTTCTCTGTTCATGCTGTGCTAGGAGAAGGCAGATGATCTGAAAGTAAAGTACAGCTGTGTACAGGAGTCCTGCTCTGCTTCTGCTGATGATGGTGCTCTTCTTTCAGTTATTGTCAAACTTCTTTTAGAAATCCCTTTTAGATAGTGCCTCTTATTTAATGGCTTAAACTACTCTCATAAAAAATCTGTTTCGCTTTTTGTGACTTGTTGCTCATATCCCCTGTTGTATTTCTATTATTGAAATTATATTTTATACACACACCCCTACAGTATTTTAGATCTCTGATTGTCTCCTAAAGCTTTCATTGTGTGCCTTTTTTTTTTTTT
>VXBS01002399.1:24147-84198 GCA_013400255.1 Sitta europaea
TTTTTTTTTTTTTTTTTTTTGGGAGGTTTCTTCTTGTTGTTGTGTTGTTTGGGCTTTTTTGTTTGGTTGTGCTTTTAGATGTTGCTTTTCTTTTCTTTTTAATAGCCCATCCTCAGGTAGTTGCTACTGTGATGCTTCAAGCTTTCTGCAGTCTTTAGGACACAATTCTGTGGCTGCTGCTGGGCTTCCTGCTGAAATCCATGAGCCTGCCAGTGCCGTGGGGCTGGGAGCTGCCAGGTGTCCTGCTTGCAGCAATGACCCTAGCAGTGCTCTGGCAGTGGCAGCTCATCTAACAGTGCTTGCAGCCTGGGACCCGAGGGCTTTGCCACTGCTCTGTTATAAATACAGAAGCTAGTCCCTGAAATAATTCAAAAACTTACATCCAACAGCTCCAAAAGCTCTGAAACTGGGTTCCTGCTGCGTTGCATTGCTGACCTCTATGTTCCCAGATGGCTGGAAAAGTTAAACTCATGTTACTGGCCTGGGCCATATTAATGGGGCAAGGGGCAGGTTTAGGGTCTCAGTGGTGGGGGTGGAAGCAGAGTTCTGAGGCTCTCAGTGTTACACTCCCATTTGTGTGCGTGACGATGAAATGAATTGGTTAATGAGTGCCTAAGCATCTGTTCAGCCTCTGGTAGATGCTTGGCCAAGGTTCAAGTTCCCTGAGGAGGATTAGCCACCTGGTCTGGTTTTCATGATATAGTGACAAAGGGGACACCCACCTTTCGTTTTGCTGCTGAGGATGGCCAAACACACAGGGTCCCCGGGAGGTCTGTGAGTTTGATGTCTTTTTGTAATTTAACAATTACTTTTGTAATTGTTACAATTTAGGTTACAGCAGAGCCTGCAATCACTGCATGTTTTTGTAGGAAGAGTGACATGTACTCACACAGCGTGTCTCAGTCTTGCCAAATAGACTTATTTATTTCCCTTTTTCTCAAATGACACACAGCTCTTTTCACACAATTATCTCTTGCTGTATAATATATATAATCAATATACACCATAGGGCAACAAGAAGTGGTGATAAAAAGAATTTTAAAGAGAAAAATGGGCATTTCATAGCCTGAACCTACAATTAGGCTTTCCAAAGTGTCTAGATTTTGCTGCATGGACAGCATTATGACTTGATGAAAGGCTTGCACTAAAAGGCTTAAATTTATGTGTGGTAGTATTGCTTTACGATGAGCTCGATTTAGTAGGGGTTTGACCCATCAGACACAATACAGCAAAGGAACTTAGTATTCTTGATAGACAGAAACATTACACATTTGTTGCTGAACTTTGAAAAAGCTGAAATCATGTAACCAGCCTGGATTAAGGCAATGAAATGGATGAAGTCTTGGCAAACTGCAAGGAGGGCTTGGCAGGACTTTGCATCTGGGTTACCTGCTGAAGCCATGCAGAGTCGCTTTCTGATGTTGGTTTGTTTTGGGGTGGGAGAAAGGAAGGAGGTGTGGGGTTTTATTAACCTGTGGCTTTTGGATAGGTATAAACCCTGCAGTGAGCTCCATGGCTGCTGGAGCAGCTGGGTATGTGTGCTGAGCTCTCAGGAGGAGAAATGTCTGAATTCTGATGAGATACCTTCAGCTGGGCTGCATGTATGACCCCGGTGCTGCAGGACAGCCTGTGGACAGGCAGATCTGCCCCACACTGGGGATGGTGCAGGTGCCACCATGGGGGGAATGGCTGAGGCAGGACCATGCTACAAGAGGAGCTGCTCCTCCTTGCCCCTGGCCTTTGTGCAGACACCAATAATGCAGCCTGTTGGCAGGGAGGTGAGAAAGAATAGGAAGGAACTGCAGAGCCCTGTCTGATGGATTTGGCAGTGGTTTAGGTGCCCATGGGGAAAGGAGACAATATGCCCATTTGGGCTGATCATGCAGCTAAGTGCTCAGCTTTGAGCAGCTCACGAGTAATCCTAGCATGGTTTGGGTTAGAAGAGCCCTCAAAGACCATCTACTTCTGACTCCCCTGCCGTGGGCAGGGGCATCTTCCGCTAGACCAGGTTGCTCAGAAACTCATCCAACCTGGCCTGGAAGGCTTCCAGGGATGGGGCAGCCACAGCTTCTCTGGGCAGCCTGTGCCAGGGCCTCACCACCCTCATGGTAATTTTTCCTAATATCTCATCTCAACATCTCTAGCTACATTTTTCCTCATACCTAATTTAACCCTGCCCTCTGTCTGTTTGAAGCCATTCTTGTCCCATCACTCCATGCCCTTGCCTAAAGTCCCTCTCCAGCTCTCTAGGAACCCCTTTAGGTACTGGAAGGTGCTATGAGGTTTCCCCAGATCTGCCTCTGCTCCAGTCTGAGAAGCCACAGTTCTCTCACAGGTGTGCTCTGGCCCTCTGATCATCTTCATGACCCTCATCTGGACTCACTGTCCTTCTTATGCTGTGAGTCCCAAAGCTGGACACAGTGTTTCAGAGGGTGTCTCATGAGAGCAGGGGAAGAATCACTTCCCTTGAGAATTTGCTGCCCTTAGGTGCCCTTAAGTGTGCTGCTGCAATGTGCCATTTTTAGACAGCCTGCCTGTGAAGGACATATTTACAGCCTGTGTTGCCAAACCTGATGGTTGCCCTTCCCAGACTGACTGAAATTATTTGCAGTCACAGGTTTTGGTCCTGCATTTTATTTGGCTTTACACAGTGTTATTCAGCCTGAAGGAAAGGAGATCTGGCAGCATGAGGGAGGACCTGCCAGTTGGGCTGGACACCAACAGCACAGGATGCTCTACAATTCTTAGCTTTAGTTTCTGAACTTTTCTGCCATTTAACAGTGGGTTTTAATTTTTTTTAAGGTAAAATAATGATTGAATAGGTAATCTGTGAAATATGACCAAGAACAACATGGCAAATAATTATTCCAAGTCTCACAGTTAGTGTTATTGCAGTGTTTCCTCTCCTTACAGTCCCCAAACCAAACTTAGCTCTGCAGGAGCTTGCATGTGGGGGTGCAGACAATCCGTGCTCCTCCAGCAAAGGGTCCTGGTGGCTTGGGAATAAGGGTTGTGACAAAACTTGATGATTAAGAGATGGAGGAAAATAATGCACAGGGACTGTTCTTAAGTTCAAGCAAACCACCAAGTAGCATCATGTAAATTTTTTTCACTTCTTTTCCTTTCCAGTGAAAACTTTTGTTGGAAAAAGCATCTGAGAAATTCTTTCAGGTTTCTAAAACCTTGTACAAGACCGAACATCTGAAGCCCCAGCCTTTCAGCTGAGTGTAACAGGACCCACACTGCCTGGTGGGGTTTAATGCTGCAGCTGGGTCCCTGAGATTCTTGAGATCAGTTTACCAAGGCTGGTTTTGGCAGATCGTACCAATCTCCCAGTATGTCTTTTACATATTGCAAAACCATTCATTTGATATTCACCAGCATCAGCTCAAACCCACTTTGTGAGCAGTTCTGAATTTCTGCATGTGTTTTAAATATATTGGGTTTGCCAGGAGTGAGAATAAGCAGCACTGGGGTTTTTTTTCCTTCTGATTTTGAAACTTTCTGCTGGTTTGCTTGCTTTAGCTGATCACAAGTAGATTTCTGAGCTTTCAAACTGAAATGTAAGCCTAAACTGGCCTTTCTGAGGTAATGGATAGTTTAATGAAACTGGATGAATGAAAGCGTTTTTAATTAAATATGGCAAGAATAGTAAATAAAAGTTGTGTAAAATAATCTCACTTGGCTGTGTGCATGCAGTCACAGAAGCAGTTAACAGATGATCTTTTCCACTTAAGGTTATGTGGATTTCCTGTACTTCTTTAGTCAATTCTGTTACTGACTAATTAGTCCCATCTCCCCGTGTGAACCCACCTGCTCCTGATAAGGGCTGGGGTGTGTGTGCTGGGAAAGCTCACAGGATCCTCCTGGGCTGCTCTGTCTCACTTCCACTGGCTGTGCTTTTTCATCTTTGCAAGCGTACAAAGGGGAAAAAGTCCTATCGTGTTAAAGGCTGAGCTTGTCTGCTGGAAAAATGCCCATTTGCAGGTGAGAAATTGTCTGTCTCAGGACAAGGGAACTGATTGTTTGGCCCTGTCTGGCTCTAAGCACTCTCAGCAATCTGGGCTCTGCTGCTTCCTCTGGGAGATTACGTTGCTTAATACATCAGAGTACCAGGAAGTTGGTTTCTTGCCCTGGGTATTCAATTTAAAATTTTCCTTAATTTAATCTCTTTACTGAAGCTGGTGAAAAAAACAAAATATTTTTCAGATCAGGGGTTGCTGGTTTCTCAGAATCCTCTCAGCAGCCTGAAACCCTGTGAGTCTCCAAGGGAATTGTTTGCAGGTGACAGCCAGATTGTAAAGGTTCTGCTGGACCTTCCAGTTCCCTACAGACTCCTTATCACACTGGCCTTCAAGGGTCCTGACTGGTTTTTGTAGGATGTTATAACATGTATGACACATTTATATGTAATCACTTTGACCTGTCTATACCCAGTAAAACTTTGTCATGGAAGAAAGCAGTAAAAATGTGACTATTTCTAAACTATGAGTAATTAGGGGAAGATGGGAAATGTGTGTGTGAGAGGTTCTGTCTCAAACACCTGGTGACTGGAGCACCAGCCCTCGTGTGACCGAGGTGGAGATGAGGAATGGTCTCACCCCACAGCTCGTGACTTGGAGACAGAATACATGAGCTTTGCTGTGCCTTACACAGATTTATTTGGCGACCCTGTACAAATCACTTAACCTCCTTCTGCCCACAGTCCACACAAGAAGGATGGTGTTTCCCTATCTCACAAAGTGCTGGACACTTAATTCATTAGTGCTTATAAAGCGTTCTCAGGTCTTTTAGAGGAAAATGCTGCATGTCCTTGAAGACTTAAAGTTGATTCATGTGCAGATTCTGAGGTCTGGGCCTTGGCTCCCAAGTGCCAGGGTAAAGTCTGTGGCTGATGAGTTCATTTTTATCATTAACTTAAATCTTCTCTGTGCTATTCCAGGATTTGCATAGAAGATATTCCTAAAGAATATTGAAAATAAATATTTAAATATTTCTGTTTTATGATAAATTTTGTATGTTTGCTTTAAAAATATCTCTAAAGGCTTCCCAATGTCTTTTGAAAGTGTCCTGACCCCCATCTGCTGGGCCCTGTGTTGATTTTGAGGAGAGTCAAGTGAGATGCTGACAATAGAAGTATTTTTTTCTATCCATGGTTTATCTTATGTTTTCTGGCTAATGTTAGAATTGTTCAGATATTTTTAAAAAAGCATGATAGATATTCAGATAAATGTTATCATATTCAGTGTGGTGGGACATGTCATTTTCCATTGGCATCATGTCATAGGCCAGTGAAACATGCCAGAAGTATTTTATTACACTGGCTTCATCACGTAAACGAGATGAGACGGGTTGCAAATCAAATTTACTATAACTACCTTTAGTATATACTAAACAAGCTAACAGCACAGATCTGGCTAATACACAGTTTGGCTGCAGCAACAAAGATCTGGCCTCAAATGTTGCTGCAGGTTATGAGGACAGGCAGTTTGTTACCTCTTCCTGTGTGCCTTGCAATGTCCTTTATTATCTACAATTAGTTCTGTGTCTCAGTTCAAAGAGAAGTGCTGAAACAGGCAGCCTGATGCAGATTTGGACAAGACAGGGCAGAGGTAGAAGTGCATTTGGTAACAGTCCCTTGTTGTCTTTTGCTTTGTTCGGGCTGTAACTGCTCCTCTTCAGCCACACAAACTATGGCAGTCCTGCTCCCTTCCAGTCTCTTGGCTTCAGTCCATGTTTTTAGGAGGAACTCCTCGTGTCTACCAGTAATGCCTTGGAAGAGAATAGGTTTCAACCATTATCAGATTAATTTGAAACCTTGAAAGTAAAAATGAAGAGCTGTTAGCTTCCCATGGAAATCAATATCTACTCACTAGAAGTCAAGGCAGGCAGGGAAAAGTGCCCTCTGCTCCAAACACTGAGTTGCTGCTGCTGGCTGCCTGGTGAGCTTGGGTAGCTCAATGTAAAGACATCATTCAGTCATACTTATTTGGAAGGCTTGCTGTTGAGGAATAGCAATGAAGCCAAAATAATTACCACAATTAAATATATTAGCATTTATTTCAACAACCTAGTTTAATTTTAATTTACAGTAAAGCTTCATATCTAATTATTATAATTAAGCAATTTTGTAATTGTAGGTTGAAATAAGTTCATAATAAAAATGTTACAAACTTCTTTGTGTGGCTGAGATTGCTATTAAGTTTCTTTTGAGGTAGAAAAGGAGAGGCACATTACTTGTGCAAGGGTGAAATAGGTTATTCTCTGTAGAAATTCAGGGCTCAAGCCAGAGAGAACTGTAGAGATGAATTAATATTCATTTCTAAACATTGCAGTATGATTCTTTAAAATAAAAAATCTGTCCTGAAAAACATGATAATTTGGGA
This sequence comes from Sitta europaea, assembly GCA_013400255.1. Lineage (NCBI taxonomy): Eukaryota > Metazoa > Chordata > Aves > Passeriformes > Sittidae > Sitta > Sitta europaea. The sequence goes on from VXBS01002399.1 coordinate 30,534, forward strand.
CTTTTATGTTTGCAGCATTGAGACAAGGAAAAATTACACAGAATACTGAGAATCCTTAGATTGGGTAGAAAGGGAAAAGTTGGAGGAGGGAGAGAGGGAAGGGGTCAAAAGGAAGGTGATTATATGGCCACTAGGAAAATATATTCTCAGGGTACAAATTTTGCAGTCCTGGCACCACTGCTGGAGCTGGGATGGATGTTTTTAGGGGAGCTGACTGCACAGCCTGCCTTAAACTTGGCCTTGGGCTTCCACAGTAGTGCAATCCCAGGGATATGGAAATGTCATGGTAGTCTTGAACATAAAATCTAGGACAATGATGCTATGGACAAGTAGATAAAAGGGACACGTTTTTTATTTGCTGCTTGCTTCAAGAGGGAGTGTTTCAGCCTCTAGTTAGCACACAAGGATTGCTGGTGGCTGCCTGGCTGCAGCAAGTTCCCCTCCATCTCCTACTGAGTGAGTGATGGTCTTAGCAGTTTGCCACTGCAGAAAAGCTTTGAAACATACTTTGAAACAAACTTCTGTTGTATGTGCTGTTCTACCTTTGCTAGATTTTCACAAGCTGCCCATGTGAACTCTAAGCTGGTGGTTCAGCATTTCAGCAGGTTGTTGTGTCTCTATAGTCAACTACATGGGAATTGTTCACCTTCCCCTGTGTGATACTCATTGGTTAAGAAACTCAGTTATATGTTTCTTTTTGTTTAAAAACATGTGTTTTATTAATTATCAGAATACATTTTTTACTTCTCTCAGAGTTTCTTCTACCACAATTTGAATCATCTTCTGAATATTTTGTTACTGATTTTGCATTGATGCTCTAATCCAAATATAAAGGATAATTTTAAACTGGGATATAATTCAGAAGACATTACCTACAAGTGGGGAAGAGACTTTTTCTGGGACCTTTTTTAAAAGAACATTATTCTCATAATTCCCAACTGTAACCTGCAGATCAACCACATTTGTTTGCAATGTTCTAGGCAGAAAAGCACCTTTTTGTTTTGTCAAGAAGCATTAGCAGTGAGCACTGTGTTTCCAGAATGTTCTAGGCACTATGGGGATATGGGAGGGTTGATCAGGGTCTGATTGGGTCCAGACCAGGATTCTGGGTATCTGGGGACTTTGGAGAAAACTGGAAAGCACAGAAACTCTGCCTGGATGAAAATTTCTGGTGAGGGAAAAGGAAGAGCATCCAGGGAATCCCACATGCCAGAAAGTTGCTCACTGAGCTGCCAATGGTGTTTTCAGTCACAACATGAAAGGTGTTTGATGGCTTCAGAAGGATTTTGGGAACTGCCAGTGGTCTGCCTTCCAGAGCAATTTGGGTATTGGGTTATGCCTTTAGCTGTGCATTATTGTCATTGGCCTGAGCAATCCAATCCAATGCAGATGTAGGATCTCAAGCATGGGGAAGAGGACAAGGGGAGAGTCTGCTTTCTCTCCCTGCTCTGACAGGGGCTAGGTGATGGGCATGGTTGGCAAACCCACAGCAGAGGAAGGTGCTTAGACCCACTCCTGTCAGGGGAGGGAGGGTGTGTGTGTGCCCGGGGTGGGCTCTCGGCTGTGGGGCAGGCAGAGGGCAGAGCTCCCCCGGGGAGGGACAGAGGCTGTGTGAGAGAGCAGGCGAGGAGAGGTGCCTGTGGCAAGGCTCTGAAGTTCAGCACAGGGCTGCGGTGAAAGGGGAAACTGGGCGTGTTTGATTCCCTTGAGAAAATGCGTTTATTTTTTTCATGTTTCTTTTGTTTGACAAGTCAGGTCATGTATGCTGATACTCAGGTGTAAGAAGCTTGCTTGCTTGTGTTGATCTTGGAAGGATCAGACCTGCAAGAGGGGAGGCAAACTGCATCTTGACTGGAAAAATTAAATCCTTGTGCTCATTTTTACCCTGTTTCTCCACTGTTTTGTCCCTTTCCCAAATAAGTGTCTTCTCCTTATTCCTATCTCACTCCACTGTGCACAGTCAGACACTGGGGTTTAGAAGATCTGTTTAAAAGAAAAAGTGGTTATAGTTTATTTTCATTAAGCATGATGCATTGAGTAATAGAAAGCATAAATAGAAATGTCCAGACCTGCACTACTTCTTCTTTATCCCAATATTACCAACAACAGGGAAATAACTATTTTGGGAGGCTTAAGAGAATGAAAACCCCATCAGCTGCTCCTCAGGCCACAGTCTCACCCGTGTGCTGTCAACATCAACCCATTCAGACAGGGTTCCTTAGTCATTTGGATTGCAAAGGGAGACAGGCTTTGTCTTTTGTAATTAGGCTGGGTATTAGCAAAAGGTTCTTTTCCCAGAGGCCAGTTAGCACTGGAACAGGGTCCCCAGGGAAGTGGTCACAGCACCAGCCTGACAGAGCTCAAGTTTGCACAATGCTCTCAGGCACATGGTCTGACTCTTGGGGATGGTCCTGGGCAGGGCTGGGAGTTGGACTCAATGATCCTTGTGGGTCCCTTCCAGTTTGGATTATTCTGTGATGCTATAATTAGTTGGTGGCCTCACTTCTATTAATAGTTTTTGCTCAACCACTTTTCCTTCAACATAAATGCTTTTAATATAATGTCACTTTTTTTCTGTGAAGCAGTTATGTGGCAGCAGTAGAACTTGGACACCACCCCCTGTCCTGGGGCAAGCATGAGAATCTCCCCCCTGGCTGCCTTGCAGCAAAGCAGCTGCAGGTGAGGCAGGATCTGTGCAGTGCAGAAGCCAGGGCAAGGCCAGGTGCTTGGTTTTAAAGTGAGGTGCTCTGTAGCACTGTGTTTTCTGGTCAGGCTACAGGACAGTTAGTCAGGAATGAGAATGAGCTCCCAACACACAGTCTCCTGGAAACAGTGACATGGAAACACTGGCAGCAATCTGTTATGGTGAGGCCCTGAGGATGGTATGAATAGCAGTTCAAGAAGATGCTCAATGCAAAATTTAATCAGCTTAGATGGATTTGTTACTGAAGATAGCAGGAAAAGATAGGTCCTTGCAAGGTTTTATTTGTTCTTGGGTGTGAGTGGGTGTTAAACTTCCAAGAGCCTCTTTTCCTCTTTTTTGTTTGACTTCAGCTTGAATGTTTGGCTCCATTTGTTTTTGAGTAACTAGAGTGTTTGGAAGCTTAGGGTGGATAGAGAGAGATAGACTACAGCTGGTAATAATAGTAGAGCCTTTTATGCTGTCAATTTAACAGTTGTAAAACAATTAGGGAGAATTATGTTAATAGCAGGCTTTGTTCACACTTTCCTCCCCCAATTTTCCTTTTTTTTGTGACTGCCTTTCCTACCACTCTCAGAGCACATAAACAGTAGAGCTCTGTGTGTTTGTATTGTATATGGTCAGTGTTATCCATTAAACCATGGCTGGATGTAGATCTTCTAAAATTTTCACAAATCAATTTTCCAGTGCTTTGGCTATTGCATTTTAATGTGGCTGCTCCTAAACAAACAAAATCATGTTTTCAGGAAGCTAAGGCAGGATAAGAGGTGATTTGTATGGGAAATGGTGGCTGATTTGCTCGGACTACTGCAGCTGTTTCCTCCTGTGGTACAAACAAAACCCCTTCAAATCAATCGGATCCCTGTTGGCTGAGCCTGCTCCCCAGGCAGAGGGGCAGCCAGCCCTGCCCTGCCCCGGTGGGAAAGCAGTGAAAGCAGTTGTGCCAAGGCAGGCTGACCCACGCTGAGATGCTGCTTTGTCTCACTCAGCTCCTCCCAGTTCTAGACTATGGATTAGTACTGCCCATTAGTACTGAGACTAATCTGGATGATGCCTCTCATGCAGATAATGCAGCCCACATGAAGGGCATCTCTTGCTGCTCTCCCACACCACATCATAGCATGGTTTCCCTTCACTTCTCTCCCTTTCCTCACCCAAGGCTCCTTCAGCCTTGGCACCTTCTTCCCTACATTCTCCTACCTCTTCCTGGTATTGGTGACATGGGAAGGGCTTAGCACTGTACAAGATCTGAAATGAAGTAAATGCTTTTCTATCTTTTCTGGTCAAAACCCACTGAAATCAAGAGCATCATAAATTATTTTCACCTGGCTCCCAAGGGAGGGAATAGATATGAAAATCTTCACGCTTAATTCTTCCCTCCCCCCAAAATAACATGTACATATAGATGATCCTTTAAGAAAGGCTTCCCAAACTCCATTTACCTTGACAGCTGTCACTTGGCACTTGTAGCTGTCATGGCAGTGTGTAGTTTTTCATGAATTACCAGCACTGGTGGTTTTTTTCTCTTTATCTGCCCTCAGCCCGTCAGCCAGGCCTTTCATAACGGCTTGTGGCACCTGGCTGGGGACATCGGTGCCACCGCAGCTCCCCCGCCTCCCCGGGCAGCTCTGTTTACTGATGTGCCTTTTCCTGTAAATATTACAAGCAGCACTCATGAGGGATGTGTGGGAATGGAATGGCTTCACCTTGTAACAGTTAGCTGGGGTGGCAGCTCTGCCTTGACTGATAATCCGCGAGTCCTTGTGTTCCAGTTACTTTGCTAAATAACATGTAGGCATCCCACTCTGAAGGCTTGTATATGATAGCTAATTAGACAACATTTAATTTGGCTTAACATTTGTGTCAGTTTTGTGGAAGTGAGCCTCCATAATTAGGGAATACAGATCAGATTTCTGTCAGACTTATAACCTCTCACTCTAATTTAATGCTCGCTCCTCTGGTGCCGTGTCACACTGGGTGTGCAGGATTACCCCTCCCCACCCCATCTTTTCTGCTTGACTAGTAAGAAAGTTGCCCATTTAACACAACTGACAGAAAATGGGATTGTTCATGGAGATGTAAGGGCAGGAACTGAACTGGACCTGTTTCTGAGAAGTTGAGCTGGTCCTGCAATTTGTCTGTTGGTGCTCTGAAACTGTTGGAAGTGTTTGGGCATCTGCAACATTCTCAGAAACACTGAATGGAGCAGCTGAGTTCCTGCACCATTTGTGGGTCAAGATATGATGCAATTGCAAGTTGCATAATGAAAATATATAGTAGTAACTCAGTGGTACCCAGTGTTCAGATTTTAACCAACACAGCTGCTTTCTGCCCAGTAACCTTGATGCTGGGCAGCACATATAAAGGAGTGAACATATATACCTTGTGAATTTACTGTCATGAAAGGTTGCTTTTTATATTGTGGTGGTGATCCTTCAGGATGAGTTTTGTGTGCATTTGGGGCCATACTGTGGTTTCCAGAGACCTGAACTTTGCCAACACAGTATCAATTTTTGTGTCTAAGTGAGCAGGGATCATCATGGCTTCACTGGGGTGTAAATGACTGGTGTAAGTCTGCTACACAGATTTATTAAGTGAAACTCTAGACTTATATGTGGTCATTCTTGTCTTATCTGTAAATCCTTGAGACCATGCTTTGCATAGAAATCAACACAATGTCATTTTAGTCACAGAACATTTCCCTTTTGTAGTAAATTATGTCATGTGTCATTTGGAAAGTGATACTCTGCTTTTTTTATTTTTTTTGAGGAGGGATGTTAATGTTAAGTTATGTTTATTCAGGGCTAAAGTAAAAATAATTACAATAATAATTGTAAATTAAATAATTTGTCTTTATAATGCAATGTTGCACAGCATATGTCTGTGGATAGCTTTTAAAAGGAGGGGTTGTGTATTCTCACATGTCCAGCAATAAATGCATGCAGGCTGAAGAGATGTGTGCTGCATGCTCTAGATGAAAATCTTCCTAATTCTGAAACTTGGAATTTAGGGAGAGATGGAATATCACATATGTGGGAAAGGAAGGAGTTCAACAACTGCCCTGAGCTTAAATTACTTGGATGTGTAATACGTTGTATTTTGTATATAAACACATTGCTAATAAGAGGAGTTTAACTGCAGAGCCAACACCTCTCTGGCATCCCTCCTGGAGAGCTGCACTCAGCTCCCTGGTGGGTTCCAGGGCTGCAGAGCTCACTGGGCTGCTGGGAGCAGTAGCCTGCACCAGGTGTTTGGGAGGGGAGAAAACCTCACAGTGCTCTGGCTTGGGAGCGTGGTCTGAGTGTTGTGGTAGCAGGGAGTGTGTTCAAAATAACTCTTGCTGAGACTTGTTTATTTATTTGATGCAGAATGTGTGCAGGTGTCCTTTTGTGTGCTTGAGGGATTTCTCTGTGAAACAGAAGAATGTTGCTGTAATAATTTTTGTTTTGCAGAATCTTTCCCTGAGAAAGATGGCTTTAAAATGTTTTGGTCTCCAGCATCACAAGTGCTTAGGCTGCCCTGTATATCAAATACAGTTTGGGGCAAAGCTAGAGAAGTCAGTGTCCAGTTGAAAGGGCCTTCATGTCTTGTCTTTTCTTTGTTCAGCAGGGAGCAAAGTTTGCCGTGGTGAGACAGCAGGTGAGGCTCAGGTAAGCTCTCAGCCTCTGCAGGAGGCACTGGGGCTCAGCCAGCACCGGCTCTCCAGAAGATGAGGAGTGTGCTGGTGGAGTGCTGGACTGCATCTTCAGAGCTCTTGCTTCATGAAGGAGCAGAAGAAGCTTGGCATGAAGATGAAAACGTGACAACAGCAGCAGCAGCATCCCAGAGGTTGTGATCACACTGGCAGATGAGGTGGGTGATAGACAATACTGCGAGTAAAATTCTCTTCCATCTTACCTGGTTCATATTCTTGGCTGTGATCAGAAATACTGCTTGTTGTTTCTAATTAATTCTTTAATTTTCTTTTATTTGTATTTTGAATTTAGCAAAATTCTATTTCATGTTGGAAATGTTCTCCATCTAACCCAAAATGCATTAAAAAGGCTATTTGTTTAATCAGCAGGATTTTTTAATCTTATTATATGCTGCTCAAAAATGAATATTTCTTTGTATTGTATAGTACACATTTACATAAATTAGTGTTATCCTTGGTTATTTTGCAACCCATAATTTATATGCTTTTTAGTTTTATCATAAAATAAAATCTTGGCTCTAATATTACGGGAACATTTTTAGCATCATAGCAAATTACCTTGGGAGGAACTATTACACAGTCAGTGAACTATTCTACTTGAGTTAAAAAAAAAAGAAAAGGAACTTAAATGTGTATCAAATGCTCAGCTTTCACCAGTGTTTCATTTTTGCAGACTTTTGAAAACTGTAAATTCATAAAAATTCTAGTAAAATTCATCTGGAGAATAAAATATTTGCAATGTATTTAGTTGTTTGAAAAAGATCCAAGATTTATGGCCTCATTTAATTATTTTTTAAATGTTGAGATAAGTTTCCTCTTCCTACCAGGTTTCTTTGTTTGTACATTGTTTCTACAGAGGGTTCATTTTGAATATTGCGTTCAAAAATGTTGACAAAACATTTTTCAAGAATTTCTTTGAAATAATTTTGCGTGTACCAAATCTTGCAAGGTACTGCTAAATGCAGCTCTTATCTCTGGGACAATCAAGGCCCAAAACCCAAATGAATTTCATAAGCTCTCCATTTCATCACCAAAAACTTGAAAAATAAAAATGCTATGAAAAGATATGCTATACCTCCCTTGGGATGACTTTCCTTTCTTTCTCTGTGTTTTTATGTTGGGGTAGCTTTGCTGTTGTTGACCAGTCCTCTGTGCCTTGTGGGGGTTGCTAAACTCCTCATCTGGTGCCACCTTTGCTCTTTGTGTGTGCTGAGAGCTGCAGGTTAGGATCAGGGTGTGCATCTGAGACAGAGGATTCTGGCCCTAAAAAGCACACTGATTAAGTAGGAGTCAAGTGCTGATACAGACAGTTGAAAATAATCTTGGTGGGTTTTTTTATGTGGCCTCTAGCGGTATTTAAAGACTGCGAAGATCCTTGATATCTTATCATTTTGACTCCTATTATTGTTGAACTCTGTGGTTATACATATTTCAGCATCTTCTTTTCATGTCTCCCTACTTCTTTATAAATGTTGGACAAGTTAGTACATGAGATGCCTCCTTTTATGTGTGCTAGATGTTGTAGATCCTCCAATGGAGGGAGTAATTAAATTACTGTTTCAAAGGAGCTCTCCACCACACTAATAACTTATCTGTAAGCTTATTAAAGTAGTTGTTTGTACTCTAAAATGACTAAATAACTGTTGCATAATCTCAAAATTACAGTAAATTGTAATTCCTCCTGGATGGTGGTAGGTATGACGTCTGGATATGCCTAACTGCTGGTGTCTGACAGTTTTAAATATCATACTTGGATGGAGGAGGGCACAGGAGAATATTTACAATTCCTCCTATTGTGCATTCTGCATATTCACACTGTGGCCCTGTTCCTGGTGTTGGGCCATCAGCTGGTGCTCGAGCAGAGCCTCAGCTAAGGGCTGGGTGGAGGAAACAGCAGCAATAGCTGCCTGGAAGATTTTGTTAGCTTTTGAAATCAAAGGGAAAAGCCCCTTGTTCCACTTGTACTGCAAAGAAGAAATATATTTTTTATTTTTACCACCATCACCTATTTGGGCACAAAGGAGGGAGGAGGACTGGCCCAGGGTCAAGTTCTGCTGCCTTGGTGCATTCTGCCAGTCATTATAAGCCTTTAAAGAAATTAAGTCCATGCAAGTCTTTAGAGACCCAACTGTATGATAGAAGGCAGGCAAATATGTATTTGGACAGAGGACTCAGCCTTTCCAAGGTTTCTCTCTGCTTCTCTGTGTAGTGAGGGAGAAGGGGAGAAGAGAATACGAGTTTCAGTTCTGCAGCACAAATACATGTGTGCCTGATAAAATTCTTCCTGCTAATGGAGTTCAGCCTTTCTTTTTCATACTGCTGGATCAATGAAATGCTCCCAAAATAAGCTCCAATGGCTGGTTTTTATTACAGCCTTAAGGAATAGTTTAATTTTGCCTTAGAAATGCATCTGATGTGGCCATTTGCTCCTGGGATCTGTAAGATTTTTTACCTTCCCTTCAACAAATGACTACTACTGATCTTTGGTGACCAGCAGTTGTGTGTACACTGTGTGCATGTCCTAGAGGAATCAGAAACAGGGTAACTGGCCCAGGCAGAATCAAGTATTTCTAGTAAAATGAAAGGTTTAAAAATAGATTTAATTACGCCATCTCTTAATGAGTCTATATTTTGGGAGGTGATTGGGGAAAAAAAAATTTCCAGGTTAAAAGTTTTCTGAACAACTGCTTAGAGGGCCATGTTTCTTTAGCCTTAGAAAAAACAAACAAACAAACAAAAATGACAGTAGTATGAATATCCTATCCAGACTGAATTGAAGACATAGGAGATGGAGCAAAATGTACCTCCACAGTTCTCCCCTGCCACTGGATATGTATGCACTGAGGGACACTAGCACCTGACGGTACATGACTGGAAATAAAACATGGCATTTGTCCCTTTAGCAAAGCACATGGAATGCCTTTCCCCCTTGCTCGTTGTGTTGTTGTTATCACTTCTTCAGGGCTGTGTCTAACTCCGTGTGGGCCAGAAGAGCCAGCTCACCCCTCTCTGATGATGCTGGGCTCCAGCTCGCCCTTCTCGTGCCGGCCGTGCCCGGCCCGGAGCGGCAGCGTGGCTGCGGGCACACGGCACCGCGGGCTCTGCGGGAAGGCTGAGGCATATGAGCTGCAACTGGGAACCAGGAGCTCCTTCTTCATTTGCTGTTTTACTTACAGAAAGTAGACCCACGACATTTCTATTGGGACTGACTGCCAGTGCTCCTGGGCTCGCTGGGAGGTGTGGCTCTAACGCCCCTAAACTGCCCTGCAGGTGCTGCCGTACTCGGGGTGCTGCTCCTCACACTGGGACACACCAAGGGCTGTGAAACCATCCAGCACACTCCATGTGCTGGCAAATAACATAAGAATTCCATGTTGGGGAACACTCTTTTTGGTATTCGAGGTATTGCTCCCAGGCTGCATTCCTAGGAGGATAGCTTTCCATCTGTATAAGATTTCACCATCAGCACTGACACTTGGGTTTATTAAAATTAGCCATTTTTCATTGAATTGAAGTGGTATAATGAATTAAAAATTAATGGTTCTATTTGAAAAATGTTCCAATATTTCAGTGTCTTGAAACAGAGCCCCATGAAACTGATTTCTGACTCTATGATTTTATTTCTGTTAAGTATATTTATCTTGCTGATGGATGTGGTATGGATTACCATACCATATTTTAACATGCCCCAATGACATATCAGCAGATATGTAAAAAAGTGAGTTAATAACATAAATGTCTGCTATCATGCTGCTTTGTAAAACCATTCTTAATTTAATCCATACACTAAATGTGCTTTCCAGTTGCAAAAATTCATTATAAGCATCAGGCTGAAGTGAAACCGTGATACAGAATTGTGACTGATGTAAAACAGACACACAAAATGAGTAGCATTAGGACACTTACTTTGAAGTTTGTTAAAACTAGTAAAGTGATAGCCACTTTAAGTGAAACCTGCTGTTACAGATACCTACTGGATTTTGGGAACATTTCACTTTTGAACTTACTCCTTGCAGTCTGCTTTAGTGTTTAATATGTTGTAGTTGCTTTTCTTCTTTTTTTTTTTTTTTTTTTTTTTTTTTTTTTTTTTTTTTTTTTTTTCTTAATGTAGCAGGGAAAAGTAAAATAGCTGATCTGCTCAGACACCTTATTATCTTTGCTCACAGACAGCTGAGTATATTTGGTATCTGGGAAAAGAACATTTATTCAGACACTTATGAGATATTACCATGTTATAACAACTGCAACTTTCAAAAAAATAACAGTGTACTCCCATTGAGTACCCATCATATCACTGACAAATGGGAATCATGGCAAAAATAGTGAGTCATTTGAGCAGGGATTTGAGAATGGCAAAGTTAAAGAGAGCAGTTAGGTAGGTCACTAAAAGTGAATTTTCAGCATCTTGTCAATAATTTGAATTTCATCTTATCTTGTTGATAATTTCAACGCATGGATTGATGGCACCCTTTGTGAACCTTTCCAGTTAAAGGGACAGGTGGAAGGAGGCAGATGTCTCCTCTGATTCTTGCCCATTTATCTATGGAGAATGGGCAAAGTACTGGCACAGGACAAAGTTCCTGAGCATAGCAGAGATTCCACAAAGAAACAGTTCAACATCTCAGTATCTAATATTTATCCAGATAATATCCAGATAATACATGTATTGTATTTATGTTGCATAAAGGTGTATTTTTAGTTGAATTGTAACAGTGATGCATGAAGTGGGACTGTGAATTACAGGACTGTGATCAAACGGAGTGCTCCTTGGTTGGGCACTGTCACTGTGTTTTATATATATATACATATATATATATATATATATATAAGCATTCACAAGGCCCTCTGAAATGTACTGGCAATGCTCATTTTTTTTGAGTGGTAGAAGTGGGCTGTGTTCTCTGCAATATGTTTATATCTCAGACAATATATCTATCCTGACCATAAGTCATTTTATATATAAAGTGATAGGTAAAAAACCTGGATGATGGTTTTGCTCATCAGAAAAAACATTTTAATAATGTGTGTTGTTTGAGGCATGTGTGTGAGTCTGTTAATTATACATGATATGACTCATGACAAATAAATAACTTTCTCCCATCATAAACTACCAGAGTTGTTCAGGGTTTTTTCTAGAAAGGATTTTTAAATGTTGATTTAATAAGCTAAAGTAACTCTCTTTGGATAAACCCCATGACTTCTGGGAAGAGCATATCCAGTGGATGGAGCATCTTCTGTTCACCAATAAAGCAATGCCTGAGCTTTGCAGTTCTGTGAGTGTTTGGTTGTTACAGGAACTGGGACCTCCTGCTTCAGCTGATGCACAGAAGCAGCTTGGTGGTCCATGATGTGGGTTCTTATTATGACAATTTGCCCTAGGTTAGCCATGATTTGTACATATTTCTGTGGCATTGATTAGAGCTGTGGTGTCACAAGTAAAAATGAGGAAACAAAAGCAATATGGGATGCTGGGATAAGTACTACAGAAATAAATGAACATCCCCTTGGATTTTCTCTTAAGAATCCTTCTGCTTTGGCTGTGCTTGTGAACGTGTGAGAACTCTGTTCCCAGGACTGCATGCACTCCTCTGCCCTGGACAATTTGTGCTGGGGTTAGCTGGGCTCTGTGGGGATGCTCTGTGACACAGAGGGGTCAGAGTCTGCACACACTCACTGTGCTGTCACAGAGGTAACAAAGAATTAAAGTATAAATTCCTCTTAACTGTCCAAGGAATGTCTCACAAATTGGGTGTGTCCACTCTTGTCCAAGAGAAGAAGGTTTAACACATCTTTGTCAGGTCTTGGTTCCCTCTTGCTGAGTTTTCAGTAGCTCCCATGACTTTTCCTCTTGTATTTTCCAATCGAGAGAGAAGTTTGTAGAAAACCAATGCCATGTAATCTACAAGGCCATTCTGTGCGTGTGTGTTTCTGAAATTATATATAATTAGCTGTGTTCAGATTACTTGAGAAATATAATTTGCAAAGTTAATTATTTTAGAAGGAAATTTAGAGACAGTGTCTAACTTCTTGTGTCAGAAGATAAAGAGAACTAATTTCTTGAGTTAAAAACTTGCCATAAATAATTTTGTTGATTGCAGTAAGCTGTGTGAGTGCAATAATCTTGTGTGGTGTTTGTGTGTGCTCTCTTCTCCCATATTATCCAGCATGCAATGATCTAGTCCAGTTAAACTGGGGGAGGTGTCTTGGGAATAAGTTAAATCTGACTCGGTGATGCAGCTTGAATTGCTTTTCGTGTAGTGATGTTTATTTTTTGAGGACAGTTGGCTGGAAGGAAATGGGCAAATCGTAGCTGACAGAGTGGAAGAGAGTTTGCTGTGCTCTGACTGACGTGGGATTTGATCCCTTTCTGCCAAGAACAGCACCCCGTTTGGTTTGCTTTAGATCACACATTTCTTTTCAGGACCCGTTGTCAGAAAGCTGCTGAAAGCTTCTTTCTCCAAAAGAGTGTATGACAAGGAGCGTGGTAGCAGGAACAAAGGCAGCTATCCATTTTCCTGCCACTTTCTTGGGATGCCTGACTTAAAATTGTGCATTGTTTCCCACGTGACAAGGGAGATTTGGGCTGAACCTGCTTTAGCTGCTTTGCCTTAGAGAAAGGCAAGGGTGGGGATGAATTTGGCCTCATCTATTGCTCCAAAAGGCTTGGTTCGAAGGAGTGAAATTGCTGATGGCACAGAGACAGGCTGAGACACAGAACTGCTTTAGCTGTGGCTGTCCTGGACAGGATTCCCTTGCTGTCTTGATCATTTGCAGTTCCTTTGTGTGAACATAGGGGTTCAGGACATTTCCAGCCTGTTGTCTAAAGTAGCTTAACTAATATTTCCTTTCACTGATCAATTTTTACATACTCCTTCTGCTTGATATCGTTTTTCATGGCTTCCTAGTAACAATGCTTTCTCTGTATTTTGAAAAATATTAATGCACAGTATTCTTCCTAGATATCTTTTCACCCCAAGCATCATTTACTAAACTGACATAATGCAATGGATAGTCAAAATGGAAAAAGATTTTTTTTCTCCTAAAGTCTGTCTTCACCTACACACAATTAGTTTCTCCCTAGAGACCTCATTGGGCTCTTTCAGCTCGTGTCAATCTGTCAAAGATTTCCATAGATGGTTGGAATGCCACTGTCTTTGTCATTCCACTTCTTTTGAATTTTTCATTATTGTTTGTAGTTGAATAAAAGTTGTAAAATAAAATAATTGCAGCTTTAGGGTTGGATAGTTTGTTAACCAACTTCTTTGTTTTCAAAAAGTTTTTCATTGATGAAGAGAAAATGGACTCTGTGTTCTGAAAGGACAATTTTCTTAGGGAACAGCAATGGAGATGTCCTCAGAAGATGGGAATCAGATTTGTATTTTGTGGCCAAGGCTGCAGATGGAAGTCTTTGCTCCAAGGCTCCAGTACAGCCAGTTGAGGTGAAATGAACATTTTTTATTTCTTTTTTTTACACTTTGGCATTTATTTCTAGACTAGCATTTTTTTTTTTTTTTTTTTTTTTTTTTTTTTTTTTTTTTTTTTTTTTTTTAACTAAAAACAACCCTCTTTTTTGCTGGCTCATTGTCCTAAAAATGTGGTTTGTGTTTTTCCTTTTCTCTGCTGTCCAGACCACGTTCTTGGTTTGGGGAAGCAGATCGATCTGGCAGCATGATACATTCTGACTGATTTTTCTGGCATCTCTATGATCATGATTCCCTAATGTTATCCTTGACTTGCAGTCAGTGACAGAAATTTGAAGGCAACTTGTTCTTCAAAGTGTTCTACATGCAAAAAATATATTTTTGTCTTTTTTTTTTAAATCTCTAAAGCTCTCATTAAAGTTAGACTCTTAAAATGGATTTGACTCTATGCGAGGTATATAAAAGACCTTCTCTCTTGCTTATCTGGTTCTCAGCATTTTTCACACGTGTTGTTTGGGATTTTGATCCTAAAAAGATTAGACTGGATTAATATTTTGTTTTCCTTTCAACCATGTAAATATTGAGCAGCAAAAATTAAACAAAATCCTCATTTCTATTAGAATACAGCAGGACTTAATAGAATCTTAGAAAATAACCTTAAGATTTCTTTTCTTTTTTTCTGCAAAAGGTTAACTAAACATGGCCCTGGTTCTGCAAAGGATTACTCTTGTTTAATTTTACGTACTGTGCATTGACTTTCAATGGCACTCTGCATAAAACACCCTCACTCAGCCTTCAGAGATCGTGGTCTCAATGACCATACAACATGATGCTCCATATTCCATTAAACTCAAAGCAGCTTTGCCAGAGAGTTTCCTCTCAGGCCTCTGGCTGTGTGGATCTCTCTGTCACTCTCAAATCCTTCTCTTTTTCTGTGGCCAGCTGATGACACTGCTTCTGTTTCACCTGCAGGAAAGTTGACACCTCTTTCTCCATCACTCAGTTTGTAACAGATGTTTTCCTTTTTGGCTAAAATCAACAACTGTCTCCCAGGATTGCAGAATGTTCCTCAAGTATTAGGAATGTGGAGGAACAAAATATATAGAAAGAAATATTAAAGCTGAAGGTACTTTTCCTCACTCAATTAGAAAGTAAAGTAGAATATTAGCAAGCATTGAAGAGTGTCACCTTTCAAGTTGCTTTGCTACTTTTTCATAGATAATAATAACTCTAAGGATACTCTAATTCTGGATCATAAAGATAGATTGATGCCCAGAAATGCCAAACATAGGTGTATATCGAAAAAAACATCACAAGCTCTACCAAAGTGTGTTGGCAGAGGCAACTTGTATCTTTGGTCTCACTCAAAGAGGTGTTTTAAATTAAAGTTTCCTTTCAAAAAGAGCTTCTCAATTGTCAAATTTCAATGCTGAAGTTGTAAACAGTTGACTAATCAGATTGCTTCCATGTCACTCAGAAGGCAAGTAGAGAACAGCCATGCCATGAACTCCATCTCCTGGCTCCCTCGGGATAACTGTCTGGTCCAAACAGTGAGAGAACAGATACAAATACATCTGTGACTGCCCTGACACTCCTGAAGGAGCAGAGTTGTTTCCAGCAATGTGAATGGACATTAGCATTGCCAGGGATCCAGTTTTTATCCCTGTCTGCTCTGGGTCTCTTTTTGAGTCTTCTGGGATGAAATAACAGCACACAAATGGCTCTGGCTGTGCGAGTGTGGCACGCTAGCAGTGCCTCGTCTGAGGAAATGGAGACACACAGAAAACTGCAGATGAAGAGGGGAGCTGCCCTGCCTCTGGAGCCAGCAGCTGCAGTGATGCAACCACTGCCTCTGGTGTCACAACAGCCCAGCCTCCCAGTGTCCTCTGCTCCCAGTTCCCCATTCCTGTCCCTGGCTCCAAGTGGCACGGGTGCTCCCACCAGCAGCCAGCTCTGAGCTGAAGCCAGTTGTGAATAGTTCTTCAGTTGCTCATGGCATCACCATGTTTGCTGTTATTCTATGCTAGAAGCCTTTTTCAATCCTACTGATCTGTGCTAATGTACACAAGTATGGGATTTTGTGAGTGAAGAATATATGAAATGATGTGAATCAGTGCCAGTAGGGTTTTGCATTCTATGTAAGGGTCTGTGATGCTGCTTTACACACACAGAGTGCACTAAACTCTGAGTCATGTAGTCAGGAGGTACCAGAAAACGGCTTTATTAGAAGTAACAGTATCCCCTCAGGTTTCCTTTCAGCACAAGGACTGCTGCCCCTGCAGTGGTCACATCTGCCTGGGGCCATCTCTGCATGTATGGGAGGAATTGGCAATGCACAAAGAGGCACAATAAGTTCCCCTACCTTCATGGTACGAAATCTTGAAGGCAAGAAGAGACATCTTACTCTGTTTTGTAAGGAAGTTTTTGAGTCTTTCTGAGTCCAGAGCCCTGATGTGTCTCCTGGAGTTGGGCACCTCTGAGCCCTCTGCACCAGGACCCCACAGGAATCCTTGTTCTGCTGCTGGGCAGTGCATTTTGAGAGCTCAGGGTTAAGGCTGGTTGGTTGGGTTTTGTGGTTTTTTTTTCCCAGGACACAAGCTGATGACCACTTTTCTTAATTGAGCATGGAGCTTCTAAAAGAGCTGGGTGTTGGTTCCCATGGGACAGGAGTGCCCTTAGCCTGGTATGGGTGCTTTTGAAAGGGTTAACACATGGTTCAGACTCTGAGAATAAGGGAATGGTCTCACAAATGTCTTCACAGCTCATTCTGCACTTGGTCATTTGGATTTGAACATTTTGGTACACTGCTGTAATTTAAAAAACTTACATTGAAGGGAAGAGGCCTCTTCGAGAGACTGCACTGATGTGTACTCATTTCTGACTGTTTTCTCCCTCCTTTGTTTGGCAATGCTCTGATAATGTTGGGTTTTTTTAATTTTCCAGTCTGCTTTTTTTATATCTGGCCCTTTAATTTTGGCAAATATGTTTTCTGCCCTAATATCTCCCACCTTTTTTCACTGACAGATTGGAACGTTTTTCTTTCCCAGCTGGTCAATGGCTGTTACATTTCTATTTACTTTTTATTGCTATTTTTTAAGAAATTAGCATTCTTTAAGGTGGCTGTCAGTAATGAGCAAAGTTTATGCTGATGTGGTGATGGGTGAGAAGTGTTGAGGGTGGGACAATGCTTAAAACTTGTTTAATGTTGCACTGATTAACATGGACTATCCTCTTTTTTCTTTTTATTTCCCCAAGTGGAACTTGGGTTTAAGTAGTCTTCTATGTTTAGCAAAAAGATGTAAAAACTGCTTCCTTGTTTTATGTGTTGTGTATGTAATACAAGGTAGTTTTCATTAAGGAATATCAGAGAATCATAGAAGGGCTTGAGTTGAACAGGACCTTAAAAATCATCTGTTTATGAAGAAGCACCAGAGGGCTTAATGTGAAGAGAACAACTTTATAAAGACATATTGTACTATAAATTCTCATTTCTGTCTTGATCCAAATTAATTTTCAAGTGTAGACAAGTCCTTGGAGCTGCTTGCTAAACTCTGTTTATAAAGTATCTATGGCATCTGGAAGAAAATAACACACTTGGAGACAAGCAATGTTTTCCAAAGCACCCTAACTATATATTTCTTCTGCTTTGGCTTTTACAAAAAATTGTCCTGTGTTTGTGCCTTGCTGGACAATACTTTAAAAACAGTGAATTGATAGTGACACTTGCAAAATGAAAAGCCTTTCCATTAGCACTGCAACAACACTGAAGACTCTCTACTGTCCCCCAAATATTCTCTGAGTTTATAGAGCCTTGCAGACTCAAAATAAATACATTTAATTCTGATCCAGCAGTGCATGTTTGAACCCTGGTTTATGAAATCAATCAGATGAAGTAGCGATACCCAATGGTAGTGACAGAGATCATTATAAAAAAGCTACAAGAAAAACATGGATTCAAAGCCTCAAAATCATTTATAATGTAAGCCTCAGTTTGCTTTCCCCACAGTGCAACTCAGAGTAAATTTGATTAGAGGCAGAATGGCTGGAGAGGGCTCTTACACAAGTTTGTAATACCAGGCACAATCAAGCTTCTAATAGCCTAAGGGATGGCTGTGTTTGAAAGCTAATTTGGATTAATGCAGGGTCTGAATTTAAAGTAGGGCTAGGTATTTCTGAATAACTGTATTCTTATTCCAGAATAAAAGTGTCCACACGTGAAGTTATTCAGAAACATCTATTTTGGCATAATCTATTTGTATCCAAGCCTGAAATCTCTGCCTGTAGGCTGCTAATGGAGAAACAAAGAATAGTATCAGCTAATAGGATCTCTCACAAAATCTCTTCCTTCCAAAACCTGAAAAAAAACTTCCCAAAATGTAGCACTTTAATTTAACTGTGTATATCTTGATTTTATTTTTTTTTCCTCAAATGAAAAGTCTTTTTAATTAAGAACAGGATTAGCCCAGACGGCTTAAATGATAACTTCAACGTGCTCTTCATTTTGTTAGCCTTGATTAAAAACAAGTCTTTCATTTTCAAGGCTTGTATGCAATATTGACTTCTAAGCATCTTTGTATTTAGAATAAAAAGTATGAGGGTCCAGTTAAGACAGAGAAAGGGATAATTGTGCTCCACTGATAGAACTGGGCAAAGATTTTGCAGAGAAGCCCTGGAAGAAGCTTGGCCATCTCCTTGCCTTTGTGTTTTCTGCCAGCGTATGAATCCTCGAACACGGGGAATTTGCCTTGGATTGCAGGATGGGTTTCAGCACTCTCTGCAGAGTGCCAGAGCACAACGTGTGTGTGAGGGGCTTCCTCACCTGCCCTCGGGCTGTCATGGTTAGAAGTGCTGAGTTGCTTCCTCTTGGTATAAGTTGCAAGAGGCTGGTGTGTGAGGCTGGTTGTTGTCCTCGCTTCTGGATGTAATGCCTCTGCAGGGTAATGTCCACTGCCACAGCACTGGCAGGATGGAAAACACCAAGTTCCATCCTGCCATGTGCTGCTGCATGTGCCAAATTTATTACCCACCTATTTTCTTTTTCCTTTTTTATAGTGCTTTATAAGCTGCCAATAAATGAAATGTTTTGCATAGGTCTCTGCCATTATCTCCAATCCTGCAAAACTTACTTGTATATCCTGAAAAACATTAGGATGGCAGCATTGTTACTTTGAAGACCACCTACTTATTTTGCTAAAATCATGGCAAAAAATGCATTACAATGCACAGAATAATTTCAAAAGCACATGTAATCAGCATGGTTGTATTTATGATACCTGAAGGCTAGAGTGCTCTGAAATGCAGAGAGCAAGGTAGGGCTATACAACACACAATTCCCTGAATGTATCTGTGAACTGACTCTGTAAGTGGAAATAAGTTTCTTTGCCAGCTTGAAGTTTTAATTGTTTCCCTCTTTAAGATTCCATCTACGATTAGATTAGGTTGTTTATCATGGGTAGAGTATGATGGTTATTTTTGCTTTACCAAAAGCCAATTACATAGGTTGGTTCCAGTCCCTTGCTAAATAGCTTTTTCTTTGGGCATTAATTTTAATGTTTAAATAGCAAGTGCATTTTCTTACGGCTGCATAAAGATATGTATAAGCAGAAGGCTACTTTAGTTGGGAAGATCCAATGCTCAGTGAAGCCTTTCGCATATATAGAATACTGAATATCTAAACCATTATTTAGCATCAGAATCAGTTATGGTTGTCTGACTGATGGACAATCTTTGCCTGACCCAGTCTCTTTGCAAGTGACCTATACTGTCTAGACAGTTGCATATTATTTATACATTCATTTCAGATTTATAGTTCTTTTAACTTAAGTTGAGGATGTTAGTTTGCCAGTGACTCCATATCCATATCAGTACTTGAAACAGGCTGGAGCAAACCAGATGCTTAAAACTAACAACACAGGCCCTTCCCATTACTGCCCACTGTTTGCCAGTTCACCCTTCATCACTCCTCCTCTTCACCTCCCTCCCTACCCGAAAAAAGGAGGAACAACAAAGAAGAAAAGGTCTGACACAGAAGGTAGACTGTGTAAGACCTGCTAATTTCAAAGAGCAGAGATCAATTGTGGTTGATCCTGTTGGGTGATTGGGGAATCACTAAAACAGTATTTGCATCCAGTTTTCAGGGCTGAAATGCCATGGTTACAATAAAAGAACTGCTCTCTCCTAAAGAGTGGGTGGAAGTCACATTAAACCAGCTCTGGGTACACCACATGGGAGAGACCATTCCACCTGCAAGAGCCCTCCTTAATGTATGATTTGCTTTTAAAAATCATGTTCTTGACTCTTTTGGGGTGAGGCAAAAAAGGATAGGGAAGAAAAAAAAAGGCATTCCTGCTGGCATTACATGCAGGTTTTGAGACTTGCAGTCACTTGCTGTGTCCTTGCCACTACTGATGGTATGTGTGTCCTTTCCTTTGAAGATAATGAGAGATCATGTGAAATTCACATCTACTTTTAGACTATTCACTCATTTATTAAAATTTTATCAACTGTACTCTTCTAAGCAGCATGATCTTTTTTTTTAAGTGTACAGAAATAGAAACACACACATCTATGAGTGGCAACAGATTATGTCAGAGAAATATACACTGGCTTGTCTTGAGCACTGGTTGTGCTCACAAAATTTAGAGCTGGAGGAGCAATAAATCCACATAACTTCCTCTTTTCTTTTGCAAATGGCTGATTATTTTAGAAAGAGCATGAGGAATCTGAGAATACTTGTATTCAACATGTTCCCAACATCTTTTTATGCATGAATAATCATAGTAACAGTTCTAAAGGCATTGTTACCAAATGGCATTGACAAGCAAGACAGGCAGGGCAGAAAGAGGCACGTAAGAGAGGCTCCAAAGTCAGAGGAAAGAGGGGCATGCCAGGATGGCCATGTGGGTTTGGGAACGTGGGCAGAGTACAGGGCTGCTTGGGCAGAAGGGCTTGGGGTCTGGGAAGAAGAAAGGAAGGAGTGTAAGAGAAAAAAAGGAGACTGAAGGCAGTAGATGGACTTAACCTAGAGAAAAAAAGGCAGAAATGTGTTATTTACCAGCTTCTGGGAATGTGTCAACAGAGGGTGAAAATTCATTTTACTGACGATTTTAGAAAGGGTTTTCAAAATTGATCTCTTCCTCCATGCTTGAATTTTGGTTTTTTATATTAAATTTTAAAATGAAAGAAATAGTCAAAAAGGAATTAGCAGTTGCTGCACACAATCCATTTCAAGTTCTGCTACTCCGGTAGTGTCCTACTCAAGTGTAATTGCTTGGTTTTCATCTCTCAGCAAAAAAAAAAAATCCCTTTAATTCCTGATAATTTCACTGAGAAGAATATTCTTGACTCTGGCATTTATATATTTGTAGGAAATGCAAGGAGATGATAGACTTTTAAATAAAATGGTGGTCCATGTGCTGCTGTTTGGAATTAAGGTGATAGATGAGAGGAAGGTAGTCAGAATTAGAGATCTGTACAATTCATTAGGGCAGGCTATTTATGGACTACCTTTGTTGCAATTTTTTAAATGAGTAAGGTAAGGAAATATCAAATTAATCACTCACTACAAAAAAAAAAGGCTTGGATTTCTAAAATCATAATCCTAAAAAATACATATTTTCTAGGCAGTAGGAGGAAAACGTTTGGACATTTTCCATGCTTGTTACTTGGAGTCTCAGAATCTTTCTGTTTAGCTAACACAGTATAAGATTAATTCTCTCACAGCACATTGCCTGGAGTTCAGTGCACATGTTTACTGATGTGTACAGCTCTCAAATAAGTTTAGTGCTTCTTTCACCCACTGTTAGGAAGTATATTTAAAAGAAATTGCCTTTTATAGATTTAAATTACAAAAGTACTGATATCATGCAAAAAGCACTTCAACTCATGCAAGCATACAAATGTGTAAATCTTAGGGAAAAAGATACCCAGGGCTAATATGAATGTAAATAGGATTAGCTGCTTGCATTAGTGTCTGAAATACAATTTTAAATGCTTACTGCCTGGTTATTCTTACGTATATACATATACATACATACATACATATATATATATATATATGCATATGTGTCTCTATATATGTGTGTATATATTTTTCCCCAGAAATATATTTTACAAATACTTGAAAAAAATAGTTTTTTTCTTTCTAAACAGGAAGGCTTTTAAAGGGATTACTTAATGACAGCTGGGTTAGTGATGGAATCTAATATATTATTATATATAGAAGGTTTATATTTGTTGTTATATGAAATAATAACACCAAATGAGGGTAGACTTCCATCCTTCACATACCCACCAGCAGCAATAATTTTAGACCCAGTATTCTCACTGAATCATGAACAATGACAGCTACCAGATTCTCTATAAGCCTATGAAAAGAACAATTTTCAGTTAATGGTACCACTAAAGCTGCATAAATCAACATATGCAGCATTTCATTAGAGATTTCAGTCCCCTATGTCATGGCTTCTGCAGCAAAGCAAGTCCTTTAAGCAGCCTTAGTGGTAGTAGAGGGAATTTAGTTTTGTTATTACTTATGTTAAACTGATATATAAGCATGGGGGCTGTAAGAAGTCTAAAAAAAAATCTGTTATCTGACACACTCTTGAAGTAGGGTAGATGCCTAAGGAGTAGGGCAGATTTTGTGTTTCTCAAAATGTTTAATCTCTTGCTGTTTTTCTGCTTGCTAATAGCAATGGTAATCTTTTTTCCAGCAATAACCATCCATACCTGTGAATTGTTTAGTTTAAGTCACGGCTAAAAAGCGATAATGTCATTTTCTCTCCTGTGTGTAGTAACTATGTTAGGATGATGCCATAATAATTGTACATGAGCTTGTAGAGAAGAAAGAATCCTAATTTGCCCTGTCAAAGTGGACAAACAGTTGTCAAATGACACAACATTGGATACCCGGAGTGTGATGTCAGACTGATAATTGCTCACGAAGAAAAGTTTGTTATTTCTAAAATATCAGTTTTCTCCAAGGGTGCTGTTGTGTAGAGGGGCCTGTGGAGAATGGTGCTGTGGCTCCTGCTAGGCAAGTGGGTTGCTATGGGCTGTGTGTAGAACATGGGAAATCAAAATTAATTATAAAGAGTAAACAATTTGGCAAAAGTCAAACTCCCTGTTTTCCGTCAGAAGTGATTAATTTTAATGGTTTTTCTTAAGTAAAACACTTCAACTTTTTTGTTGGGTGAGAATGCTTTTCATTTACAAAGCTGTTTCATTTATGTATGAACCTCCAGGCTCTTTGCAGTGCTCAGCTCTCCCAGTACTGCAGCCTGGAGCACCCAGTGACACCGGAATGGGGACCCTGTGCACAGGCACGAGACTCCAGCAGGCAGGACTTGCCCTTTGTTGTGGGCTACCAGCTTCCTTCTGTCTCAGGTTCATTTTTTCTGGGTAATGTGCCCCGTTGTAAATAGATCAATTGCCAGCATTATGTAACATAAAGAAAGAGAGCTCACTACATCGTTTTTTCATAATTATACAAAAAATAAAATGAGTTCATAAACAAGACCAGAAAAGAGCTCTGAGTGTTTACAGAAATAAAAATAAATGAGTGTGTTTTTTGAATTAATATTTTCAAATGTTCAGGTTGAATTAATTTGAGAAATATGAATATGTATTGGTAGTGTTAATTCTTTGGGGTTTTGAAAATTCTTACAACCACATAATTAAATGAGTGCCTTTAGAAATACTGATAAAACCCATTGCCATTCAAATATCCATACAAGACAACAGGGGCTGTAAGCTGTAGGCTTTAGAGATTAGTTTGGCCATGGGCCAGTATTTATCACAACATTTACATCTTAGAAGATAAAATTTAATCATTTTTATTTAAATATAAATCAAAATTAATGCAGGTTTTAAAAAAGAAGGAGTGTATAACCTAATCACAATATCTTTATTTTAGAGATGCTTGCCTCTATTGTTTCTATTCAAAGGAGCAATTCTGTCTTTGTTGTGCTGCTCTTCCTTCAGCATTTTTTTTCTTCTACAAGGGTGCAAAAGGAAGGGGCGGTTGACCCAAATACAGTCCTATCTCCTAATTTTGCCAAGATCAAAGGCATTTCTAGCGTTTTATGTGCTGCCTATTGGTGAAGTCTAAAAAAATGCAGTGTTTAGGCATGTCTCCACTTCCCAGACACAAGCAGAGCCAGCCCAGAATCAGTGCCTGGTTCTGTCAGTGCCTGCACAGCCTCGAGGGTGCTGCGAGAGCAGCACGGGCCTCAGGTGCCCTCACCCTGCTCAGTGCAGGGACTTCTGCTGAACCTGTGCTGAACATGAGTGTTCGTGCTCTCATTCTTTTACTAACGTGGAGAAGATATGTAATAGACAGATAGTTTTGAGACTAATTTGGAAAATAAAAGAGAAAAGAGCTGTCTGCTTTTGCTGCGGGATTGTGGCCAGCATGCTCAGGAGGCAGCAGGAATTTCTGGGGGATGTGGTGGTGTTCATACAGGTAGCTGGGTGAAGGGGAGTGCTCCTCTTGCATAACAGAAAAGTAAATGCTTGGATGCTATTTGCAGCAGCCACCCACACATATGCAGCTTCCTCAGCTGCGCGTGGATGTTGGACACACCTAGGGAAGAGCACACGGTCAGTTTGCTAGTTTTCCATCACCACATTGTAGTTCTCCTGGTGTTACACTGACTTTTGCAGTCCTGATGTCAGAAATGAACTGTCCTATCCCTGTTTGTTTCCTTGGGGTGATGGTATGGCTTTGTAGAGCAAATACAACTTTTTTTTTTTTTTTTCTTTTAATTGAGCTAGTGAATTGGTGTTTGTTAAAGCATAGTTAAATCAATTCTGAGCAAAGCCTGGTTGTCCTCACCTCTTGCTCCAAATTACAAAATGCAATGAAGAAGAACATTTCAGAACACAGGAGGGCTGGGAAACCTCCAGCCAACTTGCTGGGACTGTTCTGGTAGCACTAATTCTGCTAAAAAACATTGTGCAGCTTGTGCAGGGATCAGTGGGGACACTGCCTTGGGATCCCTGCTTACTCCACACCTTCAGACTGAACAGGTGATCACACAAGATTTCCTACCCAGCAAGCTTTAAAGGCAGCTTTTTATATCAGGCTTTATACAAAGTGTACACACACCTTGATATGAGTGTGTATACGTGTGAAAAATGTTAAGTGGAAGCCTAATTATATGTTAATATCTTCTGTAGTGGGGGACCCTCACGTTGGCAGCAAAAAAACAAAGCTGGTGCTGCAGTATTTATCTTTCATCAGCTAAAGAAGACTGCTAGAAACTTTCTCTGAGAAAAAGAAATAGCACTGTTCTTTCTTCATGATATTTCTTGTATAAGGAAGGCAGATTGCTTCTGACTTTTAATGCAAAAGCTAGTTCAGTGCTATTCAGTGCTCAGCTTCATATTGTAACAACATATAACACCTGGAAAATGTGAACTGTGTGATTTTTGTAGTCAGTTTTCTTCTGTAGGTGTCTGCTTACTTGTTTTACTTCTTTAGGATAATATCCAGGTCATCTAATGGAAAAAGAACAATTATTGGAAAATTGTTAGACTCCTTAATACTGGTACTGTATATATATTAAATGTATAATGTATATGCATAGATACACTCACATAATTAGAATCCCAAGCGTTGTTTACATCTCAGCACCATCTGCTTAAATGACTGGATAATTCATACCTTCCACTCTCTCCTGTTCCTTCAGTAAATAGGGCCAAATTCAAAGTGGAACTGAAGGCGGATCTATTTCTTCAGTTGCAATGGATTTCAGAGCTTGTTTAGCAGCAGCTCTTGAATACTAAAAGGTGGCTGCTGAGCTCACAATTCTTTACCTAAGGCTATGTTGGTATTAGTTGTTCTAACCCGTTAGCGATTCAGAATAAGTGGGGCACTTCATTAGCTCCAGTTAAAGACAAAACAAAATGTTTGTTTAAACTGGCAGGTCTTAAAGCTGTGTTTCTTTCACACCATTTAGGAGATTTCCCCCAAGTTTTCCCCTTGGGGTTATCTTCAAAAACCAACATTTTTTCAGGTGCTCTACAAACACTGACTAGTTTGCTGTAGCCCCTTCCTCGCTCTTAACCCTCAGTGTGTGCTCACGTTGTGTCCAAAACACCTTCACTACATGGCATTTATTTCTCAGACTTTCTGGGGGCTGTATCCTACTGTACAAAGTATATTTCACTCACCATCAAGTGAGGTTGATTTCTTTCCAGTTAAATACTGATATCACTATAAACCAGGAACTTAGAGTGGCACTTTGTACATATTTTAACTGAACTTCAGAAACTGTGTTCTCGCTGTTGTACAGAAAGTGACCCTTGTGGAAATAGCAAGCAAGTAGGGTCAGACTTGCAAAGTTTGTTTTTGGTGATGTTTATCCATGACATCCTTGTTTGAACTGTATTTATAGGTACCTACCTTGGGGCTGAGATTCTTTATGCATATCAAGACTGGCTTTGAGAAAAAGTTGCCCTTTATGAAACATTTTAGTTTCCAAATGGTGACTTTGAGGAAGAGCAGAGGACTGAGAAGCTTATCAAGTAAAGCCAAGCAGAAATATTCCATGGAAAGACTGTCTCTTCCCTAGGACAGGGATGGGACTGATAGGTGGTTGGTGAGTAACTGAGAATTGTGGGATTTTGGAAAAGCCTTTGCCTATCAGGTTAACTGGAGAGTGTAGTTTAAAGGAGCAAATTAGAATCTTAAGCTACTATGGATGTGGGAAAATAGAGTTGTATTTCAGTACGGCCAAGCCCTAAGAGAATATGAAAAGTCATCAATTCTTCTGTATAGGATTTGCATTGAATGTAAGGGAGTCACTTGAAAACTTTACTGTCTGTTTCATGCCTCATGCTGAACTGAGGCTCCAGTTCAGGCTTCCTCCTGTCAGGTACACTGGGGGAATTGTAGTATCATATACATCATTGATTTCTTTTGATCTTGAGACACCCCTCAAGGGTGTTACTTGTTCTGCAGCTGGCAACAGATAACATGTAGGCAATGGTTCCACACATAGTCCTGGATCAGTTGCTGGTGTTGCTAAAGAGTCATGACAAATGTTCACAGAAGCATCTTGGTATTTCTTTATTCTTAGAAAACACTGCTGGTTCAAAGGAGCTGCTGTGCGGATAGAGGTGCAAGGAAGATTTATATTGTGAACATTTTTTTGATGGCAATTACTAAATTACTCTTCCTATATCCCATCAAGACGTGTGTGAAGTCTGTGTCTGCATGTCTAAGCATGCATGTGCATTTTGTGGATATGTTCCATGTCTAAGGATGTACTGAAATAGTCAAGTCTGAAATGAAAGATAGGAAAAGAATGAGGTCTCTTGTTTCTGATCCTTTGGTGGTACACTGTGGTCACATTTCGGTTTTCCTCAGAAAATTAGGCTTTTTTCCTTACCTTTTTATTTTTTTTAAACAAACAAATACCTCCCACCCCCTCAAAAACAAGCCAAAACCAAAAATTCTTATCTAATCACACGCTTCCAGGAACTGGGCTTTTAAATTAAACCCCAGCTATCTCCAGATTTGTCCTAAGAACACAGTTGCCAGCAACACCAGGTGGTGTTGTAGCAATCAACATTATTATTAAAAAAATATTGGCCAGAACATACACAGAAATGTACTGAATGGTAATAAAAAAGTGAACAATAGTTTGAATACTTTTCAGCTGTTCAATAAGGCAAACAGATGTAGTAACACATACTTGAGAGCATGCCATGTACTTTAATCAGAGAAGTTTAGAGTTTACCATTTCATCATGGACAAAAAGAAAGAGACAGAATAATAGGTTTATTTCAAAAGGCAAAACTTTTAAGGAGGAGAGCAAGAACTTCCCTGAATTTTGTATCAGACCAAGTCCTGGGAGCTACATCTCACTTGACTGGAGAAGACCTACTGCACCAAGCTAAGCAATTTTGTGAAACAAAGAGTCAGGAGGTGCAGCTAAACAGAAGATTTTTTTAGAAGCTGCCAAACTGTTAAAGGCACATAGTGCTGGAGTATTTGTGCAAGCAAGAATGCAAATGTTAATGAAAGATGAGATATGTAATAGAGAGTGCTTTGTATATTTTCATATGACATCAAAACCTGTGAGGCAACCTGGTTGAAATGCAGTGAGCACAGCTTGGAACTGCTGCAAAGGCTGAAGTTTTGGTGTGATAAATCATAACTGACTTAGCTCAGTCAAATGAGAATATTAAAAAAATCAAAAAGCACTTAGACCCTTGTGTTAAGACATAGGGGCTACCACTGTTTTGGTAGAGAATTAAAGAAAAATTCAGGGAAAGGATTTGCTGGAATCACAACTATTTGCACAGATAAATATTTAGCAAATAAATACAAGTAAATATCTTCTTGCATGTGTTAATTTTACATAGTCATTGTTATCAGTAGCAGCCCTTCCAGCATTGTTTTAGAGGTCTGGGGTCCCAAGTGGGAAGAGTTTGTGGCACTGCACAGAAAGAATTCTGTCTGAAGAGTGGTTGGGTTGGAGCTCTCTCAGATCCCTTCTGCATTTTGCTTGTCACTGTGATTCTCACCCTCCCTGCCTTTTTCTTTCACCCAGAGCTCTTCCTTGGCTAGTCCCACAATCCCTGAGCCTGCCCTCCCTCCTTCCTTTGTTCCTCTGAGATGGTGTCTGTCACCTGGCTTTCCTATTTCTGATCTGGTGACTTCTCCTGGCCATGTCTCAAGGGCAGAATCCCTCAGGTTCTCTCCCTCCATGGCTAGTGTGAGGCTGGGGTCTGGCTGGTGAGGTTACCAACCTGTGTCATTGCTTCCCCATCTTCTCCCAGCAGTGGGAGGGGGTAAGGGCAGCTGTGAATGGGTTCCCAAGAGCCTGAAGCCTCTAATGATACTGCAGGACTACAGAGCAATCTAGAATTCGTGGTGTGCCAAGTCTGGATAAGACTTTGAGCCACCCAGTGAAGCTTCAGAGTTGTTTGTGGCTTCTTGGTTTCCCTTTCCTTCTCAGAACAATGTGGTGCTGTATGTTCTGAGATCAGGAACAAAGAGTTGTGACAAAAGGACAAGCAGCTTGAAATCAGTGGTATAATTCAGGGTAGGTTGATAGCTTGCTTGCACTGAGAATATTGGTGTCTGTCCCTAAATGACAGCAGAAATGCAAATGCTGACAAACATGTGCTGACAACCACATGTTTAAGATTTCAATCCAGGTGTTTGCCCACCCAGATGTGCAGTATTTGTAGCAGTGAAGTCCTGTGCACTCTAACCCTCCACAGAATTTTCAGAAAATATAGAAAGCAGTAATGTAGTTTTAACAACAAGCTTTTATATATGTAGTTGCCTAGCAAAGCTATGTACTTACTATGCCAGTTAAATATATATATATCCAGGAAATGCTCCTGTAATTCTACCTGCAAGAGAAAAAGTTCTCAAAGTTAATACCAATAAACCCCAGATGCTGCCTTTTAACCATCATTATCCTTGTTCCCTGGAAAGGGATGAGTTCAGGCTGAAGCATCAGCACTGATTTTCTGCCCTGACTTTACATTTCTGTACACTTTGAATTTGTCATACATTAAGCATTACTTCAATGTATTTTTGTGTGTGGTTGAATGCAAAGAGCAGGAGGTCATGAGAGGCATTGCCTTGTTTTTATCCAGAGGTCAAAGCTAAGAGAGTGTCAGTTTTCATTCCAGGCTTTTGTGGCACAGTTGACATTATATATACTCTTAGGTACGCAATGCAAATCACATTCCTGCAAGCTAATTATAGGATAAATGTAGCCACTTAACTAGGCAGCAGGCATGTCATCTCAGCATGGAGCTATCATATTATGTACATTTGCTGTCTCCTGTATAATTAACAGGATAAAAATATTACTGCCAGATACCATAAAAAAAATTAACACTATCTTAATTGTCTTTTCAGCTCAGGTATAGCCTATTACCATTTCAAAAAAGACCTTCCCTAATACACTAGAATTTTAAACTTCATTTGCTGAAGATGCCATTAATCCTTTTTCACACTTTGATCTGCCATTGTGATACCTTTGGACTTTGACTTCTCTGTTTTGCTTTTGAACTCTCCTTAAAAACTATTACTGAGATTTAGTGGCTTAAAATTTGAGGTTGCTCAGGACACTGTGTTTGATTTTTAACAACTTAGTGACAGTGCATTTGGGTTTCACCATAACAGATGTATGCAGCCTGCAATAAGCTTTTGTGTAGGGTGCCTTGCTTCCAAGCTTTGGACATCGTTCCTCTTTAATCCAAATTTTCTGCATTTCTAATCTCTCATTTTAACGTGTATCCTACATTGCTGTCTTGTATGTACCTATGAATGAGTGGAGTCTTTGAAAGTTTAATCCTGATTCTTACTAGAATATTCCTTCATCAGTATTTGTGTAATATTTTGATGAAAAGTGGCTGATCCTGCTTTCCCCTTGTAAAATTGCTGTAATCTCCCGTGATCTGAGTAACACATCACTGCTGATGTCATCTGCATTTTGTAACTCATTTTCTGAAACTGCACTGGAAATCTCAAGACTCTGAATGCTGCTTTTGTCACTTGAAATGAATTATATGATGGCTCACATTCAGAAAATACTTAGAATATGTGTTTATTTTCAGATCTTTTTGAGAGTAATTAAAGCTGAAAACTTCCATTAATTTAACAAATTGCTCTGGAATTCTTTGCCACGGCACTTTTCAAATTGTTTCTAGAAAACTTGCCTGTGCTTCATGTAAAACCCAGTGACTGGAGAAAAGATTGAGATAAACATTTAATCTAGCAAAACTCTCTCAGTTATTTCTGTTGCAGTGGGTCTGTAGGAACCTTAGGTAGTTCTTGCATATTTACTTAAATGTTGACATCAGTAATGACACACATGGCTAACAGATTTTCCACATGTTTTCCTCCCTGGATGACATCTTCCTACTCCATCAGGACTCAAAGTCTGATTGTGGAGGCTGTTGATTGATAGCTCAGAGCACATGAGGTTTGGAGAAAACACAAGAATGACAGTTTATATAAATATCCTAATATGACACTTTTCTCTAGGTCTACCCTAACTTTTATTTTTCTCTGACCTAGAAATGATTTTTAGGTGTACAAAAACCCACAGATACTTTAGAAACACAGTTGACTCACTCAGACATCTTGTTAGCATTTTGTACTTAATTGCTTCTTTCTCTGCTTACCCGGGGGGAATTGTACATGCCAAGATGGAGCTCTACTAGATCTAATAGGAGAAAAAACAAAAGGAAATAATGACTAGTCTTCCAAATCATCCTAAGTGGTCCAGGAGATGAGAGGGAGTGCTTTTTCCTGGCAGCAAAACCCCAAAACATGTAACTGGCTCATCCAGTGTCTCTTAGATTTTCAGATTA
The DNA here is from genome assembly GCA_013400255.1 of Sitta europaea. Lineage (NCBI taxonomy): Eukaryota > Metazoa > Chordata > Aves > Passeriformes > Sittidae > Sitta > Sitta europaea. The sequence goes on from VXBS01002399.1 coordinate 61,699, forward strand.
GGAATGGTATTTTTATTACACTCCATCTTTCTTCATAAAGAGCCCATTTTAAGCACTGTATAAGCTACTTGTGGAAAAAGCAGCTACTATCTGTAGAAGTCGCTTTAAAAGGAATATTGTTACCCCTGAAAGCATTGCTGCTTTGTGTAAGCCCTGGAAAAAGGAAGATAGCTTTATGACAGCCTCTTTTTTCTGTGAAGACCAAAGGGCAGACTAATATTATATGTACGGATGCAGCTTTAATAGCAAATTGCCAAAAGGATTCTTTAGAAAATAAGAGACCTTCAAGAAGATGTTTGCATATTTACATATAAATCCACAGAGGGATATATGAATATGCCATGCTGATACCTGTCTTGCTAAAGCTATGGAAGGGAGTAATAGTATTTTTTTCATGCTGAGCTACTCACACATAGAAGTGATTAGTGAATTTCCAGATATGTGGAGGCTCAAAATGATCATATTTTAAAGGATATTTTTCCCAGGACCAAAGGGAAGTGGAAGTCTTGGCTCTCCATCTCCTACAAAAGTAGCTATTTTTCATAATGGGTTATGTGCTGGAATTTTTGCACTGTATTCAAGACAAAAAGCAAGTGATTTCTTTTTGTCAATAGAATTGAAACATAACACAAATTTGGAGTTTTAGTATACTTGCATGTCCTAAAATAAACAATAATTAAAAAAGTCCCCAAACATTCAACAACTACATTCTAATATGTAGCCTTTTCAACACTCCTATCTACAAAATTTTCTGCTGATTTTGGTGATAATGACAAAACTAATCTCTGGAGACAAAAATTAATAATTCTGTACCTGAACAACTGACTACTCAGACTAGAGTAATTTTGAAAAGCAGGACAGTGTCAAGAATGTTTCTCCAGACCATTTACAGTCACTCTGCCTCCTGACTCTCATGCTGCCAAATTGAAAGATTTGGTTTCAACATTTCCAGGGCTCTCAGACCAGGGCTGTCATGACATTCCCTCACTTCAGGCACATTCTTCCTCTTTCATTTCACTGAATACATTAGAGGGTTTTTAAAGGACAGAGCAACGTTAATCATAATAGCCTTAGGTCTGAGACTCCATGCTGTTGGCTGATAAAACCAGCCTGTCTCCTTCCACACCCAGAACATTTATTCACTTTACTGGCTTTATCTTCCCCAACATCCTCAGTGATTTATCCTTTTAATCTCTTCAAATCAGTTATAGCTACTATTCTTTTAACTATGGCTAAGTGTTGGAAAATTCTTTTTTAATTGATGCAGTTCTAGAAAGGTTTTTCCAATCAGTTGTGTGATGTCTTGTTCTCAGGATTAAAAAAATGACCTTGCCTGGAGCACGTTAGAAGATTAAACTGCAGCTCCTGGTGCTCCAGGGAGCTAACAGAGGTGTCCAGCTCCTCATTCACAGTTCTGAGGAGAGCTCCTCAGTTTAACCCACAGCTCTGTGGAGCAATCTTCTCCTTGGCTGCAAGGCAAGGGAGGAGGAAAGTAACGGTGCTGCTCTGAGCACTCAGCTTTCAGCAGCACTCACTGGGGCTTGTGCAGATGTTTCTGATGATATGGGCTCTGTTTGAGTCTGCCTTGCCACGGACCAACCCAAGCCCCTGGGGAGTTGGGATTCCTTTGCTTGGGGTTTTGTCCTCCAGAGGCTTGCAGTGACATTTGAATGTATTTTCTTAATCCACAGAAAATGTTCCCAGTTTATGGGTGGAAGTTCCCTTGGTGTAGCTTGTAGGTGTTCTCAAAGCACTTGGAGGAGCCTGTAAACTGAGGAGAATTAATGGAGCTCTGCCCACAGGGGCATTTAACTTGGTACCCCAGAACTGTTACAGAGATGCTCATTGTTCTGGGAATCAGGGATGCCCGGACATGAGCTTAGAGATTTCTGTTTTATTCATCTGTAGTTGAACTTTCTACCCCCTCAGGCAGAGCCATATGATGAAACAACAAATTATGCAAAAGCCAAGTGTACTTTCTTTCAGAAGGTGTATAGTCCATTTAGTCAGCTGCTTTAACTGCTTGGTCCTGTAATCCAGGCTTCTCCCTGTGTTGTTATAAGGGATGGATCTTGCTTCAATTGCAACAGCACTTGAATAGCAGCATTATTGTGATAATAAATGCATTTTTGGGTACCTCTTCAGTTAATTTTACACAATCTGAAGTGGTTATTTACATTTTAAAATCTATCCTATATATTTTTGTAAAGGAAGCTTAATCCAGCTCTGGTGACCCCAAAAGGAGTGCCAAGCTCTGCTTTATTAGTCATGACTACAAGCATGGTTCTTTCTTATCATGACTTCTAACTGTCTGGTACAATGAAGGTTTACAGAAATACACGATCTGCTAATCCTCTGTGTTTAAAGGAAGAGTACAGGGATTATGTGGTCATTTCCTTACTGTCATGACCAGCTATCATGGTGAGGGTTATGACAGTTGAGTTTTGGAACATGTTTGGAAACACTGGAAGCTGTTCTAATAGCACCTTAGCTGTGAATTAAGCTGTCATCACTCAGTGATCACTCCTGTCTTATGGCTATTTTCCAGACAGTCTGGTCTGCCTATAGATAAGAATGCTCAGCTCCTCATTTTGAGGAGGGCTGTGTGTTAGAAGCTGTGATCAGAACCAGTAGGGAAATGGCAACAGGGAGATGGTTTGATACTCTCTCGCTATTTCAAAAGAAGCTCCCATGTTGATATTTTTTTCCCAAATGTTTTGTTGCTTTGGCTGTATGGATTCCATAACTCCCTTCTTCCACAGGTGCTTTCTAAGATACTTGTGTAATGTGGGCAACAGACATTTCCAGTATCTGTTGTTTTAAATGCTCACCACTAAATAAACATATAAGGTTCTGTGATAATTTAAGGATGAAGGTAGTGGATGCTATCCTACTGCTTTCTGGAATCAAATAAGGTATTTTGGTTCATTTTTGGGGGGGCAACCTCAGTGCTTTGATGTCAGCTGTAGGAGAACTGATAGCTCGCTTGAAGCTGTGTTTCATCACAGCTATTTCTTCCTGCCTGATGTTCACATTGCAGACACCTTCTCAATTCTTAATATTTCTTCTAGCAGTAGAGCTGCAAACCACTGTGAGTGGCTAATTACTGTAAATTGTTGGATTTTGTATCTGTTAACAAGCCTTTGAAGCACAGTTAGAAGTTAAACATACTGGTACCAAATGTTACTCATGTCTTCTGGGTTTTTTAATATGGCGAGTCCACAAGGACACAGAGGACTTAGGAACTTGCAGGTGAAGTTGAAGGAAGAGGGGAGCTGCTCTAGGAGAGTGAAAAACAACTGAGTAGTCATAAGAGTTTCTTCTACATCTCAGGGTGTATGGCTAGAGGTGGGGTTGGGGCTGTGGCACGTTCATTAGCTTTAGAGAAGAGGTGACACAGCTCCATCTCCACTGCAGCACCACTGTGACCTGCTGAGCCCTGTGGGTCCATGCCCATGAAGGATGTTGAAGGTTAAGGGTGTTACATGTTGGGATCTACTTTGTTCCTCACCTATGGCAGTGGTGGTGACTCTGATGTGTTCCTCAGCCCACCAAACTCAAAGGTTTTTCTAGCATGCAGCAATTATACAAACTAATTTCCAGCATAGAAGGCTGCCTCAAATCGTATTACTGAACACTTTTCTGGGGCAGATAGAGAAGTGGACACCACTGACATGGTTCAGTCTCAGACATGGCTTCTTTTTTCTCACTTCACAAAGCATAAAATTGAAATGAATGCCCAGCCCCAATTTAATGTAATTGTATTTTGTAATGTAAATGTAATTTATTTTAAAACTTACATGATATTCAGTAAAAAGTAGGGAAAAGTCACTTAGTGAAAACTGGATGGGTTTTGGTTTTTTGTTTTGCTGTTTGTTTTTGTTTTGCTGTTTTGTGTTTGTTTTGTTTTTTTTTTATCATGTTAAAACACAGCAAACCAGTTGCAGCAGTATTTTTGCAAAATACCAAGGCCAGTTGGATTATGTGGAAGGGGAATTGATTTCCTCTGGCAGAAAGTTATTTTGTTTTTTGTTCAGATACACAAAATAATTGCCATTTATGTTTTGATTCATTGTTGATTCCTAGATATTCACTCTGGAGTAATTCTGATTTGCTCCTTTATAAATGTTACAAGAGTGGGTAATTAAATGTTATTTTGTGACCTTTATGTGCCTTAAGGAAAAAGACTTGATTATCTTATCTCATGTCACTTTTGGGCCTTCATAGCCCTCTAACTAGAATAATAACCTGCAATTTGGTGCACTGGATCTGTGCCTGCTCCATTAAATGGAAGGCCTGGATAAAAATGCACCATGAAACCATATTCTCAGAATAGTGCTGTATTATGTATACGTTATGTCCATTTCCATACAGATCCCTTTTTCACATTTTATTAGTTCTTGTGAATAATAACATGAAAGTGCTTATATATCCAATGAACTCCTTCAGTACCAATTTTGAACTAGAAGCTGTTTATAAATTCATATTTAATTGCTGTAATTTTTAACAAGCTACTTGCTCCTTCAAAGTTAAATTCTAAAAATGCAAATTTTTCACCTACACATTTTAGCAAGGAATTGTGATAGATTCTTCTCTTAACAGACAACAAAAGAAACACCTTTGTTTTTGGTGTATCAAGGATGTTTATTCTCAAATTCTCCTTGTTGCTTTTTTAGGGAAATTGCTGTCAAAAATTAACTTCTGCTAATTGTAGCAACTCCAAATTACAGAAACTGAATTCATGTTTCCTATATATTGCCAAAACTTGCCTCATGCATAATAAAGATAAGTCAGTGCAAAAAATACATAATGCATGTCTCTCCCATATAGGAGGTGATAGGCTTTCACTGAGACAATCTTGTCTTGGGTGAATTAGACATTTTTAATTATACACAATAAGCTTCAAATTCTAACATCAATTTATCTGTAGGAAAGGCACAATTCTCATCTGTACAAAAGCCAGTTTACACATGTTATTCTTTTCATCTATTTGTTTGCAAACGGTGTCTCAGATTGAGCTGAACTATAACTTGGCATTACTTTTTCTGGGGTTATGCACATGTTTGCAGGAAAGGTGAATCAGGTTGTGGATTTATAGAGCAAAGCAGTTGGAGCTGTGGACACCAAGTCCATGCTGTACATTTCTGTGGGCCCTTGCTTGTCCTAAGGACTGAGTGCCCACGGGCTGGAGGGCATTAAGGCTGGTGCTGTGAGGAATCTTCTTTAGGGTTTAATTTCATCCAAAAGGGGTCTGGCTCACACAACTCTGATGTGATCCTGCATGTGGGCTGTGGGTCAGCTCCTAAAGCACACTGGTGATTTGAGAAGTTTGTATCCAAGCATAAATTTCCTGAGGGTATTAAAACTTTACATTTGTGTGTTGCTGGTGACATTTTTGAAAAAAACAAATGTAGCCTTTATTTCAATGTGTGAAAGAGCTTGTGACATCATCTGCTGATGAGAGAGAGTGTAACTATCAGGATATTGATGGAGCCTGCTGAGGGAAGTGCTTTAAGAAGTTTCCTACTATTCACTGAGTGTTGGTTTCTTCCAGTGGTATCCCCTCCACTGCTCACCCTCTGTGTCACCTTAGGTTCAGTGTCAAGTATTCTCCAGCACATGGTCAGAACAGATGATTTAGGGTTCATACCCTCAGAAGACAGACATCAAAATAGTCGTGGAGCTCAGGCTGTTACATATAAGGAGTCAGATATGACAGATCCTCAGCTAATTTATGCTAATGTCTATGCATTACCCATAGCAAAACTGCAAAGATTTATTTCAGCTGGTGACCTGGCCCACACATCCAAGCTAGTCTTAGATAATGTGGCACTAATAACCAAGGTTTATATCATTATTTTCACATGCACGAGATAGACTTTTGGGTCAAATGCTTGTAAATAGTGGGCTGCCAGTGCACTGCTGGTGCTGTGAGCAGCACTGGTGACCCAGGCAGTGCCCACCTCTGCCCTGACACCACTGGCACAGAGCTTGAGGTGTGAAACTGGGGCTCAGGTCTCCTTACAGGCTTGGTGGTTGGAAGATGGTTGAACATTATCTATGGTTCAAGCTGTGAGATCAGACATTTGCTCAAAATGACTTTCAGAAACTTTTTCTTATATGTGATGAATCAGGCTTGGTGGTAGTTCTGCTTACAGAGTTCTTTAGTCTACAGATATTTCTGTAATTTTTTGTTTTAAATAATCTATGAGGATGGGGACATGATCAAGTTAATCTGTTACTTCTGCTACTTGCTAGAAAAAATATATCTTATTGATGAGTAGAGAATTTATGCAAGCCTCTCCTAAAACAAGCTCTATTTGTGTCGAAGGTTGAATATTTTAAAGGTTTTGCCCAAACAGCTCTGCTGAGCAGTTTTTGGTTTATCAGTGCAGTGACTTTCTTAGTGAGGGATGTGGGGTAAAATTTATCTCTGAGGATGGTACAGAAAGCTGGGCCAGCTTTTGGGTTTATCAAAGAATATTTATATTTCTTAAAGTAAGCATAGGAATTCTTTAAAGTTCACACCTCCAATTATTCCAAGATGAAGCACTGATACAGGGATTAACATAGCATTTAGACTCCAAGTGTTTGCAATATGGGCAATTTCTGTCAAAATGCAGATTTAAACCTTGGTAAATCTCTCATCTCATTTCTGTGGTGTAATCAAGACTTTAATTTTCAAATTTTTGACATTTTAGTAAATATATGTGCTCATTTTTTTCCTAGTCATGAAATCCTGAAGGTTGTGGGCTTGCAGGTTTCTTTTCCAGATTTTTGCACTCTTCCTATTTCTTCTCATTAATGACTTGAAGCTTGATCACATTTTTTTACATATTCTCTTAATTGAAATAAAGCCTAAGTAATTAACTGGATAGAGATGTTGACATGGCCCAAGAGCTTTGCAAACAATCCAAATTACCAGGACTTTACACTTAGGACAATTCATAAAATGTTTTGTAACTAAGCAATTCTGCACCTGAGAGTGGCACTATCATGGCACATCAGAAGTAAAAAAGAACTGTAATCTAAATATATGTTTCATTTAAGTAGCCTGTATGTGGGCAATTTGCAGAATACTTCACTGTATTCCCATATTTTTCCCCTTCAGAATTAGGGATGCTTAATGAAATTAAGAGGAGACACAATTAACTTTGTTTTTCATGTGCAGTCTTGACATTGCAGGTCATCATGACAGGATGGCTGTCAGGTATTTAGAGTATGTGCCCTCTGCTTGATCTTCTCTAGTCTCTTCCTTTTCCTGCAGTGCAAGTATGTTGGAGTATGGAGAAATCTATGATCTCTAGCTTTTAAGCTTTACATTTTCTTCTAGAAAAAAATATCTAAGGTTAAAATTTCTTTGCAGCTGCCAGTATTTCTTAAGTTGTTTCTCTTTCTGTTGGAGTGGCTTCCCAGGGACTTGGGTCTTGAGGTAGAATAGATTCAGATTAAGGTTGGATTTGTTCTAATAGACTGTGCAGAAACATAATTTGTGACAGTTTCTGTCTTAAAGATTTATCAGCCCCACTAACTGCTTATGCTCACTGACACAACCATCTCAAGCACTTAGAGACAAGGGGCTAGAGGGACTGGGTTACTGCATTTGCCTTCCCTCACCATCATCCAACCTCCTGTGCATAAAGGTTGTTCTGAGCACAGATTCAGCTGGAATTTCTGAGTCTGGCCTCAGCAATGGCTTTAAGCTAATCCACTGCCATGGATCTGGGATCTCTCTTACCATACAGCAGTGTATAGCATTCCTGCCTAGCTTTCAACAGCTTGCTATGGAAGGATATAAATTTTGATTCTGCTACTACTGAAACATAAGAAATCCTTAAAAATCCTGTGGCCACATTCCTTTTTCTAGCTACTGCTTTTCTAAGGAGATGCTTGTGACCTTGACATATGTCCTTTCCTCTCTTTTCTTCCTTGTCTTCTCTCACCCTCTTTTCTCTCTTTCTTTCTTTGTGATGTACCTGGAAGATGCTTCAAGGGCATCTATTAATTAGCTTGTGACATACACAAAAGAACTGCATGGTAACTGGCTTGAAACAAGAAGAAAATAGGAACGTAAAAAAAAATTTGAGATGTAACATTGAGACAGGAGTGTATATTTGTACCAATAATGATAAGACCATCCAGAGGGAAAAAGAAAGTGGTTTATGAGTGTTAGTGGTTCTAAAAAAGTGGGTTCCTCTGGTCCCAGTCACAATCTACTGACTACAGAAATTTGCTTCAGATAAGTTCTTTTTTAAGGCCTCCATTGCCACATCTATAAGGATCTCTCAGAAGTTTTGCACTATAAGTTATTTCATTCTGAAATCTGCTGACATGCATAGGAATAACTGCCCAGCATCAATGAGTTTTGAATGAGACCCTTATAGCATCAGTCTCGAAAAATGTGACAAGATCTGCCAAGGGACCCTCTAGGATGTTTTATTCTCTTACCCATGACTTTATATCATGAAAATGGATGTCTTTTCACTGGTCTGCAAGACGGGTTTGTTTCTGGGAGGTTAGTTCTATAATTGCATATGACTATGTTATCTAGAAATATTTGCAAATGGGAAACATCTAAATCCTGAAGATGCTTCCTGTGTACCCTACAGAAAATCAATGCTGAGAAATTAAAGCAGCCTGTGAGATTACCTATCATCTTGTGTATGAAACTGTGTTGATACTTGTGTCTACACAAGAGGAACAGGCCACAGAAATAGTATTTAGATAAGCCACCTGCATTAGAGAGGATTGCTGTTTAACACAGACCATAAATTCAATTTTTTTCACAATTAGGTGGCATCATTCCTAGTTCATCAGCACACTTTTAATGCAGTTAGAAATAGCCAGGCATGTAATTAATTTACACTTAAATTTTAATTGTCACTTGCATTTTATTTGGTCCTCCTAATAACCAAGTCATGTCATTTTGCTATGCAAAAAAATAAGCTTTGATGAGAATAGAAGACTGCAATTATGGGATTGCCTATGGATAAAAATGTACTGCTGGTGGTCTCACTGCATGGTCTGTTGGAGTCAATCTCAAAAGTTCAATTAGATCAAGCTTTTAAGAGTTTCCAGCAACATTTCTACTGACTGACAAACAGACCACACCCTCTCAATCAGACTAAAAGTCAATGCAATTTTGAGTTTTCATGGACTGTGTTTCTAAATTAAATAAATATTTGTTATCTGTGCTCAAATGAACCAAATGACAGCATTTGCAATCTCAACCATTTTAATTTTACCCATTTTCCTGACTGAATTTTTGCACTGTGCCTGTTGATAGGTTCTGTTTGTGCTTAGATTTTTAGTGAGTGATGAATGCACCAAGCAGATGTAGAAGTGTGTTCTGGGGGGTCAAGTGGCATTAAATCTGCTTTGAACACTTTCACTTTTTTTTTTTAATTAGAATATTGTTAATAAGTAACAAAATAATATATTATATAATAATATATTGTCTAATATATGCCATAATATTTTAAAAGGGAAAATATTTTAATGTTAATAGTTTTAATTTTAATGAGCAGCACAGGTGACACATCCGAGTGTCTCTACAGACAGATGATGGAAAATGTCTAGCAAAAAGAATGTCAGAAACTTGAATTTTGCCTACATGCATCCATTTTACAAGCAAAAAACCAGAAATTGGTATAGAGATTTTCTGTGCAGGGTCTCCACCAAAAGAGGAGTCTTATATAGGGATATTTCATATGGACAAAAAGTTGGCATTAAAGTGAGTCTTTTCTATATGTTTACACTTGTTGATCAGGCCAAATATTAGAAATTAAACAGAATTTTAAGAAGAGTTGTCTCTTCACTCTGAAACTCTCAAAAAAGACTATGTTTTGCTTTTCAGTGAAGGAAATGTGTTGTTTTTGTGAAATAATCACACTGAATTTCTCAAATAAGTTTTCCTTCATTGCCTCACCACAAGCCCATTGTAAGAGATAAAGGAAATTAAATATACTTGGTATAGGTTTTTATTTTTCCTTGGATTATGAATCATTCAAATTAATGTAAAATCTTCAGTTAGGGACAAGTACACAACTCCCATATCTTTTCTCAGTGGTATATTTCATTAATACTCTTTTACAGGGGGAGGGGGGTTGAAATTTTCCAGCCTATAATTTAGTTCCTTTTTTATTTTTTTCTCCCGTTCTCTGAGGACCGTGGGAATAGTAAATTTCAAAATTACTCATGTATCAATTTCTGTTCATCTCTGCTGTTGTGTTTGTTCAATCCTTTGATAACCTTTTCATACTCTTAAAATACTTCCTTTTCCATATAATACTCTACATTTATTTCCATCTTATTCTTTATCTAGCCCAAAGCATCCATCCTACTGCACCCCTTCTCTCTGCTTGGCTGTGCCTTGCCATTGTACCAGTAGTGGTCTGTATCTGACATTTTCAGATTGCAGTTTATCCTTCCTTTTAAAGATAGCTGCTTGGCAGAGGCTACAAAGAGCTCCCCAGGTGTTCTAAGTTCACTGTGGAAAATGGTTTCACACGGTTGTTGTAGATTCCCATGATGTTGAAACAGTTGAGTGAATGAATAGGAAACTGAATCTTTCATGGCTGATGAAGCTTTCAGAGCTGCTCTGGCTGCTCTGTCCTGCTGTACCTGGTAACATGAGACCACTTGCTCATTGAGTTTGGGCTGATTTATTGTTTTAGACACACCATCCTGCCTCCTCCTGCAGGGCTTTTGAGTAGAAACTTGGGGTTAACCCATGTTAGACCCATGGTGGGAATGGTTTCAGTGCATGACCACTGTATTAGGACTGGACAAGCATTCCCAGTGTAATGTGTGGGTACTACAGCCTTCTGTAAACCATCCCATCAGGTCTGGTTTATGTGCAAATCACAAGCTTTACTTTTGCAAATGGTTCCAATTTTTGTGTGAGTGATCAAAGGGTTGCAGCACAACAGGATCACTTATTGCAGAGATGTGTCTGGATCAAAGGTTAACATTTTTTGCATGGAATATTCATTTTTAGCTTTGGTTGAACACTGTTCAGTTTAGCTGGGAGCAATGGTCAGGGTTATGTTATCATTTAAGAAGTGAACAGGCAGAGAATCATGGTACATGTCTTAGCAAGGCCCAGTGGAAATGGTGGTGAAAAAAACTGGACATAAAGGAAGCTGGTTGAAAGAGATGATGCAGTAAAAGTGGTGTCAGACACACAGAAATGTTGATAACTGGGATGAGGCAAGAGTGTCTCTGCCCAAGACACACAGGCCATAAGGCTGGAGCTTTGCACAGCCCAGAGCATGGCTCAGGCTGACCTGGGCAGGCTGTGCCCCTGTCTCAGCTGGGCAGGGACCTGCCCCTCCACCAGCCCTGCTGTGAGATCACAGGGCTGGGGCAGGCAGCTTCCCCTGCCTGGGCATGTGCAGCCCCTTAGCACTGGCCCCTGAACCCTCGAGGGGCTCTGTCCCAGAAGAGCTTTCTGGCTCTGTTAGGTGATCTTTGCCCAAGCACGCGCTGGATGGCCTTTCTTTGAGAGATCTATGGTTCCTCCCTTACATCTCAAGTGACGTGTTTGAATAAAAGGTTTGAATGTGGAGATTAAAATATTAATTCTGACAGTTTAGTGAAATGAACCACACCACTTAATTATTTTATTTTTTTTTCTGCTTTGAGTGTTTAGTCCTATGTTTAGCCCTAGACAGCACATTGCTACACCATGCAGAGTTATTAGCTTACACTGCACTGATTCCTAGTTTGACTTCATAAGGATTTTGACATTAGATGGTATCCTTATGTGCCACAGAAAAAGCACTCTGCTTCTTTTCTCAAGCATGTCCCAATGCTGTTGCTGGGCAATCATTAGCTTGAATTTCATTTGCAAATAAATAAATAAATAAAACCTACCTCTCATTAATAAAAAATTGGAGTGTGTGCAAGTCTATTCTTTTAAACCCTCATAACTCAGCCAAATAAAAACAGATTTTCACTGGACTACCAAAAGGCACATGTCCAACCTAGAAAGTGCACTTAATAACTTCCCCCCTTTCTGCTGCATTTTTTTTTTTTTTTACATTGACATTAATCTCCTGTGCACATTTGGAATTTGGAATGGAGTAATTTTCTAGCTGCAGTGCTTCCAATTTTAAATATTCTGTTTCCTTTCAGTTTTTCCAAGCAATTCAAAGATTAGTAACACTGTAAAACATCTAAAAGCATGCTGGAAGTTTCCTGCTGCTTCAAGTGTTGTGTTATGTTATCTTTGGAATAATTTTAAGGTCCCACTGGTGTAGTATAACAAGTTATTATGTCATGGAGCTTATTAGTATGCCTATGGGAAACATTAATTCACACTGACATCATACTACATTTTTCAATAAATCAGGAGATTTTTTTTATTTTTGGTTTTAAGAAATAGTGGTTTTGTTTTTTTTAATGAAAAAAAAGGAGATCAGATTATTTTTCATCTGTGTTGGGACTCGAACTGAACGGCTTGGAGGATGTGCGTCATTATCTCAGCAATGACCTGCATTGTTGCAGGGAATGGAAAGAGCAGGGGTTTGGGTGGTTTGAAATCTTTATTTTTCTAGCATATAGATGTTATTATAAAAGACTTTCTACTCTGCGATTAGCACAGCAGGCTTAAAATTGCCTGGGCTCTGGTCATTATTATTTCTGTAATCCCAAAAGTTTATGATATTATTCAGGATCTAAAAAAATTACAAAGTAGGCTTAAATTTGGTAAGGATTTAATGTGTGATGCATTTCTTTTGGAGCTGAAAAGTCTGTTTTTGTTGACACAGAGAGCTGAAAAATGACCACAGGCCACAAAGGTCCCGAAGCATTGCCAGGGAAAATGTATAAAAAGGGAAATGCCCTTACTGTGCTGTCTGTATGCAATTGATTTTACTCCTGTTTCCCAGATATACTGCTACTTAGAAAAACAAAAGCAAACTATTTAAGCTGTTGATTTGCCCATGGATCATGAATTAAACTAAGAATTATATATAACTTCTATAGGATAGTTAAATTATTAATTTTCTCTTAAGGCATCTGCATTTTACAGGCATTAATTGACTGCCCAGATACATAACTGCAATTGCAGTTGTGTAGTTGGAGAGCAAGAGGCAGAGCTTTTCTTATGGGTACCACACAAACTTGTGCAGTTGCAGAATGAGCAGAGCTCAGTCCCCCTTGGGCTCAGAGTGCTTGTGAGACTACAGGCAGTTTTGCATCACAGGGAGAGGGGGCACACTGGAAATGTGGGCCCCTACACCAGGGGCATTTCAGATGGAGTAAATTCACTGTAGAGCAGTGTCTTGTGTGTGGGATATAATTCTTGGTAAGTGCTGCTGGCCCCGACCGGGTGTGAAAGCTCTCAGTGTTTCTAAATACAAGGCCAGTTGTGACATGTGTGAGCATGCTCCATGAGTATTGTTGATCCATGCTTTAAAAAAGGCTTTATGGGAAAGCTTTTTGGCATATCAGCCTTTCACTGTGGCAGGGCCAGGGAAGTTCCTTCAGATTAAGCAGAACACTTGGTGGGGTTAGAAGGGTCCACTTTTGGTGTCAGGACTCTTGAACCAGGTGGCTGGCTGGTGTGAGATGATGTCTGTTTGCAGTCAACAGGGTAGACACACTCAGAAATTTAGCAGATAGTGTGGAAGTTACATTAAAGTAATGAAGTTAGGGAAGATTTACCCTCAACGTTAACTTTTTCTCATGGAAGTAGGTTCTCATGAAGATTAACCTCACACTCATGAGAAAGAAAACTCCGAGTGACTGTGCAGAGACATTCACATGAAACTGCTGGCTGAAAATTCAGTAGGAAACTGGAAATCTTTAGATTTTGGCAGCAGGTGTTTAAAGCAAAGCACAAAACCCTGAAACTGTTGTGAAGAGCCTTCAGAGAGACCAACATTGCATACACTGGGGTGTTTTTCTCTTGGTGATGTACTCTAAGCTGAGTGTCATGTACCAATATGTCCCTTGCCTAGGATACCCAACTGTGTTTACTTTCACTTCTTTTCCATCTAATTAACAGGGAAGAGAGTTCAGATGTTTTAAGGCATGTAGTGTGATCCTGATCCCTTCCTCTGCTCTGTGAACTGTTCTGGCTCAAAGGTATTCTGTAGTTAATTCTCCTATCTGGAAGAGGGAGTTTGCACAAAAGAAGTTTCTGTAGTCTTTGCTGGCTAAATGTAGGGAAAAAACTGTAATGCTGGATGTCTCTACCAAATTACATTAATTAGAATTACTTTTTCTTAAGTAGTTAGATCCAAATAATTTTCTTTCTGCCCTCCAAAAAATAAGTGGTTAATATTTTTCCTAATATGATGCCTTTTTGATCATTTTCACAAGGATGTGGCAATTTCTGATATCAAAGTTAAGAAAGACTTAACGAATTAAATAAATCATTAAAAAATGCAGACATTAGCTATAAAAGAGACATGTGTATTATCTTAGTGTAGTTTCTGAGTCATTTAGAGCAGAAAGGCAGTGATTTATATTCTGGGCTTAATTGCTGGTCTTGTCCATGAATGCAAGGGGTGCCCAAAGTCCCACTGCATTCCCTGGCAGCAGCCCCAGAGCCCTCCCAGCTGCAGGAGCAGGGTGGTGCTGACAGAAATAGTGTGGGACATCACCTGCCCTGCCCTGCCCAGCCTCTGGGCAGGGGGAGGCACCCAAAGGCTCCTTCCACGGCCTGGAGAAGGGCACAGCTGATCCTCCGCAGGATCTCCTGGGAGGAAATGGGCAGCATGGCAGTGAATTAGGGCTGCAAAGGAGCCTGGGAGGGGCACCTTCTATTTTTCTCTTTTTGTGGATTCACTTGATGCCATTTCCCATTACATCTCTGGTTTCTCCCCATATACTCTTATGGAAGACTTCCAGTCTCCTGCTGGAATTCACTCTGTTTTCTTTGGGTGAAGCAGCCTCCAAAACCTCACTCCTTTAATTGTGAGAGTGCTCAGATGCTGGGGGATACTGAAGGGCCAAACACTGTATAAGGAGAAGGAACAATTATGAATATTAGATTATGAATGCAGTGTTTGTGAAAGTGTCTACTTCAGCAACAGTAATAGAAGATAAACAGCCAGCACCAAAATACTAAAGAAAGATGATGAATATACATGTGTCTGACAGGAAGATTCATGAAAGTACAAAGCTGCTCAATTTTATGAAAATACAAAGATGCATTTCTTCTTTTACTAACCTAGATCTGAAGAATTATCATGCATTATATTAAGCAATTTATACCAAAATTTGCCAGTCACTTTGGAAGCAAGTTTAAATACAAGTCAGCATCAAGCTATGATGTCTTTTAATGTATGTCAGCCTTACTTTATACTGAAAAATTAACTGGCTATATAATGATTTGCATATTTTAAAAGCAATTGCAACAGTGCACATGAATAAAATGCATCAAATATAGTGTTATTGGGTTTATCTCTTGTAAACAACAATGCAAAGAAAAAATAATGTGAATGGTACACAAGAAGGTATTTGTTTGAAAAAGAAAAAGTAAAACAAAATATCACACTTCTGATTTGTATCCATCATTTCTGATACTTACTAGAAGCACAGAGGAGCAATGGTCAAAATAAATGGTCAATGTATGACACACTAAACCTGTACACACAGGTCATAGGGTTTTTTTTTTTTTTTTTTTTTTTTTTTTTTTAACTGGGGATATGTCTCTATGTGGCAAAGAAATAAAGAACAAACCCCATAAAATACATCATTTATATGCCACTGTGCTATAGAACAGCATGGACATCCTTAATGAGAACTGCTGCTATAAGGATATTTCCATGAGTTTGTTTCCAGGCACACCGTGGCAAAAAGGAGCTGTCCTCTGGGAATTAAATAGTAATAAAAATGTTGAGGGGAGGTGGGCAGCAGAGGTTAAGAACAAAAAAAGAACAAGCATGGTACTTAAATTTTTTCCCTTCTACCAGTTTGTCATCTTTTGCAACAGATTGAGGTACAGAATTTGCAAAATGTATATGGAGAGCTTTTTACTGCTTATTTTTTTTTAATCTCTGAAGTCCAACGGTGATGATGAAGGTAGCTGTGACATTTGCAATTTTCCATGCACCAGCCCATTCCATTTTCTTCCCTGGTGCCACTTACATGGTACAGTAAGCCTCCAGCATTGACAATAATTATAGCCTGAATAAAATGAAGAAGGTAATATGAACAAAGCTCTGCTGTAATTGCCTTTTCATTATTTGCTAACAGTTAGTTATTCAGTCACAGGGAAAAAATTACACAGTAATTGGTTGACAATAGGAAGCTAAAGCTAAATTCCAGAACTATGATATTTCTGTGTGTTGGTCTTTTAGACCTTTTATTCATATTTTGATTAAACAGCTAGAGCATTAAAGTGAAATATAAATGTAGCCTTGGTTCAGATTCCATAACATTAGTTTCCACCCGACACAATTTTCGTTCAGTTTTGAATTTTAAGCTATCACATATGGCAGTTCTGTAAATATTGTAGCTTATTGACTTTGAAATACAGATTTGCAACTCTCATTCATTTAGTTTAACAGCAGAAAAGAATCCCTTTCACCTTAATGCTTCAAAAAAGTGTCCAGTGTGACTATGTGAAAACAATTTAATAGTGTGGTTCTGCCTTATTTGAGATACTGAGCAAGAGGAATGCCAGTCTGAATGGATATTTTATTTCAGGGAGGATTCAACCAGCAAAAAATCTTAACAACTCGTGTGATGTTGTAGATGTGAGTGTACAAAGCAGTGTGATCAGTCCCTGTATGGTGGGCTGAGCAGGGGCACCCACTCAAGGACATACACAGATTTTGTGACCCTACAATGTGAAACTGTTGCTAATTAGTCTTAAGGATCCATGGGAAAATTTGTTTCTGATATTTGTTTTTCTAGACTTTATAGCTTTTATTTTCTTTAATCTTGGGTTTTATGTGAATCTCAAGTTGCAGCTGAAACTTCTTCATTTGTTCTTTAATTAGTTTACAATGTGGGGTTTAAACCTCTACTTTTGCCCCAACTTGGCAAAAGACCACCAGGTACATTGTACTGAAGCTGGTTCACCTGCCTAAAGTTCACATTTATTTAAATTTCATAGATATTTAATTCCACCATGCATTCCTTAGAAATTCAGGTGTTGCATATGATTATAATGAAAACGTCAGGTCAGATTCTGCCTTTTTTGTATTTATTTTGATGCATACAATGTCTTAGTAGTGCTATTCTGGTTGGCACGAGATGTGCAAAGCTATAACTTGGTGAAAAATCTTAATTCCTAACTTTTTGCTCCCATACTTGGGTTGTCAGTTGCAATGAATTGTTACATATAAATGTGTCAATGGGCTTTAAAAGGCATTTTCCCCTTGTATCGGGTGAAGCCTTTAAAAGGGAGCAGAAACTAAGGGCTGGACTATAACTGAACTCAGTATATTTACTTTATCAGATATTTAATTAGAAAAATGTTTTCCTGTAAAGCATAATTATTAGTGTTTCCTCAAACAAATTTTTGCCAGTCTCAGGTATAAGCTACAGTGGATTAATTAAGAGCTTCAGCTGAGTTAGAAACAAGGAGAATTGTCGTACCTTGTATTCTGGGTCATGCACCTTTATAAACTCAGACTCCAGCAAACCAACTGCAGAAGCTGAAATCAAGGATAATGTGAGTTAAAGCACATTTACAACGGAGTCTTTGGAAAGTTTCATTCTTCTCCGAGCCAGCTGCCTCTGCGTGGCCCTGGAGGATGGGCTGGGAGAGCCTGGCCCAGGGCAGCCCACAGTCCTGCCACAAACAGGACATGGAAACTCCTTCCTGGGCACTCCATGGAGGTAATCTGCGAGGCAAAGCCATGCCTTCTCATTCTGGGCCCGGTCCAAATGGCAGTGATATCAATGGAAATCTTCCTGCTGGGTTCAGCAAACTCTGGATGGGGCCTTCCAAAGCAAAGAGCCAAAGGGAGTGCCAGCAATAAAGCAAACATACCCCGCCAGCCCCATCATCTGATGTGTATTTCATACTTTGCCCTTACTTTTATTTTGAGTCCTAGATCTTTATTATAATCAGTCAGAGTCCTGGCTTTCAAGTTGTGAATGGGCATCATAATTATCTAATGCAAGTACTCCAGAAATCAGATTAGTAATTAGCTGAACCAAACTGATTGGTGTGACTTCCTGAATGCATCTCTTTAATGTTGAACATTTGCTTTGTGCTTGAAGGATTTGTTTGTGTGTTTCTTGTATGTGATGAGAGCTTTTCTGTAATTAGCTCCTGGGGGACAGCATATTCCAACAGTTAAAGAATAATTGCAGCCCTATGAAATGTGAAATGACTTGGGCTGGCTTTTGTTGCAGCTTAATTGTATGCAACAAGTACAGGAGGCTTTTCATTTCACATCATGATAGTAAAGATGTAGCTTTCATAAATAAAGAAAGGAATTTTGTACAGTGGTAAATAGTCTCTAATGTGTTAATTTTGCAGAAAAAACAAAACAAACAAAGCACATTTGAGAATTCTTGGTGTTATTGAAGTAGATGTTCATCATTGTTTCATTAGCTTGTACTTTCCATGTATAACTTTAATGAAAAGGAAAAAGGAAGAGAAAAACAAGTGTGGCAATAAAAGACAAATGACTTGGTGGTCAGTCTGAAGCATCTCGTTTTCCTTTGAAATAAAAATTTAAACACTTTTTCTTCTAAAATTTTGTGGGGAGAGAAATTGAGTCTTTTGGACAGCAGTTACAACCACATTCTGGTAAAACTATTTTAATGGAAAAAGAAACCTAGTATTTAACATATTTTCACTGGAAAAAAAGGGAGAGAAAAAGTGTTTTTTATTTTCCTCTTTTCATACTTGGGTGTGTTCTTTCCTTGCCTGTAGGATATTGCTGTTGACTGTTCCTAATAACTGCAGCTGTCCCCCTTACCTTGCTGTCTGCTCACAGTCGCCAGTGCCTCTTGCCTTATTGCTCGGTGTCTGTCAGAGAGCTGATCTGGGGGTTCCACACTGTGTGCAGCAGAGCCCTTGTGTGCTTGCCCTTGCACGTAGCCCGAGTTTGCTGACTGTTAATGTGTCTTGTGCCTAATGCCTACAGATAGGATTGCTGGATGCTACTCACAGGAGGGCATTTGGAATGCAGAAGGTTTTCCATCCGGTACCCAATTTACTAGTCTGATGCATTCATCCTTGCCATTCTGCACATCAGATTGATGAGTACTAATTCAATATTTATTGATACCTAATTGATATTGTTCAATTACCAGCACTTTGCTCTGGGATTGTAAGATGAAATATCCCTAGATTAATCATAGTATTCATGCATATATTTTTCCCTTTAATGGAGAAGAGAAAACTGTGCAAGTTTGAGTTTAGGTTAATTATTCAAGCTCTTGAACCATCCTTGCCATAGACAGCATTGCTGCAGCATATCTATAATGCCTGTCCATTCCTGTGGCTAGTGGCATGTAGCATTTATTTATTTTTTCAGTATAGATGACAGTGATGCCGGAGTCTCATTGTCATCTAGATCTGATAACTGGGAGTCATTTTGATATGGTTCTGGGGTAATCTACAGTGTCAGACTCTCAATGTCATCTTGTCACTACCACTTCTTTCCATAGCATTGCCATAGGCAATAGCTCTGCTGCTGCATTTCCTTCAGGGCTTTCCCTGCGAGGCCACAGCTCCTGTGAGGAGTCACCAGAGGAGCTGTGTGTCCCTGTAACGGGAGGAGAGCAGATCTGGGTCTCCCACAGCTCCCCTGCAATCACTTCCCTGGCTGGGCCCCCTCCTGGCTGAGCTTCTCTGCCCTGCCTGGTGGGAGACAGGTCTGTGGGATGCTGCTGGTTTTGCTCTGGCAGCATCTCAGGAATTTGAGGTGCAAGTCCTCAGCCACTGCATTCCTCTCACGGGAAAGGGAGGGTGTCCTGCTCTGCCTGTGCTTCCCCTGAGTGTTGTAGCAATTTTGATAAGAAACAAAGCATTTATTTGTCCAACCGTGTTTTTACACTGCTCCCCGCAACACAACAAGGCCTCGAATAGCTGTTGAATGGCTGTCACTTTTGCCATGGAAAGTTCTTTGACAGAGGAAGTGAGAGCAGTGGGTGACTTAGTAATGAGATTGAAATTCTGCCTGAGCAAAAGGCTCGTAGGAAATACTCTGAATATGTGCCTGCTCTGCACTGTGACCCTGTGTACTGCTACCTTATGTACTTTGTGTTCTTCTGTGCCACAGCTGGCCAAAATGGGCTCAAGCAGAGCAGCTTTTGTCTCTACGTGACAAGTAGGAGTGGCTTGGAAGACAGGTTAATTCAATGGAGAAGTTATTTTTGTTTAGCCACTAGTATTATAAAAGCAATATTCTGTAGATAATGTTAACTTAGTCTTTTGTGGGAATTCTACATCTATTTGAAAACATTATCAAAAATATTTTTAAATAATTATCAGTATTTTCTAAGCAGAAGTTTAGTGTTTGGTGAACAGAAATGTTTAACTTCTTGAAAACTTTGAAAACAAATTCAGGAGAGTGTTGCTATGAAAGTGGCTGAAAATGGTCTAGTGTTAACAGGTTTTAGATTGTGCTTAGGATGCTAAAAGTAAATGGGAGAGATGATTGTCTTCAAGTACCTCTAAGTTATGGGCTTCCTACTTGCTTCTCATCCTGAAGGATATGAATATCCACTCTTTTCCTCAAAGGACTAGGAGGAAAACACTCACAAGAGAAGAGAAGTATCTGGAGTGTGTTGGGTGTATAGATGAAATTGATTTTTATTAGATACAGATTGCTATCATTTCCAGTGAATGGTCATCTTGGACAGTAGAACCATGCTTGTCTTGATTTCCTTGTGGAAAATTGACCCAAGACTGTACATAATTCTTTAAAAAACTCAATTCTGCTTATAATCTGATAGGTGACTTTCTGTAAGAAGAATGAAGTATAAACTAAAAGGGAATTTTTCCCCCATTAAGTGTCTTCATGACAAAAGGTTATTGAATTGACAGCCCTTAATTGCTTGTCATACTATTTTTCCCTCTGAAGAAGTGTGGTTTATTAGTTTCCACAGAGGAGGCAGCACAGGGAGCACAGTTCAGATGTGGTGGAATCAGCCAAGCCCTTTGCCTCTGGTTTGGCTCTAAAACCCTTATGCACTTCTCAGCTGGGTTCAAAAGTGACCACTTGGCGAGTGACTTGTTTAATGTCAGGGAGTATTTTAGTTGACTAAGTGCTTATAAAAGCATGGGGATCTCCCAGATCCCTAATTTCATATTGGCATTTAAATAAATTGATATTTGAGAGGATTCAGTAGAGACTTTTTGACTGGTGCAGGACAAAGGTGTAAGTGTTAATTTTAATGAATAGAACAACCTGAAAATTTCACATTTGGTAGGTTAGTCCAAGCTTCTATCTTACTGAGTTGGATTGGAATAGAGGAACAGGATAACATAAGTGCTCAGTAATGCCACAAGTCAGTGATTACTTCCAGCAAGTAAGAAACAAGAAGATGAATGGAGTTTTTCCAAACTTGAATTCTTCAATTAAATAATAACTTCTTGAAGTAGTGTTCACTGGTGGAAGGCTTCAGCCCATAAATCATGGGTATTACTTTTCTTTCCACATAGTTAGGAGCATAAACAATTGTATCACTACTATTTTTAAATATTCCCTGACATGAAAATGAATACAGAAGTTGGAGTACATGCTCAAATTGCATTTGACATCTCATAAAGTCAAGACATGACCATTACAGTTCAAACTTGTAGAATAACGTCCAGAACTAATGTCATCCTTTAAGAGGCATCACATTTTGTCCTGCTAACATAAAGGCAGCAAAAATGCAAATATGACCAAGAATCTGATAGCATAACTAGTATAAACTGTTTCTGAGTGTTTACCTATAGGGTAAAAAGCCTTTGTTGCTGTGTGACTGGGTTGATAAGTGAATTACTGAAGTCACTCAGGTGGGTACAGTGAACTGAGAGCAGCAGTTTTACTGCCCTCCCCCAAGAAGAACAGTTTTATTTGTCTTCTACTTAGTCTTTCTAAGCAGAGGGTCTTGGCTAACTGAAGTCAATACAAATCTTGCCATTGACTTCAATAGGTTTTGAGTCGGTTCTTTAAGCCTTTAATATTTGTTACATTTTGACATGAGTATATTTGCACTCAAAAAGTGGCAAGCAAACCTGGGTTTTTTCTTATGTTATGTAGTGCTTATTTTACTGCGCTCTTAAGACATTCTAACAATTATTCCTTCCTGTGCACAGAGCATCCATATGATTTGTGTTTCTTTTCAGTACTTAAAACTAATCTTTGTTTTCTCAGGCTTTTAGGTGGGACACTTACCTTAATCCTCTTATGTTTGTATGCCTTGAAGTGATGGCGCTTTGTATGATTTAGGATTTCAAGAGCCTGACTTAGAATCTCGAGGTCAGCTTGACCTTCTTTGTTGGGTGGTAATTTTTTTTGCTACCACAATTGTGAGTAATTCTCAGAAGTTTTGCTAAGTCCCCAGCCCTAGTTTGCTTTCTTT